>OY992532.1:253822720-254422720 GCA_963921185.1 Dasysyrphus tricinctus
AATCAAAACGACAACACTGTTGGCTCTCACCCTTATAAATTTTGTTCTCAAAAGCTTCAAAACCGAAAGTTCTTTCAGAAAAACCACTGAAAAAAGCTCTATTCTATTGTTGCGACTTGGCAAAGGCAACTCTGTTGGAATGTTAATTTTAATTCAAACAGCGAAGGTAGAAGCGAAAGCGAGTATATGATCAGATATCAGAATGCTTTTGGCATTGAAAGACAACGGTCATGTTGTAGCGTAGAGAATGTTTCATAGAATTACAACAACAATTCCTGTGTGTTTATCAGTGGCTTAGTATCTTTTTCAGTGGCATATTTGTTATTTTAGTTTTGTGATGGTATACACAGGCACCACTGATTAGAAAAAAGCTCTCCCATAAGCCCAGGACTGACAATTTTTGCTGGACAAACTATAACAAATTATATTTTTTAAAGAAATTAGATTGATGCTAAAAAGCCACTTTTCGCAAATTTTAAATTAAGTTCCTGGGCATAGCTTTCAATGTCTATAAAAACTTTGCAAAATTATACACTGTTTGAACTGAGTTTTATTGAATTTTAGTGTTTAAGTGGTTTTTACCTTTGGATCGACTATACTACGGTGGTGGCACTAATTTTGGAACTATTTGAATATCTTTCATGACCGGTGGTCTCGATGGATTCTTTTGCAATTATTTTACGCCAAGTACCTGTAAGAATCATAAGACAGTTACAGTTATGTTTTGTATTCTTTTGAGTTCAATTCAAATTGATTCGAGTTTAAATTAAACATTTCTGTTCAATCCCTTTCTCTTCTTAATATTTAAAGTGAATTTATGTTTGAATTAAACTCGTGCATGTTAATTTTATGTTAAACATTTTTAAGTGAGTAAAATAATTTAAATGGTCTTTTAAAAATCAAACTCAAGTAGGCTTAAATGCATGTAAAAAGTTACGTGTAGCTTCAAATGTAATATTTAAACATGATTTACTTTGATTTAAATAGATTTTAGCCAAAATAATAGTATTTTTGAATCTGAATAGATAAGAGGTAGATTTAAATTGAATTCTATTTGTACTAATTTAAAAATATAGTTAAACATGCTTCTGTTTAAATAACTCATAGTTCAGTTTTCTCAGTGTAGATTTTAGCCCGGTCGCACTAACAGATTTCCCATAACGAGAGATTTCTGGAAGGAAAACAGGGTCTTAAACGTAGATCATGTATCGGTCCTTACAGACGGTTTCAAAACGGATGCTGGAGTAGGGTCAGGTATCTTCACAGTTAACCCACCCGATCGAAACCCCCCAGATCAATATAATTCTCAAACCTCTGCAGTGTCTTCCAAGCGGAAGTGCTGGCAGTTTATGAGACCACAAAGAGGGTGTCAAGACGAAGAGGTAGAGGAGGGCTTGTCTCACTAGGAAAACAGCCCTCGGTAAATATTTTTCGATGATTTAGGTGACATCTCCTCTAAGTAGTTCAGGGAGGCATTCTCACTCCTAAATCTTCCACTATCTCCCTTACCTCTTCCTTTACCTTCATCCTGAGGAGCACAATGGATTCTGGAGATCCGAGTGAGACGTGATGTGGGCAACCACATCATCACCCCTTCTAATCTTACCTAACCTTACTACATTATTGCCACACTTCTATAGATTTGTTTTAAATTTTGATATCGAATCGTTTACAAATTTATTTTCGATTGTTTTTTTTTTAATTTTGCGATAAACCTATCAATTTAAGATAAAAACATAACCACGAAACTGTTTTTATTTCTGTAGCATATTGTGAACAGCTGACGGTGAGGGCAAGTGTTGCTTAGTTTCAAATTTTTTCCATGCAACTTGTTGCTTTCCTTGTAGCTCTGAAAGTTTTGTGCTTAGATTCCAAGGACGAAAATAAAGAAAATCTTTTTTTCCGTGAAGAAATGCAATAATATACCAAGAGAATTTGAGTAACTACATAATATTACTGACCTATATTTCTACATTAATTGAACAAAATGTATACATAAATATTTAGTTAAGATAATTTTAGCTTATGACGCGCAGTAGATAAATACAATATAGTAAAACCAAAACCTCATTTAGCAATCCAAAACAAATTGGCAATAATTATCTATTTGTAAAAATCATTTTACTAATACTAACAGTCCAATCATTAAAATTGAATTCCAAAATTCACCTTAACACGTCATCAGAGAATCTCATTCATTCAAAATGATTTTGAAACAGCAGGAAGGAAGCCATAGCTATAATGTGGGGGCGCTCAAATCAATGCTAAATATGTACGTCACGGATGAGTACGTTCATCATCAGTAAATAAATCGGTTGAATGATCTAAAAATGTTATGGAGTAAATAAATTGCACAAGCGATGAATGTACAAAACTTTTTTTGGCTGATTTTGATGATTTTGTGTTAAAAATAGGAAATGAATTCAAAATGGCATTTTATAAAAATATCAGGTGACGAATTTTGTTACAAACAAAATCAAGTAAAAAAAAATTGTAAAATAGGTATTCACAAGTTCAACTTTACCTTTGTAAAGAGCAATGATCAAGGATTTTAAGTGACTCTATTACATCAAGTGTGAATTTTTCCTCTGAATGCATTTTCTATCGGATTTTAAACTTGTACGTCTTCAAATCTGAAAACTGAAAAAAATACAAAAACGACAACTGAATCTCATGTATAATTTCATCAAGAACTTCCCTCGAGTACGATTTCAAAAGAACATGTTGAAGAAACTCAAAATACTGCATGCATTTTTCTGCAACAATATGTTAAATTGTCGTATCTGATGTTGACTGCTGCTGTATTTTGCTAACAAAGTGTCACCTTTGCGACCGGATTACCAACCTGTTCCACCCGCTGCTGTTGAGGCCCACCGCCACAGTTGCCGCGTCGCCAGACACCGCTAATGCAGCATAAAAAAAGTGTAAAATATCCAACTACACACGTGAATTTCATAATCGGATTGCAATAAACACGGGATTTCGTTGTCGGCTGATAGCTTTGAGAATATTTTTTTTTTTTCAATTTTCATTTTTGTTGTTTAAATGTGTAGCTGAGGAATTTTAATGCCACCACCAGCAAGCCGCCAGCACTAAAAAGTAGAAGATCCGACAGATTGAGATTCAGCTAAGTGAAATAATGTTCGAGATTTAAAAATAAAAATTGGCCAAGAAATCGGATGACTAAAAAATAAAAATGAAAGAGAAATGTTTTAGCATCAGCTGGCACATAAGAACGAAAAAAAGAAGAATATGTATGCAGCAGTAAGGGCTGCATGCAATGGGGTGTTTATTTTTAATTTAATCAATTTATTTAATTTTTGTTTTTTTCTTTTATTTTGTTTGTTAATAAGTTATAAATTGTGGACTGTACATACTTCAATTATTGAGGTTTTTATGATCTACAAGTGCATTTCAGTCATAAATTATAAGGATTTTAAGTGTTTTTGCGTTTTCATTGAGCTTGCAAATCGATGAAATTATTTTTATATAATGTAAGTTGAATTTTTTTGAAAGCCAGGCCGATAGAATGGAACTGAGATTGATTCGCGTCCATTGCTTGTGAAAGAAAAGTTTTCTTAAGATGTAAAAGAGTTTTTAAATAAAATTTCTATGTGACCAAAGGCCGTGTTAAATTAGCAAGTTGCACTATACCATATATAGTGACAACAATTTCAAAAATTTAACTGATATTAATAACCTCAGTGTAAAATCAACCTAAGTGGCCTTACTTTCCATATGGGCGATTCCATTATCGCGGGTGCAACATTTAGACTCACTTTGAGTATATTTATAGTAAAATGCAAACTTATTTTAAGGAAATTATTACTTGATGGGTATCATTTTGACCTATTAATTTTGGGTTCATTTATATAATTTAAATGAAATAAATAGATTTTCGAAAAAAAGGTTTCAAAGTGCGATCGCGGGTGCAACGAATTTGGCCCACCTTTCTGGATCATAGTACGAAAAACCCAAAAGTCTGTTAATTGAGAAACATTTATTATATTCTTCTTACATATTATTAAACGACGTATATCCAAACAACTTAAGAAATAAAAATAAAGTTAGAAAACAAAATTAAATAACGAGTTTTTCGATCTTAAAGCAATCGCGGGTGCAACATCAAATTATCGCGGGTGCAACGCGTCTAACTTTAATGAATATTTATATAAAACAAATGATATAACGGAACTGGATTAGAGATTAAGTGACATTTAATACTAGTTAGTACACTTTTCTATTAATTATTACCAAGTTTTTATCAAATATGTCAATATTTTTCGAAAATACTGGGAATATATTATTGCCATCAATGATTTTTTTCTGCTGCTTGCAATTTTACGATCACGTCTTCAATTGGCATCATAAATTGTGATCTTACAACTCCCTCTTCAACCATATCGCTTAGACAACACCCTACGTAACAATAAAGTGTTATTTTTCTGCCGAGCTTGCAGGGTACTGTAAGAGAGATACAAACCCGCGCAAATATCTTTTGGCAAGACTATTGCAATGAAAATTGAACAGGTTTCAAGGCATGCCTCTGCTGGTAATATAAGAAGTTCGGAATAGCGCAGTTTTTGTTTTTTTTAATGAGAAGGGATTAGATGTTTTTTGATAGATTTCGTGCCAGGTTGTGAAATTCCTTGTTTCCTTGCCATTTCACTTATATCTTTATAAAAAAGAACAGAATATTATATTAAAATGTTAAAAAAAAATCAACCTTGAACAACAAAAATTACAATTCAAGGCATATTTTAAAATAAAATATAATACATCACTCAATTATGGTAGTTATCAGCAAGTTGCACCCGCGATTCTAATTTCATGATCGCGGGTGCAACCAATTTGAATCACTGTTTTTTCAAAGTTCAATTTACAATTTACTCCTGATACGACTGATTTAATTTTGTTTTTGTTTTTTTTCTTACTTTCACAAAGTTTCAAAACGAAAGCACCTTATTTTTGTGAAAAAAACAAACTTTTATATCTTTTTTATCGCGGGTGCAACAATCTTACAATGTCTTTTTGCGATAAATAATACTAAAAAAGTAATAACAAATATTTCAATATTTTTGGACAAACGAATAAATCACATTTGTGACCACAAGTCTTACAAGTGAATCATTACCTCAAACTGTCGGTAATATCTATTTCGTGCTTTTTTCTAACAGTTATGATAATTGCAGTTTGCACCGACCTTTCGTATGATAGTCTTGCGAAGCGTAAAAAAATGTTTTCTTTAAATTTGGTGAACAATAATTTTTTTGTTGATAAAAAGTGTCCTTCTACTATGCATTGTTATCAAAAAAAGTAAAAATATTGTATTTTAAAAATTTATGCCGAAAATCGTCTCCAGCGGAATCGCCCACTGGCTCATTTTGCTATCGAAAAATTTTATACGTGATCGATAATAGCCTTGGTTTTTAGGAAGCCTTAAAGGAATTGGATGAAAGAAACGATGTCGGTGCTCGGCGGAAGTTTAAACAAAAATTAAAAACTTCCAAACGGCCTCACTTCGCCATATCTTTCTTCCCAAGAGATGAGAGTGAGATAAAAATAAGAGACTTCAAAATGAGTCGCCTTACGTAAGGCATGTATGAACACCGTCATTGACATCGTAGCCATCCGTCAATGCAATTTGACAGTTGATGGCTTGAAGTATAGGAGAGAAACTATATTTTGACAGAAAAAGTATATTTTGATCCGAATTGTATTTTCACATTAAAAGTGTATAACGATCCAAATGTCAATTAATTGACAAAAAATCAGCTTTTTCCGGAGCAGTAAAAACTGAAAATTTCATATTTGTTTTGAGCTTTTTTAATCAATCCAAATTTTATTGTTTTTAAATTTGGATTAAATTGGATTAGGTACAGTATTAAATTGAGTTCGTTAAAATCGGAGAGATTTAATTTCAGCGAAATCCAAGTGAATAGGATTGAATCGGAAATAAATTCCGCGCTCCGCGGATCCCATATCACGGATCCTGAGATCATTTGAGTGTTAAATTCGCCCTGCCAGACTGTTTAAAAAAACCATTTTTCACTTTGAATTTTGAATTTTTTAAACGGTCTGGTAGACCCAACTATACACTCAAATGGTCTCAGATTCCGTGATATGTGATCCGAGGAGCTTATCTAGGGAGGAGTGAAAACCAATTTCGGCTAACACGATTATCCCCGAAGTTGCATTCATATTTTTTTTTTCGATGCACTGTTACTCACAAAGGCCCCAGTTGTGAACTGCAAGACTTTGATTTTTTTAATAGCCTTTAATGAAGCTTTCGACGCATATACTTCTTTTTTTGCTATCGTACACACCCAAAATCTGCTATGGGCTCTCGGTCTAATTGAAATGATCGAATCATTTTGGTGATCGATTCTTGAACGATTTTCTAGAAATGCTATTAGCACTCGAATTTCGAGGGCTGGACGTTCTAGTATATAATAAATGTCTATATTTCCAGAATATTGCAAAACGAGTTGAGCTATAAGGTGCGTTAGAAACGGCTGAGACGTATGGATTTATGACATAAATACAGGATACAGAGTTGATTTAACATTGAACCATTTAACTAACAAGATTTTCATCTTAAATTGACAGGACAATAAAGTTAAATTAATTAGATGTTTAAGTTAATTTTACGGGATTTCTATTTTAAGGCAGTGTTAAATTTACAAGGTGTCATGCAGATCTTACCTGCAACCTATGTTGATTTAATAAGACATTAATATCAGGCATCTGGTTTAAGAGACATTTGTTAATTATCTGCTCTTTTCTCTGAGATATAAATTTAGATTATTTTGTAGACGATGTTGCAGTGGGCTTTTTTGGTCACTTTTATTGGAAAATAATTTATTTAAATTAACAAATTTTACCGGTGATTTTCTTAATATCATCGATTTTCTTTTAGATAAGTTGTGCTGTCTGGTTCGCAATTTGTGTTGCCATGTCCATTCTTTAGGAGCTTTGGTAAAGATTTTGTTGCTTGAAATGTTTCGCACTTGGTTATGCTTTAATCTGCTTTTTGCCCGATGATGGTGTTTTGAAAATTAAAATTGTAATTAATTTAAATTATTTTATTTTAAATAAATTTTTATTAATTTTCATATGTAAAACACAACATGGAGACTAAACCACACACAAATATAAATTGGAACTGAAACCAGTTTGTCTCACTTACGAAAAACTTACCACCTAGCATTGATAAGTTTTCGGTTTTTGGTTAGTAAATGTGATGATTATGTTAATTTCTTGCAAAATAGATGATTCCTCTAAAACTCTTAAGAAAAATCATAACCCAAGATGAACTGGAACTTTACAACAAAATTTCATATTTTCAAGGTCCTTAATAGTCAAAAGAAACTTCTATAAGTGAGGTCATTCAAAAGAAACTTCAATTTGTGTGGACTTAATTAAAAGATAGTTTGAATGAGTTGTCAGTTTAATTTGTTTAGTTCTTAATTTTGTCCATATTTGCCCCGATGTGTTTAGTCTATTTTAAAATAGAAAAACCTTTGCTATTAATTTTGGTTCAAAACTTCACACACTCAGCTCTGCAATAACAAAGAAACGAGTATTTGACTCGTTAATCAAATCTTTTTATTGAGTTTAACATGGCAGCTCATTGTCGTTCCTTGGCTAATTTAAATCATAATTTTTATGTGTTATCCGCCGGAAACTAGCGTCATCTGCATAGATCACACTAATTTTAATGTTCGCCGAAATCACAAAGTCCCCTATTACACGATGATTCTTTGCGTCTGACTCTTGTCAAAATTCAATGAGTGCGAAGGTGAAATCCGATACTTTTTCTCCTTCGCACTCATGAAAATTCGAAAAGAGTCAGACGCAAAGAATCATCGTGTAATAGAGGTCAAAGCGCGCACAAGACTCAAAGTTGACACATTAATAACTTGATGCAACAAGTTGCTATTTTCGCTGCTAATAAATCATTTCGGTGTCGACACACTCCCTACTTATAGGCACACCCCTATTTCAAGTCAATTCAAGAGCTATTTTTGTATTTTGTTTAAACGTTAAAATGACGAAACTCTGGAAATATCAAAAACATCATTAAGTCTGGAGCACAAACTTTTAGTAGATTGGTATGTATGACATGGAATGAGGAGGGACAGACAGACTTTCTCATCTATAACTTGTCTAAAAATAGCTCTGCATTTTCACGTCTTCTGTATATGAAAATTTGCAAGTGCCGCTCTGCTACGACCGATTGGAAGTGTACGCAGACATTGCGGGACATCCTGTCTAGACGGAGTAGAAACGTACATATTTGACATTGCCTTCCTTTAAGAGTGTCACCCTCCTTTTTTAGTTTGGAATGAAATGTTAAACTTAGATCTGTGTGCTTTCTATCAGCTGTTGAAATAAATTGTTCATTTCTTCGCATCTCGGATTTCAATACGGGAATGGGCAACAACGACGGACGATGAGAAGAGCGCATCACTTTTGTTCTTGAAAAGTGTTTCTATGCGATAGTTCATTGACTTTCTTTCCAAGTAAAACTGGTGCAAAATTAATGGATTTTTTTTTCGACGTACCTATACTTTTATTTTGGTCGAGGTTAATGGGAATAGTTTGCACAGAAAAATATACTTTCAACCAAGCATCATATTTTGTTCAGTATTTTGTGTTGCAGGGGCTACTACTCACTTGCTGAATAGAGTACCTATATCTTCGTGTATATACGAGACGACAGCGGCATATGTCAAAACACTTAAAAACTTCAATAACATTAATAGTTTTATTGTGCCAAGGAAACTTGAAACTTATCCAAAGTGTTCGGGAATTTTCGAAAACTTTTGCCATCTTATTGTTAGTTAGTATGGTGGATAGTGGCGTTGCGTTGGTGGATGTGGAGGTATTTGCTCGCGGTGCCATAGTGTCATAGCAACGTTGTCATGTTTTCTATAACAACAAAAAGCATCTGACCCAGCAAAAATTTGTTCTTGTGAAAGTTTCACAATTTTCCACAAATATAAATCAAAGAATCCACCCAAAAACTTTCGGTGTAATCCTCCCGATATCCAGCGAGGCTTTTGCCAGAAGATATGCAGTACACACCTATATTTAATCTATCTAGGTATACTCTATCTGGTGAAAACAACCGTGGGAGCTTGTGGATTTCGATGTTTTTGCTATTGTATGTGGTATTTTGTGGTTACCTGGGTATTACCTTGTGCAATGTCAAAGTTAAAGTTAAAGTCATGTTCATTTCTATTATTATCATCGTGTTTGGCATTTCATTTTTCGGGAACTTCAATTAGAGTTTAAAAAAGATATTGGCATCTCGTTTTTAGACTTTAACGATATTGTCTTGTCAAAGCTGGTTATGTCCAGTTAACTTTTGTTTAAAACAATAACGAAGTTAATTTTAAACTTTCACTAAGAAGATTACAATGTGGTCAGGTCATCCAAGCAAAACCTAACGCATAACATAGATATCAGGGAAAATCTTTTGAACTCATCAAAAGTTCAATATTATAATTCCGAAGAGTCAAGAAACTTTTCAAATATAAGGATATATGTACTTTGATTTTATGTCCAATATTACATGAAAATAAATATTTTTTTGAGAACCAGCTTAAAAGAAATGAAAGAAGATAGTGCAAAATATTGTTGGTCAGTATAATCTTTTAACCTTTGATAATGCAATTATTAAGGGTGGTTTTTTAAAGGCTTTATTATAAAGATAAGGGTTTGCCATTATGTTTTAAAAATGATTTCGCACAAGTGACCGCCGTGCCTGGCTCCAAAAAATTCCAGCCGAGAGGCTCAATTTTCGACCACGTTTAGCAGCAATTGGGGCCGTATGTCAGCTATAACGTGTTGTTGATTGTTTCGTTGGCTGTATGGCATGTAGCGCCGTCTTATTGTAACCAAAGGTCGTCAACATCATCATCCTCCAATTCAGGCACGAAAAAGTCATTAATCATGGCTCTATAGCGTTCCCCATTGACTGTAACATTATGGCCGGCCTCATTTTTCATCATTTTTCATCGCATCATGCGAACTGAACCATTATTTTGGTAATAAATTTGCACGATTTGCGAACGCGTTGTTCAGGAGTAAGTCTGTTCATTATAAAATGGCAAACCAAACTGAGTATAAATCAAGTGACAGCTGTCAAAAAGGCCAACTCAAGGCCCCGACCCATAGAATCCGTTGCGTCCGTTGTGGCGACGCATTCAACTGACAGCTCGATAAAATACATGTTTTCTTATGGGAACTGGCCCATTAGCAACGTAAGCGTCGGACGCAACGGACAGAGTAGCCGAACTTTTAACTTTTTCTCTCCGGCAGATGCGTTGACAGGAATTTTGTTTTGTGTGTTTGAATTTTAAGTGGTTGTTATGTGTGTGTGTTTGAATTTCAACTGGTTATGTGTGGTGTGTTTGAATTTCAATTGGTTATTATGTGAACGTCAACGCATTCATTGGGTTACCTAAATCCGTCGCATCGGGCAATTTCAATGGCTCGGTCGCCGCAACGGACGCAACGGATTCTATGGGCTGGGCCCTTCAGAAAAAAGTTTGCCAGATTTACCAGAAACTACACGGCTAAAAAAACATTCTTTACAATGACCTTACCGACTTTCTACCAGAAGGTAAATGATGTGGTTGTATTTGCGTATTCACCAGAATCCTGGCAACTGATGATTAACCGCCTTGATTTCTGCTGCCAACTATGGAATCTTGCAGTAAATCTCAAAAATCATAATTTTCTAAAAAAGGATGAGGTAGAAATTGCAGCGATGAAAAATGGCATCCCTCAATGGGACGCCCATTGAATAACAATAGCTAGTAATCTGAGTATGGAATCTCACTTAAAACAAAATAAATAAAAATAAATTGGGTGGCGCAACAGCTCGTGGAAAACCAGGGCCTAGTGACATACAACTCACAACCATTCCTGTGTGTGTGTTTGTTGGCAGAAATGAAGGGGACCTACAGTTTTTTGCCGAGTCCACACGGCTAAATGAGAAGCACTTTTTCATGACAAGTATATTCTTGGAGGATTTGTCAGTTCCTCGCAAGAGGCAGTACCTCGAATACAACATTTCTGTTTTTAGGTGGCACGGCTGGGAATCGAACCCACACCTTTGGCATGACTGTCCTACGCACTAACCATCAAGCCACTTAAAACAAATAACTAGTAAAATCTAAAAAAAAACTCTTCCCATTTTCAATCAACTCGTGATTTGATTTTCCGAATAAAATACTGATCAACCTTTACGTATCTGAATCTGTAGGCGATTGAATGAAAATTTTCACTTCATAATTTCTAGCATCTCCGACAAATATTATCTATTTTATTTGTTCAACACTCCATAACACTATTCGATATCATGTGATTAGGAAATTGTATTACGCCAGGAAGAATAGAACATTCACCAGATGTAGTATACACAAACCCAGCAAAGTATTTTCTTTGATTTCTTTTCTGATTTCAATCGAATGGATAAGAATATAATATTATGTAGATAGAAGGAAAATATTCCTACTTGAAACGTGTTCATTGTTCAATGACGTCTGAGAGATAAATATTTTTGTTGATTGAACCCAAACTGGTGGGAAGCAAACAATATCTACAAAGATATCCAAAATTAGCTCCTCAGAGAAAGAGGCTTCTTATATAAGAAAACAGTTAACACTTATATTGTTGGCCAAGAATCCTTTCTCGAAAAACACACTTGATATATTTATTTTTGGGTCAATTGGTTTAATTCTCTATCTAGGGAGAGCTCTTATAGATACTTTGACAATCCAACTATCTATGTTGCCTTCTCAATGAACTTGAACTATGCCAATATTATAACCCCCCTAAGACCAATTGAAAAGGACACCATCAGGATGAATGAAATTCGATATGTGTCCTTTGTGAAAGCAAATCAAGCTAGCACCCGGCCCGACCCCATACCTCCCCTTGCCAATAATAATAATAATACTCAACTCACATGGAACATAACTTTATCTTCAACCCATTACACCAAACATTGTTGTGAAGGGTACTCTGCTTGGTTTTATTCAATTGTTCGGTGCTTGCAATTGGTTTTCGAAAACAATCTAACTTTGGTGTTCCGAGATATATGTATGCCATACCGAATTGAATCCATTATTGGATCTGTGCTCAATGGAGCGACCGAAATAAGATGTCGGCCCCCACACAACCATATAAACATTCGACATCCTCTATCGGCGGCGATAAGAAAAAGGATAAGGAGTAAAATTAAGTCCAACAGACAATGTGACATTTATTGCTGCGTTCGACCAAATTTTCAACTTGCATTTTTATAGCCAGTGTAAGGAGAAATACGAGGAAAAAAATTCATGAAAATATGTAGGGCAATAGCTTCAAAACTGGCGACGGACTGGTGAAGTTTATTGGCCAGTTGCCAAAAAACTCAGAAAACTTACTTTGTGTATGGTTTTGTTGCAGATTTTTCTGCCTGCATTCAGGATTTTTTTGTTGTTGCAATTACGTGATACTCCGTCGACAATTTACAAAAGGCCATCTCCATGAAGAGAAACAAAACTATATATGAAGAATTGCAGGATACACATTACTTAACATTTTTTTTTTTGCAATGCTCAATGGCTATAACGAACTCGCGAGAATCCCTAAAACAATCGCAGTTCATTTTCGAACTAAATTAAAAGTGTACGCTTGTATATCCTTTTCCGTTGAGTTGTGTGGCGATGATGGCGACACAGTGTGGTATTGTTTTTGTTTTAGAAAATGATATCTATATATACTCACATGGTTTATTATTCTTCGTTTTTTTTAATCGACTGGCAAATGTCAGTATAGTGGGTGTTTAAAATGCATTAGTCCAGTTATTTTCAGCCGCTTTTATTTATTTGGGGGATACATCAGTTGATTCATTACATTGTAAATGTTTGTTTTTTGTAAATATTTTTTGAAGAGGACATAAATAAAGGCTGTTCTAATTTTAAAATAATTATTTTACTGTTTTACTATTTTTCTAAAAAATAAAAGTCCTTATTTTATGAATATATGTTAGAGGTTCGGTGGCGTATACGTACTATTTTTTGTATTGATTTTCAGCTTAGAGGAAGGGTATTTTATTTTGGTGGAAAGGTTATATCTTTTGTAACGCAGCACAATACAAATAAAATGCACGACTGGATCACACGTACTTGCTCTTATGTTCAAGACGCTGGGGGTTAGAGAATATTGTATATAAAAACATGGAGACTATGAAACAAAAATGTTTAAAGCATGAAATACGATATTTAAATCAGCTAAAACAACTCCTTTGACAGTTTGAGATGAAAAAAAAAACGCTTTATTAATTTTGTATGTAATATGATTGTATAAAAAAATCAAAATAGTTGGAATGGTTTTTAAAAATGTTTATAAATCAAATTCTTTAAAAAAAAAATAAGGACAAATATTGGTATGCAAATCTTAAGTATTTATTTATGTGCATATGAAAGCAAAATTTCAGAAGTAACCTGTCAACCCGTTTTCAGGATATCGAATTTTCCAAAAAATTATGATTTTTTTTTTTTTAACTTTTTTTTTAACTTTTTTTTGTAAATTTTTATACGCAATATTATTAAATATTATTTGAAATGCGCATAAGATAATTTATCTAAATCCGGTTAGCCGATAATGAGAAAATTCAAAATAAGAAAGTCCTAGTGATATGGGCTAAGATTGCATCCTCTTCTTACTTATATTGTTGTCTCAGCGATTTGTGACTCATTCCAGCATTGTAAGGCTTAAAGCTTTACATATAATGCAAGTTTTGGATTCGTGCAAAAAAAAAAATTAAGATAACAATCAAGCATGATATTACGATGATATAGAGGGTGGCACAATTCTGTCTGTCTGTCTGTCTGTTCGTCTGCAGCCTAAACGGCTCGATCGATTTTCTTCAAACTTGGTACATAGTGGTTTTTGGGGATTATGACAACACGTTTTTTGATTTTTTTCTAAGAACCAAAATTAACGGTACCTGCCATACAATTTTTTTTTAACAATTTTACATAATCGTATTTTTCTCAAAAACGGCTCGACAACTTTTCTTAAAAAAAAATTCAATACATTTATTTTAGTAAAGGCTTGCTTTTGGTGGGAAATTATTTTTCAAAAAATGGTTATTAATGGTACTTTCCAAAGAACCATTTTTAAAATTTTTGATTTATTTGAAAACGGTACGACTGATTTCAATAATTTGTTTTATACAGAAGCTTCCAAAAAATATAAATAGTTTTGTGTATCGAAATTTAAAAAAAAATATTTTTTGGCTTTTTAAAAAATGTTTCAATTTTTTTTTTTGAAAATCAAATATTTCGAAAACGACATGGTCGATTTTCTTGAAACTCGATACTTAAGATTTTTTTAGTACTTTCTAAAATATTTTTAGAAAAAATTTAACATTTATGAAAAAATGACGGTACCTTCCATACAAAAGTTAAAAAACCGCAAAGGAAAATATTTTTTCTTAGAAACGACACCTATGATTTTGGTTAAACTTTTCCTTATACAAATTAAGTACGATCTACTACCAAAAATTGTAAAATTTTACACTTAGCAACTATTAATGGTACGTGTCATCGAACGTTTTTCTAAATTTTGAAATTTCTCACTATCGACCAAACGGATTTAAATAAATTGTCTTATATACAAATTTCAGATAAGATTAAATAATGCTGCATATCAAAATTTTCAAAAAACAATTTTGAATTTTTAAAAAAAGGTTCAATTGTTTTGTTTTGGAAAATTCGATATCTCAAAAATGGGTTGACAGATTTGTTCAAATTTTGTTTTTATCTGCACATGAATTTATAATTCAGATTTGCATTCCAAAATTTGTCCTTAAAAATGTTTTAAGAATTTTATATATAAAAAATTATTTTTTTAAAAAAACACTCCAACGATTTTAAACTTTTTTTTGATACAATCATATTTTATCAAGAATTAAGATGGCATTTTTTCACCTCAAACTGTCAAAAGAGTTGTTTTAGCTAATTTTAAAACCGTATTTAATGTTTTTATGCATTTTTCTCTCATAATTTCCATGTGTTTGTATACAATTTTCTTAAACCTGCAGTGCCTGGAACATAAAAGCAAGTACGTGCGACCCAGTCGGGTATTTTACTCTCCTTGGCCTAACCTGCGATATTTTGCACGACGAATATATTGTCTACTGTTGAGTAACTATTCCGGAAACCAGCTTGTAACTCTTTAAAATGATTATTGTTTTTAATCTAATCTGACAATCGGTAGCTTAGCAATTTTGTTGATACCTTATGTGCAGAATTCAGAAAGGATTTTACTCGAAAATTTGTTGGATGGGAAATATGATTGCTTGTTTGAACTGTGTCGATTTTCGCAATGATATGGAAAGAAATAAAAAAAAATATAGACAAATATGATAAAGTCAAAGACTGTTAAAAGTTAATCCATATTTCTCTTTATTTCTGGAGTTTTTAATGCATACAATTCAATGAATAGGTTTTTTGGCCTTTACCCCATTTTTTGCGTTTCGCCCCAGGTATGATGGTGGGCTCATCTGTTAGATGTCATCATACCCAATCTAATACGCAATTTTAAGTCGATTTATAGATATTGGATAGATATTTCCCAATTTCAACATTTTGCAATATTATTTTCTAAAAAAATCCATATAATTTGAACAGAAAAGCCCTCACTATGTCACTGATGAGTCCAAGTGAGTAAGTCGGACGAAACGCCAATTTGTAGGACTTAAAGCCATAAAAAGCAATTTTGAATCAATAATTCAACAAGTCCAATCCTTAATGCTAAGTCTTCTACTTGGCAGATTTGTTTCAGTAGTATATAGAATTTGTATTATAAAACCTTCTTAAAATATTATTTTCTGTTGTTAAAAATATGTGTGTAAATATTCAATTCAATTTGTCAAGCTATTAACGAAATATATGGAAATTACCCAAAATTATGAATATTTTCTTAAATAATTTCTCCTCAATTGAATCACGGTACTTATACCTAAATGGTGTGTACAAATTTCTTACTTCATGGACAGTGAACTGGCAAACATACAGACGTACAAACGCATGGACGAACAAACGCATGGAAGTATGAACGCACAGAGTGATTCAAGTATAACTAAATCTACTTTGTAAGAATTCTGCATTAAAGTTATGTTAGATTTGACTAAAATATCGAAATTTTGTTCATTACCGAAGTAATACTTGCTCTTTAGAGCGAGTACAAATAGAGAGAATATGTTAATAATGTGAAACGAACTGGACTGTGTAAATATTTCGATTTTCAAAATCAAAAGTACCTATTCAACAAAAATTTGTCACCAAGTTCTCTTAAATGATCTAGGTATTTCTATTCCTATTGGTAAAAGAGATAAAAGGTGCAAACAAAAATATTCAATTTGTAATTGATAACATTTTTGTTGTCTTCGGTCCGAATAAGAGGGCGATAAAAGTTGTAAAACATGAAGATACAAAAGTTTCTCTATGATTTGAACTGAGTGGTTCTTGAAACACGCATACAAGAAATTTTTAAAATGGTAAGTAGTGTACTTTTTGGCATCTCTCGGACGATAAGGAATTCAAATAAATTTGTTTGAGAAATAGGAGTGCAAAATGGGAGGAGTGCTGGGAGGGAGAATACGTCAAATATTTGTTGTTTACATTAGACTCTGATAAACACTAAAATGCAAATTCCAGGACGTTGACAATGATTATAATGTCAAAACTTGGTTTAACTGTAATATAACAACAAAATTGAAAGAATAATGTTTTACAATTTGTAATACCTTATTCCCTAGCAAATAATTTTTGAGTTCAAAGACAAACATGTTGATATTTAAATTTTCTTCAAATTGGCTTTCTTAAAAATTACCTCTTAATTGTTCTTGCTCATACTGCAGTACCCACAAATCCTATTAATATTTTGTATTCATTCATTTGAGTTGTTGTTTTTTCCTTCGACAATCAAATGTAAGCTGATTCATCGTTAGCTTTACATCCTTTTTCGCAAAATTCCATCCTTTGAAGGTTGGCATATTAAAGTTACGAGTAATTAAATTCTTCAAACTCATATGTTTCACTTCAAGATCTCCAATCAGTAATACCAATACAAAATTTTATTGTTTATTTTTGACTTTGATCAAAAACAAAATACATCTGGGAATTAGTTTGTCATGCAATTCGAAATTTCCAATATTATCCCACATCCCATTTACAAGACTGCCTCAAATTCATCAAACTCATCATATACCTATGCATGTAGAGTTCAAAAAGTATCCTTTTCCTGGCTGCTATGTTACTGGACATAAATTAAGTTCATATTGCATTTATTTCCATATATTATAATTAAATTCATATGTAGGTAAAGTATCTGCAATAATCGCTTCATTTCACAATACACACCCTACACTTTTATGCCTTAACGCATTTCGAGCAAACATAGATTCTCAATGGGAATTCAAAGGATACAATATAATACGATTACGATGATGATATAAGGACGAAACGAAGCACTTGTGCCATAAGTGTGTACATAAACATATAGGAAATAGTTGTGTGCATATTGAATGACTCTCATATATGAAGGTAATCCTTTTTTGAGTCCTTTACAAATGCATATAAACGAAGGGGCTCTTGAATTTCCAGTTACAATTCATCAAATTCAAAGAGAATTCAATGTGTGTATATAGTTAAGGATTTTGCATAATCCAAATGGTGATTGGAATTATGCCATATCATCGATTTTCATAAATTATACATACCACTTCAAGGTGTGTTCGTATCAAGTGTTCAGAAGAATAGAATTAATTTCATTAATTTTATTGAATTTGTAAAGTATCTATCGATTGAGAGATTCTTATTATGATGATTTGAATTAGATGTTGTATGTATAGGTATCTTTAGTTTTAATAAAAATATAATTTTACTGTGGATATTGTTTCCATATAGAAATAAATGAATTCAATTTATGTTTTTCGATGAAACTACACTCTTTGAGTAACAAGTTAATAAGAAGGTTTTATAATACAAATTCTGAAATAAATCAGCCAAGTAGAAGACTTAGCATTAAGGATTGGAATTGTTGAATTATTGATATAAAATAGCTTTTTATGGCCTTTATTCCTACAAATTGGCGTTTCGTTCGGCTTACTCACTTGAACTCATCAGTGACATAGTGAGGGCTTTGTCTTACGCAATTTGTTTTAAGTTCTCCAATTTGTAGGACTAAAGGCCATAAAAAGCTATTTTGAATCAAGTAAATAAGTTGTTTGTGCATTTTCTTGAAGATTTGCAAGGTTGGGCCGTTAGGTTTATAATTCTGATTGATTCAAATTTTCTGTCCATAATTTACAATTTAATTTCCAAACCATGTTGCCAAAATTAGTTTCAGTTTCTATAAAAAAATGAAAGAATTTGAGTTCTGTAAGTTTCTTAGGGTAATTTTCACTTAGGTGTTATTCATTGAACTTATGTTAACTTCATGCTAGATGAAATCCTTATTTACCTCGCATAGTTGCTTCTATCAATTGTGAAATGAAATTTGTCCTTAATGGTGGACATTTCCTTGTTCATTTATCGATAGCATGTATTTGATTGGTTTTATTCTTGTTAGTCCCTGATCACATCTTTGACATCGTCCTGCAGACGGGCTCCATCCCGAGGGTCCTAAAATTGATCAGGGTTATACCTAGTGCTCAAAAACAAAAGGTTGAATTTGGTAGCACTTTTTGGATCTGTTATATTTAGGCCTCAGACAAGGGAACAGGTCAAAATTCTAGTTTCAAAATTCTGCTTTTCCAAATCCTGTTTTTTCCAAAAAAAAAAAGCTGTTCTTCATAATTCTGCTCTTTTTAGTTCTGTCTGAAAAAACCCAAGAATCAAAATAATGTAATCGTCGAAATTTATAGAAACTCGGGGTTTGAGTTACGTAAATCTTAAAGATAATGTTCTCTTTAGCATTTAGGATATACAGATTTGTTTTTTTTTTTTTCAAAGATTTTGTGGGTTTTATGATTTCTTAGAAAAAGGTCATAATATTTTTTCAAAGGAAATATTGACGCTTACCCAGTTTGTGCAGTTGATATAAAACAGATTGTCGCCTTACAGTGAAAAGCAGTTAACTCCTTTTTTCATTGTTTTCAAAAAAATATGGACTTTGCCGCTTTTCCATCTAAGCATCTAAGCCGAAGAAATAAGCAAGCATCTTCGAGCCGCAAATATGTTTTTGTTTTCATTTATTCCTGTATGCTTAGCGAGCGCTTTTAACATTTGCCAAACGACTTTTTTCATTATTTGCACAATTTTGTAAAACAGAATTATGAAAAACAAACTTTTAAAGACCAGAATTTTGAAAAGCAGAATTATGAAAAACAGAAATTTGAAAGCAGAATTTTGTTAAGCAGAATTTTGAAAACAGAATTATTCCTCACGCAGAATTTTGACCACAACCCTTCAGTCATACATTATTAAATAATTGAAGAACGAAAATTCAATTGTTTTTTACTTATCTACACTTATTTTGCGACATATTCAACATTTTGCTAAGAATCTTGTTTTATTTTTCTGAATTTCTGTCCAACTGGAGAGAATTTCTTAAGACATTAAACGTGAATCTCAATAGCTTTCTAGTAAACATTTTTACCAATTTCATAAAGTGTTTAAAGTAAGTAAGCTTTTAAAAATGGCTATATATACCTACGCTAAGACAACAGAACGATTTCGCTAAAAATAAATTTTAAATTCTGTGGATAATAGTATGAGAACACAAAGTGAACGCATAATCATTAAATTAAATTATCTTTTAAGATGAAATTCCTTCAAATTCATTTAAACGCACAAAATGCGTTTACTTATACAAAATAAACTATAAATCCTGCTCCTTCCACTTTTAATTCATTAAACCTAATTCAAATTTCCATAAACCTACTCATCCAGAAGTAGGTACCTATTCGTACCTACAGTATATTCTTTCAAAACACTTTCAAATTCATAAAAATAAAAATAAATAAGAAAATAAAAAAAACTCATTCATATATTTACAACCTTTCCTATAAAGAAGAAGAAAGCGAAGACGATGTTTAACAAATTTAAATTACGCTCGTTCAACCTTTGTCGTCTAACCTCTGAACGAATTCACTTTTGAGGATGTCTTAAGTGCCCTATTTATGTCAACGATGAAGATATGTTTGAAAATATGTGATAATTGGTAGCAAGGAATAAAATTAAGTGTTTCGTTTCTTCGTTGTATGTTTTTTTTTTTTGTTACACCCTTCAAATAACGATGCTCTCATATCCATTGTTTTTTCACTCTCATAAGCATCAGCACGGGTCTTAGGGTCCTTGCGTATGGTGTGGACGGAATTTCTTAATGTTTCCTAAAAGCCATTAACGTGACATCCCTTTCCAGCCAACTAATATTCATATTTCATTCCCATCATGGATGAATAAATGAGGCACATGCCAGGAATCATTAGATTCCAGGAATAGCTAAGGAAAAAGAAATAAAAAAAAATGCGGGTCTTAAACTCAAATCAAAATATCTGATTCCGAACTGACAGACTGGATTAATGATGCCGAGGTAGTCCCAATTAAGATGTCATCTCAAGCCATCAAATCAAACTGAAATAAATTGAATTTAAATTTTTGCAATTGGATGCACTTGAATTAATACAAAAGAATAGTTAAATTTAAATGCGCAGTGACCCAAGCTTGAGGGCGGACGAATGAATCCAATACAAGATCAGTAGATCCGATCGCCCTTATTAGAAGCAGCTATGGGAAAAATAACAGCGTCAGGAACTTGATTGACGATGAAAAATCTTCGCATGAACTTCTAAAGTATGTGAAGAGTGTTAACGTCATGATAATAAGATTTTTGAAAAGTTTCTATGAGTAATTTTTAATATGGGGGATCTTTTCCATGGGAAAGTATCTGTACTGAGGTACATCACTGCCCGCTAGTTGGGTGATCGGATCGAGTAGATCTCAGTCGAAGGGAGTGTTTTTTCTTCTGTTGTTGTTATTGAAAAGTGGGCTACATAAACATGCCGAATGGGAGGCCCTCTTACTCAACTGTTCGATTCTAAACATAGTTTTGATGCGAGATATAATTAACTTTTGGATACAATTTTACCATCAAAATTTAAAGTGTTTATAGATCGAGGTTTATCGAGAGGAACTATGGACTATGGAGGATAGATTATTTGTGTTTGTAGACTAAACATAAACATGAAAAACATCATTGATTTGAACTGTTTTGGTTAAGTCTTTGAGTGCATTTGGGGTGGATTTATTAATTGTGTGAATTTATCAATGTATTTTTGAACTTTGGCATCATGTAAGTGGAAATAAAAAGGAATTCAAAAAATATTATAGTTTATATGACGTCATTTATGTGTGTAGCAAGACTTTAAATTAAACATTTTTAATTAGACATCTGATTGATTTAAATGGATTTTTTGTGAGGTTAATGTTAATAAGTAGAGATCTCACAGAGGACTTAGAAGGCTCAGAAATATAAACAGGATTCCTCTCAAAAATTCCTCACTTTTCCCCATAAAAAGTGAGACTGACATTTTTTGGATTTGCTTGATCAATTATTTTCTGTCGCAGTAAATTACACAAGTAGAAGAGAAAAAAAAGAGAGTTGTTTTGACTTCTATGAGAGCATTCTGTTTATATTTTGTTCTCTTGCTCTGTCAAAGAACGGAGGAAAATTACTGAGCACTCAAGAAATAAAAACTGACTAATGGCCTTTTCGATTGGCAATTCGGAAGAACTCTCCGATCCGGAACGCCAATAAAACAAACAGGCACATGCAGTTTGATTCTGAAGTTTTCGTATCCCTGTATTTGTGCAACTTCACATGCCGATGCCGAAATAGTTCTTCAGATTTGGAAACTTGGCGGACACAAATATAAACTAGTATGATAATTTTCAATAAAGAATATGGGAAAATAATATGCTAAACGGAAAATAATTGTTCTTAGAAACAGTAAAATGTGTGAAATTTACTAATTTTTAGCTTAAAATTTACTTTTTGCAAAATTTGACAACACTTTGACTATGTGTTTGAACGTGTGAGTAGTTCTGGTTTCGATTCTGAAATGAAATTCAGAATCGTTTTCTGTTCTTTTCAGGAGAAGAACTGTCATTCTGAATGCCAATAGAACACTTTCAGAAGAGTTTCCACGCATTCCGAACGCTTCTGGATTGCCAATCGAAAATGCCATAAATGAAACAAAAAAAAAATACATATATATCCAAAGTTTTTTTTTTTTTCTTACGTATAAATATGACTTACAACACCCTTCAGCTTTTACGTTATAATATGGTTTTAAAAACTGCTGGTACCTTCAAGTACCAAAAGCTGCCTTGTCTTCAAGACAAAACTTACATGAAAGTTTTTTCACGACTTCAAAATAAAGGTTTGAAAGGTATTTAGAACATGTGAGACATCTGTTGGCTTCTTTTCAAAAAGGACATACCTACAAAAAATATTTTTCAATATTTTAATTTATTTATTGGTGTATTTAAAAGAAAAGGCTTTCCAACTCATAAGAAGATATGGTTTTAAACTCATAAATGTTCTCAGCTGGATTAATGATAGACCATTCTGTCAACCCATTTTTTCAAATTGATATTTTTGATTGTTTAGGCCCTTTTATTGGTCAAACTGACCAATATTATTCTAAAATTCTGGATCGTCTTTAGATTGTCTGCATATGTAGCTATGTCCCAGTAAAGCAATAGCACTAAATTAACTGATTAATACACTATTTTATTGTATTTAATGTGCAGAAAATCTTTTATTAAAGATGGCTTGGGTGGCACGAGCCTTATCTTGCTGGAACCATTGATTGGCAATACCCATACCCCCAATTTCTGGCCATAAAAAATAAACGCCATTGGCTGTATCATCGTCAGGGTCGTCAATTTCGCTATCACTTGGAAGCCACACTACACTTTCAGGTTCAGGACGTAAGTCCCGATTATTTTCACTTGTAGGTGAGAATTCAGCTCAAACAAAAAAAATGGGAATAGTAGAACATTTTAATGGGTAACGTCAATTTATTCTGTTCGCATTTCTGTATTATAGTCCGCATGTTGTCATGAATAAGGACACGCGTTATAAGGCCATATTTTAAAATATGGACATATTTCGTGGATCCACTCCTCATTTAACTTTAACGGAGAACTGATTTGATGTGTCTCAATCAAATAAAATGAAGTTATAAGAACAGATATTAAAGTTTTGTGATTAGCCTTATACCTTTGCTAACAGAAATCTAATTTGGGGATTTTGTGCCATACTTACGAGGCTAAGTCCCGAAAAAATCCTTGTGACTATATTCATATGGCTAATGCAACCGCATTGCAATCATCAGGAAGGTGCCTCAACAGATTTCATAGTCCAAAGAATCAATACTTTTTAAAGTTTTGTAATGCAAGAATAGTGACGGCAGTTTCGGAAGATCAAACGATCAACATTTGCTAATGTCTAAATTTGGAATAAGTTTTCATATCATTTAATAACACTGTGTGACAAAATTT
Organism: Dasysyrphus tricinctus; assembly: GCA_963921185.1. Lineage (NCBI taxonomy): Eukaryota > Metazoa > Arthropoda > Insecta > Diptera > Syrphidae > Dasysyrphus > Dasysyrphus tricinctus. Next base: position 253,846,303 of record OY992532.1, read on the forward strand.
TAATTTTCGTCTCTTACATGATCCAAAATATATTTTACTTATAGATTTTGATGCACTGAATTCGAGTCTGGTATCAGAATTGCTCTAGCACGTCACGTTTTTGAGATGTTCGAATCTAAATTTTAAAAATTTGCGTTTTTAGGGAAATTTGAAGTGATATTATTAATAGGAGTAGTTTATTTTGAATAAATTTTGATCGTCAATCGGTGCAAATATTTATGTTTGATATTCTTTTTGAATCTTTCAACTACCTTTATTCATCTTGGAAAAATCATTAATTAGCTCTCCGTGTTCGCCTTAAACTACCTCATTCCGAAATACGGTAGCTATACTCATAAATTTCAATAGAGGAATCCGAAGAGAGTAATACAAATATTAATAAAACGTCCAACTACATTTATAAAAGAAGTTACATTTTGTTTTGCAAGTTTGGTGAAAAAAGATGATCTTGTCGTATAACATAGCCCCAATTTTCATAAACGTTTTTTCTTAGCTATTAGAGATATTTTAGAATCGGTGATCTGTTAAACTTGTCGTGCTAGAGAAATTCTAAGACCAATTCAAGTTTAGCGCATCAAAAACCACTAGAAAAGTACATTATAGTGCATGGTAGCAGAAACAAATTATAATTTAAACTTTTGAAATCAAAATTTCTCCATGATTCAGAAAAATTTATTTTGGAACACTGCGCCAGAACTATTTTTTTTTAATGACATTTTTTGAAAAATAATATTATTATTATATTAAAAATAATAAGAAAACAACAACCAAAATTTTGTAAGACGGACCGTTTCAAAGTTAGGACATTGTTACAAACCTGCCTTTTCTATTATAAATAAACGTTATGACGTCATAACTTAGAAACGTGCGACGTACTGGACACCCACATTATTCATCAATTATAGTCTTAACTCAATAAGCAATTCAACCCAGCTTAATTTATTCATGTGAGAAAAACCTTGTCACATAGTGGTATTGGCTAATCAAATATCATTTAAATGTTGGTTATAATTATTTCTAAACTAAGTTTTTGTTTTATAAAATAACAAAAAAATGATTTAGGTAATGCTATAATTATTTTTGGTGTTCATTCCTCATTTTATTTAAATTGATTACGCCACCACAAAATTAAAAATTATTTTTTTTTATAATAAATATTTAAAAATCCATAAATTTAATTTTAAATGCAAACTTCTTAATAAAATTCAACTTGGTACGAGTATATTACCATAATATCTCTTTACAATTAGTTTAGATCATAAGTAGAATTAAACATTAAGATATAGTATCTTCAAAAATGTGGGTGCCGCAAATATTATTTTAGGCAGAGGCACACCTCTCAATTCCCTGTTTCTGACTCACTCATATGTGAATAATTGCTAAAAGTATTTATCACTTAATTAGCATTAAAATGTGTTTAAGATAACTTTTCAACGGGTTCATCTAATTTACATAAAAATAGATTCCGCCATCGCCACTTATTTAGATATAAAATAATACCTTTCTGCTATTAAAGTATTTCTATATAATGTTATAATTGACGTAGCATGCGTGGGTGGAGAATTAGCTGATGGATTTTTGGAATCTACGCAACAACTACTAGTTTGAAGCAACTAGTACTATGTAGCTCATTTCTGCACAAAACAATATAAAAGAAAAAACAAAACGTTTTATTTTAAGTAAAAATCATTTGAAATTGAAAAAGTAATTAATCAAGTAATCAGTAGTTTTCAGAATAGTCTAATTTGTATTTATTGTGTTAGAAGAATTTTAAGGGCAAGTAGTGCATTTGTTAAAAAAAAAAACTTAACATCCGATTGAAATTGGAGAATGGTTTGCGGGAAGTAAGACTCTTAGAAATTTAGGTTCAATGGTAATGAATGAATAAACAGTTGAAAAAATTATCCACACATGAAATCCTTATATACATATGGCTCATATCCGACAAAAAAAAATTCTAAATGACGAAATACATATATCATGGTGTTCCAGAAACTACATATCGCAACTTCTCCGAATTTATATTTTGTTTGAAAGGAAGAGACATTGAACACTTATGTTCGCTTAAAAAATAATTTGCATATAAAATTCAACAATAATTCGGTTGAGGAAGTGAGCATAAACGTCTAGGCTTACTTCATATTTTTAAATTATAACTCCTTACTGCAACTGTTGTGTACTATTATCTTAAGCGAAGAAGCGGGTACAAAAACACACTTAATATAGCTTTTACCCTTACCACATTTTTATCAAGTATACTTCATTTGTAGAATTTTTCCATAAAATCAAGAGTGTGCGACCCAACTGTAGAATAAGTTTAATGGGTATTTATGTGTCTTCAAACAAAATAAGCAATTAACTGAAACAAAACAGAAGCATCATGCAAGGAAAACTAACAAATATGTAGGTATATCAGGTAATATTTCATATGTATATCATTATTTTGTGTTGATTTCATCAATCACAACAATTTCATTGATTCAATAAATAATAAAACCAACTTACCTCATATTCTGATATTATGAAAGAAAAACAAAAAAGTTCTGCTGCCGGAACAATACCAATAAACCGTTAGATCTTTTCTCAAAAAATAAACATTTTCACTTCCTAGGAAAATAAACAATAATATAATTCTTTGAATTTTGCCTTTACAGAGGAGATCCCATCAATTTTTCTTTTCTGATTTGAAGAAGACTGATTATGTTGGAAATATTGTTTTGAGTTCAGATATCTGAAAATTTCTTCACCGTTTTATGATTGAAATTTAATGTAACGGAAAAAAGTGTTTTAAATAACTTAATAATGGAAAAGATATTGGGAATGTAGTGTGAACTGTTATACTGTATTACAATTTCATCATATTGAGTTGGTTTATGTATTTGCTTAGTGAAGACAATTTATCTTTGGGAATGGTGAATTTAGATACTGCAATAAAATTGGTGAATAAAGAGTTTGAATTCTAAAGAAATGATTCATTTTTCTACGAACTTGATTGGATTTACATTTGGTTTGATTTAGAGAATCGTACTTTTTGTGTGTTTTACTTATTTTCAACATCCCATAATTCCATCAGGGATCAGACCAATTTTGTATAAGTTAAAAAATTACTAAGTAAAACATGGCCTAAGCTACAACTCCAACCCTTATTTTAATAGCGGAATGAGGTTTGATCTGATTTCCCTATGCTTTCCAACCATGATGTTGGAGAAAGCTTTCCTTGAATTGTCCTAATTCACCGTACGGAGTTTTTGAGAAAATTTGAAAAGAAAACGGTCGTTATATGGCAGGTAGTCGTTCTATATAATCTGATGAAATTTTTGGTAAGGACCAATATTTTGTTCAAAGATTATCATGTAGAAAACAATCATGATAGAAAACTATAATGACAGAAAACAAGAATGATAACGATAGACTACTATTATGGTAGAAAACTATCACGATGGATCTGGGTTGAATCAAACCTGGTTGAGTCAGCTGGGTTGAGTCAAACTGGGCTTAGTCAAACCGGGTTGAGTCAACTCAGGTCGAGTCAAACAGGGCTGAGTTTCAACTTGTGTTGAGTGAACCCAGGTCGACTCAACGCAGGTTAGTTCGATTGGGTAGACTCAACCCGGCTTTGCTCAACCTGGTTTGACTCAACCCGGTTTGACTCAACCCGGTTAAACTCAACCTGGAATGACTCAACCGGTTTGACTCGCCTGGATTGAATCAACCCAAGTGGAGGCTTGACCCGGTTGACTTAATCTGTAAACACACATTTTATTTAAAACGTTTATAAAACGTTAGTTTCCAGGTTTTGAAAATCAGCTGTTTTTCGAAATTTTGAGTTTTCCAAAAAGAAATTAAATACTTTTTTTTAAATCCAAAGTATATTTTTTTTTTTAGTTTCGGTACACCATAAAAATTAAACATTTTGGAAGATTCTGCATAGAAAAATTGATAAAAATCAGCTATGTACTAAATTGTTTTCAAGAAAATCGAAAATCAAAAAAATGTTATATGTGAGACACCATTAATAACCATTTTAAAAAAAAAAGGCTTCTGTTCTCAATATAGTCTTTTCTGAATGCGATTCATTGAATTTTTCCAAAGAAGATCTGAGAAGCCATTCACCGTTTATTTTTGTCATAAAAAGAATTAATAATGTGTAGTGGGAATGTCAAAAAAACTATGTATGTATGTGTATACCAAGTTTTGAAAAAATCGACTGTATTTCAACCCGTTTAGGTGAATGAAGTTGAAAAACTAATTCACCTGGAAAATGTCTTAATTATAAATTTTGTTTTAGCAAAGGAAAACGTGTGCGAAAAAAAATTTTAAAATCGTTGGAGTATTTAAAAACTAATTTATATATAAATATAAGGTTCATATAAATATGCTATAAATGTTGAATTTTCAAAAACAAAAAAAATCAACTCAATTTGAAAATGTAGATTTTTCAAAAAAGTATTTTATTTTTTTTTTCTTAATTTTTATAATTTTTGGAATTAATGGCATAAGGCAAAATTTATTTAAACCGGATCAACAGATAATTCAAAATATAAAGTAGCGTTCTAGGGGAGGTACTGTTAATAGTGGCAAAGTGCAATTTTTGTACTGTTTAGTAGACCGTTTTACCTTTAGTTCGCTGTTAATCGATTAATTGTAGGAGCCGTTTTTGAGAGATATAAGATTTTTACTGTATTTGAAATTTTTGAGAGCTTCTGCATGAACAAAAATATTAAAATCATCCAGAAAGCTTTCAATAAAATTGAAAATCAAAAAAATCGTTCTTTGGGAGATATCTACAACATTAATAACCATTTTTTGGAAAATGGTTTTGCACCCATAGAGACAGATTCCACTTAAATTAATGTATTCAATTTGGTATGAAAAGTTGTAGAGCCAAAAAAAAAGATTTTGTAAAATTTCTAAAAATCGTATGGCAGGGACCGTTATTTTTGTTCTTAACAAAATAAAAAAAACGTGTAGGGGTATGACAGAAAACCACTAAGAACCAAGTTTGAAGAAAATCGATTCAGCTGTTTAGCCTGTAGCCGAATATACGGTGACAGACAAAATCCCACTTTTTTCGTCTTGTCCCTATCATCGTAATAACAAGTCTGATCAAAATATCGAATTCAAATTTATTAACGAATGCATAACTTGCCTTACATCAAGTATCTATACCTACCTCTAAACATATCACAAGTAAAAAGGTCACGAAGAAAGAAAACATTTACTTAAACTATTTATAAAATATAATTCTCATTTGTTTATGGTCTTTAAAGTAATTAAAATAGAACTGCATACTGCATGTGAACTAAGGATTGAATACGAGTTTGGAATAAATTTAAAGTTACACAAGTTTAACATGCTATGTAGGTATGCCCAGCCAGGTGATGCTTTCTTTCATCAAATTACTTCTACTTTCCGCACACACAAAATGCCTACACAAATGCATCAATTCTCAAAGTTCAAAAACTCGTTTTGTTAGACTTTTTTATAGCACGTTTTTGTTTTAATCGTCATACGTCATTCAATTCAGACTTTCAATGGCAATGAACTTTACAAGGTCAAAATATTACACTTACAATATAATATAAAATAAATTCAAAATTATACAGAAATGCTTGCTGATTGTTTAAATGTCAACAACCGTTTAGAAGCCTATAAAACTTATATTTATAAAAAAAATAAGCTCTGTTGCACTGCAGTTTAAGTTGCAGACAAAGCATAATGAAATGACTCGCCGCGCGCCGTCAGCGGTCACTATCACCATTCACTTGCCAAAGAATTCACCAACAGTGAATGTTTTTGTGGTTTATATCTCTGAGCTTTTTCATTTATTCATGAACAGTGTTACCGTTGTTTCACAGGAGTATGAAACTAATATATATGTACTTTATTTCCAAGCCAAGCTGAAAAGATGCAAACATTTTCTGTACTCTCATAACTTTGGATTACAGTTTTAGGAAAACTTTATTTGAAAGTTATATATACTGCCCTCCTAAAGGCCACTTTACACGTCATATGACCTGTCATTATATTTTCTGTATGAGTATGAGCTGTCATTTTAAGTCAAGTCATACGGTTTTCCATTTTTTATGTTTACACGTTTTTATTGCGCATTTGATTTTCTCTATGGCTATCTGTCAAATCCAAAATAAAAGAAAAAAAAGTCATAAACAAATAAATTTTTTAAGTGCAAAATTACGTTTTTCCAACTATACATTGTTATTTTCATTCAAAATTCTATTTTGTTTTAAGAATATTTTTTTTTTCAATACTCTGAACTCACTATTTTCCATGAAAACAACAAATCGCATTTGATTTCTCAAATGGATATAGCTGCAGTTCTTATGTCAAAAAAGTCACATGCTTTTTGCTTTTGAGAAGCCATATGAGATCTATTAGTGTGTTCAGACGATTTGGTATGATTTTTCTGACAGGTCATATGAGAAGTCATATGACTTCTATTACTTTTTGGTAAACGTACAACCAACAGCTGCCTAATGTTTTTCTGTCAATTGACCTGCAGAACAGAAAATTCGCTTCAAAATTTCAGGTAAAAAATAATAATCACAAAAATTGAACTACAACCTTTTCGCGTAGGAGGCAGAAGAGGCATGACTTATTTTTATATTTCCCTAAGCATCAACATCTTTAATTTTTTTTGTAAATATTAATAATAGGCAAAGCAGATGTGCAGCTTTTTCCATGCAGTGAGTGTTTAATTACACAGGTTCGTATGGGAGCAGATTCACTCAAGGCTCAAGGGCTGCATCTAGGTCATCGCTGAACAATATATACCTTTCTATTTTCAATTGGTGCAGCTTCATTGCAGCCACAACAAAAATCAAAAAAATCTCAAATAATTGATATCTGGCAATAAAATACTGACATTTCCTGTCAAAAAAACAAGTTTTTTACTAATAAAACCAATTCTTCATGAACAAATTCCTGTATGACAAAGAGTTAATTTTATTAAATATCTTGTTTTTAACCACACAGATTCGTTTACAAATTACTTTTCCGTTTTGACAGAACTTTGCTTTATAAGTGTCAGAGTATGCACATCTATTTTGAATACAGCGCTATGTGCTATGCATCGCTGCGTGCAGACATCCAGCACATTTATGTATATTAGCCATTACTTTTCATCTTTTTGTTTAAAAAGGTATTTATTATTATTCAAGAGAGCTTTTATTTCAAAAGCTTATTTTCCAGCTGTTATTGTTAAAACAGAAAACGACAACACTGTTCCATAGTAAGCGAAAGTTTATATTTATTCAATTGTTGGCCCATTGTAGATTGGAGTCTTGGTGCTACAAAAGAGGAGTTTCATTATTCATTTTCAGTCAGAGAAGTTCTGTGTTTGGTTAAGGTTTACGAACTTTATATATCAGTAGTTATCGGTCGGTAGCTCTAATGCGATTTGAGACACGGCCTCATCTAATCGAGCACATTTAATATTTTTATCCAGCAGTAATTATACTCGATTCCATTGTTTACACGTTATATTCACCGTAAAATCGCTTGTCAACAAATCTTAGGTGTGTTCCTTTTATCATAAAAGAAAGTTCAAATTAAACAAAAAGCTAGTGCGTGTCACATTTTTTGAGTAAAGAAGTGATTTTTAAGTTGTGCCAAAAGAATCCAACTATTTAACTAGAGTTTAAATAAGGAGAAATCTATATACATACTTACTTGAGGAAAAAAGAGACAAGGCGGAAAGTGTAATAATAATTGTTGACATGTCTCAACACAAAAAAACACCTGATCTTCAAGATGATCAAAGATTTGCATTGATGAAGGTAAGTAAGCCATAACGACTGTTAAATGATGATGATGATTATTATTTGTTTCTTATTTGTGATATTCATTAATTAATTATAATTACTATATTGACTTACAAAACAACAAACAAATCGGGTGGTGACTAATCGATATTTAAGCGTTCATCTGTTAGTTTGAGATGTCAAAGACGCATTTGCGTGTTACGTGGAGAATATTAACTAGAAGGTATACCTATACTTTTAATAGCTTTAATTGTTTTGGTTTAATTTTGGGTTGTTTTTGTTTCAAAATCGTTTTGAAGGTTTAATTAGTTATTTGTTCTTCTGGTAGCAATTAAAGGCGTTTTATGGGAGCTACTGAAACTAAATATAACCCATTTGAGGCAATATTTGTGTAAAACTTTTTTAATTAAAAACTTTTTTAGCTCATAATGGATACATTGTTGGATTAGATTGTCTTACTTCTATCTTGCAAGCTTTTAAATCTTGGTTTGCAACTAATTTTGTGGGTCAATCATGCAAAAGTAAAAAAAAAACTGCTGATTTATTTTGCAACGTGACACTAATGAAAAGTATAAGCTAACTCTAGTAGTGGGTATTTAGTTTCTTGAATGACTAGATTCTGAAAAACTTGTTTGGATTATTATTACCATATATATAGATATATACATAAGTATATATAAATAGATACCTTTTAAAAAAAAGTAAAGTCTAAAGTTTATCAATTCATACGAACTAATTGATATAGAACGAGTTCTATTGGAATATTATTTTTCATTAAATTTTGTTATTGTCTTAACTTAATTTATGGAATGCTTTGAGTATAACTTAAGTAATAAGGTATATTCGAAATAGAACGTGAAACCACTGTGTTGCCATTATGGGACACTGTGCAAAATTAAAAATATAAACATGCTTGGGTATATTATTATCATTTCTGTACATGCTCATGTTTTGTTGAGGTGTATCCGTGTATCCACTTAGAAAAAATCATTATACATAGTTGTCACTTAAGTGGTACTTAATAAAGATGTTTTTAAGAGCCCTTAAGTCTTTCTTTTAAGTAACTATGCATTAAATTCAAATTACGGTGTCACACATAGCTACTTGTGGATGTACATATACTTATCTACGTACAAACATATTTGGAATAGAGTCTCTACACTAGATATTTTCATCACAAAACAGCCAAGTTAACATTTTTAAGTTTGATGTTTCGTGATGAAAATAATTCACTGTTCAAAATATGACAAATACGCAACGCTAAACAACAAAGAAAAACGGTCCTCGACGAATGTTTCGGGTGGGTTTGGGATAGCCTTTTGAACTTCGTAATTCTGTCACAATTTGTAGGTATAGCAAATTTGACAGATTTGCGCAGTTTACAACTTTACTACGTTTATGACGACTTAAGCTGTTGCATGAATACCTTTGAAAGAAGAAGAAGATTTCCAACGAATCAATTTTAATTTGGAAGACCCTTATTTTGTTGAAAGATTCAGAATGCCAAAAATTTGTATTGAATTTTTCATTGAACGCTTGGGACCAATCATTGCCCATCCAATCATTTGCAACCAAATACTCACATTCGTATATTTTCTTTTATACCCAGCCATTTCTTATCCTGCTACAACAATCACAGCAAATATTTTTATTAACAAGAATTTACAATAAATTGTACTACAACAATGCAGTATCAAAAGCTGTGAAACAGAATCACACATTTTTCCAATTTTTCCAATCGATTTTCCAAAGCAAAGTACTAAACAGAAATGATGTTATACAACTGTTATACTACTACATTGTAGCTGATGTAGTAGCGCAGAAATAGGCCCCAGGAAAGTCAAAGCATACGGGATGAGATCGTATTTTTTCAACTGAAATTTACGGGGAGTATTAACGGTGTCATTGGTCTCAGTAAAACAAAATTTAAAATAAAAAAAAATATTTTTTAAGAACCAAAATGAAACTTTGTTCAGCTAAACAGGGAACGATTCCAAAAAGAAACTTACAAAAATATATTATCTTGTCTCGTCTTTTCGCCTGTCCTACTTAAAATGTTTATAGTGTTCATTATATCATAGAATTAAAATATGAAATCGATTTATGCTAGGCACGCACATAATAATTTTGTATTGTTAACATAAATTTGAACTCTTCTTATTGAAAATGAAATATCCATTCAAAATTATCAGCATACAATTTTCAAATTGCCAACCCACACCTGCCATTTAAATTGAAAACAAAATCAAAAGCGTTAATTTATAAATTTGATTCCAAATTTTATTATGAATTAAATTTATAAGAAAAGCATACAAAATTAGTTATATGCTCGTAAATAATTTGTGGGATTTGCAAGGTTAGCAATTTAACGCGTTGGTTGATGCTTGTCATTTTCATTTTTGACATATGAACAGTAGGTACATATTTCAATGATGGCGTTTGAAGGTGTAGTCATGGAATCTGCTCACATAAGGTGCAAAGTGTCAGTCTTTTCAACACTAACTCAATCTTTTATGGTTCATGAAAGCATAATTAAAGCTAATGCGAGCATTATACCAGTGTTCTTCAACAAATCGGGTTTTAGTTCATATTAAAAAAATTTAATACTAAAATGTACCAATTCATACATGGAAACAAATTGAGCTTATTTAGTGAAGAAATTTTTCATTTCGAAAAAAAAGAAATAACGTTTTAAATTTCACATCTGATAACCATTTTCGTGGAATGTTTCATTGTTGATTGGTTTACAGCGCTCAATAAAATTGTGAATAAAAGCTTGTAGCTTACAATATTATTATTCTTGCATAGAATATAAATGGTGCAACTTCAAATTGTAGTCGAACTGTACAATTTTGTCATCATTCACAAATTTTTCAACACACTCATTTGTAATTGGTGCAACAAAAGTTCAACTAAAAAATTGTAAACCGGTACAATAAGCCACACGTAATAATTATACACTCAGTGAAAAATATGTGACAGTTACAAATAACTGCGTACTGCGCAATAAACGGTCAATAAAATTTTACTGTGCAGTTCTTGATGTTGGTGTAAGAATTGTATATAAAGTTTATATACAATGGCGTAAGGACCACATAATTGTAGGTGCAATGTATGTACATACATACATACATGCATATACACATCCGGAGTGAAAATGAAATTTCTCTTATTACTTGTATTTGAATAATATCAAACTTTTTCAAAACGCTTTTTCGTTTGTTTTCTTGTATCATTATTCATCACATTTATAAAAATTCAAAGCAAATACGTCGCTTAAGAGATTGTAGAAAGCATTAACCATTCATTTCACATTGAATTAATATTTAACCAGATTTGCAATTTTTGAAATAATTTTGCATTTAACAATCAATTGATTCTGTTTAAGTCTTTCAGGTTAGGTAATTACTTACCTGCTTAAACTTACCAACTCTTGATTATTTTGTTTATTCTTGCCCTATCCATAGATTTGATTTAAAATTTGAATTAGTATTACATTTGTCAACTGTATGTGACATAGCGTCCTGCTATGTTTCTACCTAAGGTTTATCCCAGTTCGGATTTAAAAATCTATTTGATGTTTCCACCGCACAAAAAGATTTAAAAAAGATTAACTTTGGCAGCACCTTTAAAAATGCAAACGGTGTTTCATTTTTCCTTATTAAGAGTAAGTGAAATAGAATGTTTCCTTTATGCAGAACTGAATTCAGCTATTTATTAATCCTTCAGCGCCATACAAAAATAGGTTAGTTCGATTTGTAAAAGTATTTGTCCTAGGAAGATTTAACAAGATTAATTTCTAATCTTCTAGATTTAAAGAAGATTTGAGGTAAATCTTATTAAATATCAGATTAGCGTTAGGTGGAAATGTAGCATAAGTAAGAGTTGCGCAACGTTTAAGCTACTCACTTTTTCGTGAGTGCTTTATAGAATGTTGTTTATACTATGTTTCCACCAAAGGTTAATTTCAGTTTGGATTAAATCAATTTATTTGGTGTTTCCTTTGCACAAAAAGATTTGAAGAAAAATTGCTTTGGCAGCACCTTTGAAAATGCAATGGTGTTTCATTTATTCTTAGGAAGTGGAAGTGAGATAGATTGTTTCATTTGTGTCAAACAATGAAAAACTGAATATAAGAATAGGTTAGTTCGGTTTGCAAAACTATTTGTCCCAGGAAGATTTATACTACGTTTTCAGGGATTTAAGGTAAAAGATTTATATGGTTTCCTCTGCATGAAAAGATTAAAAAGGAGATTAACTTTGACAATTCACTGCAAGAAAGAAAATGGGGTTTCATTTTTCTTATGAAGTGGAAGTGAGATAGAATATTTCATTTGTGTCAAAGAATGAAGACCTGAATGCAGCCCCAAATGAATCATTCACTTCAATATTAAAAAATAGGTTAGTTTGCTTTGTAAAACTATTTGTCCTAGGAAGAATTAACAAGATTAATTTCTAATATTTAAGATTTACGAATAAAAAATTGTATGGTAATTCTTCGAGATTTCAAGGAGATTTAGGGTAGAGCTTATTAAATCTTGGATTAGTGTAATGTGAAAATGTAGTGTAGGAAATGTAAATTGAAGTTTTCTTTAATAATAACGGGTGTTTTTTATTAGAGGTGGAGAAATTTCAACTAACAGCACTATTATCTGTGAAAGCCTGTTGTCAGTTGTTTTGAGGTTATGCTGGATTTATACAATTGGGAAACTGGTAGTATAAAATAACTTAAACAACAACAAAAGAATGGCAAAATTCCTTTTTTTTTGTCATTTTATACTGGCAACTTTCCAGTAGTGTAAATTTAGCATTAGTTTGGTATGTAAATTCATCATGAATAGACTCACATCGATGCCTATCGTGTGCAAAGTGTTCTAGTTTATTTTGCAAAGCCTTGCTTTTGTTTCTCAATTTCATTTGAAAATTTTGTCCAGTACTAAGCATGCTTTAAAATAAATGACTATGTAAAAATATACCTAAGGAGAATTGCCGAATTAGGAGCGATATAAATCCACAAGTCATTTCCAAAATACCATTATATCCATATAACTCTTCAAAAATAAAAAAAATAGTATTTTTTATCGTACAAAACAAAAATTTTTTTTTTTCAGAAATATTATAGAATTTATGTGTTAGTTGAAGAAGATTTTCTAGTTTGTTATATTTTGCCAAAACAACATTGTGAATATTTTATTTCTATCTTTAAAACAGATTTTTTAATCGGGAGCTGTTAATTTAAAAAAAAGCAAAACTTGTCTTGCAGTAAGCAAACACAATAAAGACAAACAAAACAAAAATAAAACAATAAAAATTAATATTTTCTTCTACTAATAGTAGAGTCTATGTACTTACATAGATACAACTAAAAAATGTTGTAGTGCGGATACCTACCTTCTTTATTATTAAATTTCCACTGTTTGTTTTATTCTACTAGTTATACAATTTTTTTCGTGACTTGTTTTTTGTTTGGTTTTGTCTACGGTTACCATCCGTTTATTGTATAAGAACCTTCTGAAGATACTGTTCTATGGTAGATAATAGAGTTACAATTTTGGTTCTTTGTTGTTTACATTTTGGCAAAAAAACATGTTTAGGTACACACACATACCATTGTAAATTTGAATGTTTTTAAACTACGAAAGGGTTTCCTATTTAATACAAAGATACACATAAGAACCTATAGGTTACATTTCTTATTTCTACTGCCTTATTTACTTTAATGTTTTCTTTGAGTGAAATATAATTTATAAGGCTGTTTTTATCTAGTTGACTGGTCACCTTTAAACTATCAGTTAAGCCAAATGAAAATATCTATGCAAAGTTTATAAATTAAGTCGAATTTCAATGACCAACTTGAAGTATAAAATACTGAAGGACAAATGTATTCATTAGCATATCGTGCAGATTTTATTAAAATGTAAAGGCACAGTGTGTGTCTAAGCTTTCTTAGTTAAGCTAATCAACAATGCAATTGCGTTTTACCAATTGCTAATTACAGTTTGGTGTTGAAAGGTTTAACTTTTATTCATCAAAAAAACTGTTCAAATAAATCTAAATATTCACACGTTAATATTTGAAATGAAGCTAAATCCATATTTTTTGTACTTTTAAATCTTTTAAGAAACATACATAAACAAAAAATGATCATTAATCTTTTTGATGAATCAGCCTTGACATTTTTTTAACTTTTTGATTTAAAGCAGCGACAAGAACGTTTCACCCCGAAGTTGCAATAAAATTGAATGTGTATCTTAGCCCAACAGCTAAAGTTCGTTAAGGAGTTTTTTTTGTATTTCTAGAAAACAATTCAAATTGTAATTGTAGGTAAAGCTGGTTTTACTAACAAGGTCAGAGTGTTTACTTATTCATAAAAAATATATGAGGGAATGAACACAAGCGATTGATTATCTACCTTTGAACATACCTACATAAATACATATGTAATACATTTAATTTTTACTTCTAGGGTTCTATCAATGGAAGGCTTTTTAATCGAATTTGATACTATTATTGTCTAATAAAAACATTGGATTTCAGATAGTTAATAATTATTATAATACATGCTTGTCACATTTGATAAGACAAATAAAACGCAAAGTATAGAAAACAATATCTACAGGTTGAAATTTTGTTAACTTTTAGGTATTGTGTGTTGTACGATGCATAATCAAAGCACACTTAGCCAAGTGTACCTATAGCTAGTATTTCCAAATAAAGTTTACTCAGTTTAAATCAAGATTACCTTTATAATTAGCATCGGCATAAAACTTTGCGATAACCATTCAGTTTTTTTGTTTGATTAATTTTCAATAAAGGTCAACAGTAAGTTGAAGCGTTTACATATTTTTTACTTTGTGTGAACTTGTTAAAAAGGTTATGAGACGTAATGGAATATTGATGAAGGTGATAATATATTACTGCTGATCGAATTCAAATTTGATAGCAAATTACTTTTTATTAATTCATTTTGATGTTTTGCTAGTTATGTATTTATAGTAAATCTTTTTTTTTAAAAGCAAACATTATATACTGCAGTTCATGGTTCATTTGATTAAAGGAAATTATCTTGTATTTTAGAATTAATTTTTGACCTTGACAATCGATTTACGGATTTCGAGATAAAGCGAAACAAAGGTGCTGAATAGCTTTCGAGATAATTTAAACTTAAAATATGCCGATACATTTGCAATAATCTCCCAAAGTAAAGACAAATAAAAAAAACAATATGCATGCGAATATCTTCAACATAGTAAAGACTCTTTTTTAGAAAGAAAACTGGGCGGTAAGTTTGTTTTTTTCTCGCAGAAAATGAAATGTGGTCATTAAAATAAAGACAATTGATAATGCATTCAGAATATTGAAGTTAATTAATAAAATTAAATTTAATTTAGTACTAAGGGAAAGTATGGGTCGCTTCCCAGGTCTGCACTACACAAGAGAAATCTGAAATTTAAGCTTTTCGCAAAGAAGGTAAATCGCTAAGAGAAATAGCTATTAGAAGCATTCAGCAATCTCTCTAGTTAATCGTTAATCAATTTAGCCACTGAGATTCAAAAACCAGTTTGGCCAACCAAGGAAAACCACTTCCTATTACAGAAGATGGCAAGATCATTCGAGCTTGAAAAAATGATCCTTTCAAAAGAACCTTTTATAGGGAACATAATCATTGAATTTCGCTTGGTTTAGCTGGCTCGAAGGACCTAAAAATGGAGAAAGTTTAAAGTTCATCTTCGTTTCATCAGTCCAGAAAGCAATGCTCGACTTTTTAAATTTAAATGTAGCCAGTACAAGTAAACTGTGAGTCCAGTCCAACTAAGATGACTGTAAGGTAATTTTAAACGAAATTAATGTACATATGTGTTCCATATAAAAGGCCACCTGTAACGAAACCTATTCACGATGGAGATGTTCAATGGCAAAAGGAGACTTCCCCTGAGGATTGAAAAGGAACCAAAAAACAGAAGCTGGAAAAATCTCATTCAAAACAAAAATGCTCTCCTATCTCTTCAAGAGAAGCTCCTTCAGACCTTCCACTTTGTCTTCCTACCATTATGACTCAAGGCTTACAGGGACCTCGAGCCAGTCCCGGCAGCAAAGGAGAAGGGTGTCCAGACCACGTCCGCTTGGCATGCTTGCACAGGCACGATCTAGCTCGACGGTGGAGGGGTCTTTGCTGACGTAATATCTGGACGGTTGTTAAGTATTTCATGCCAGATAAAAATGTTCGATAAGCGAGGCCTACTTAGTTGCAAATAAAAATGTTTTAGTTTGCTCTAGTAAACTGATTTCATTGAGGTGGGAGAGCCTTGGTGTAATGACCCTCTGAGGAGTACCCAACCCACATACAACACTGTAATCCAAGGATCTTGGTGAGGTATAACCTTGGTTACCACGTCCTCCTTGTGGCTACCCTTCCGTGCAAATAACGGCAGCTTAATTTTGTGTAGAACAAAAAAAAAATGGATCGTTCCACGGTTTAGTGACTCATATGTTATAAATGGAGACTCTGAAAAGCTTTTTCTCATTATAATAGATACTGATTGGAGGATTTCCTAGCAAGAGGCAGCACAGTGTGGTCAGGAAACCGAATTCCTTGTGCTTTTTGGGGGCGACCTTTTTTAACACACTAAGGATGAAATTTAGGTTGGAAGTTATTTTTGATATCCTGTCGCTTGGCCACCTTTTTCAAAAATTGCCCCCAATCGGTGGTAAATGCTAGTATAAAAAACTCGTAAATTACTTGGAAAATTTTGAAAATAAAAACAATAATTGATGTCTTAATAGAGGTGTTGAGTAGACACACCTTGGGTAAAACATGAAAAAAGCTGCGAAAATGCCTTCAGATGCCAAACGCGTATTGGGAAATAATAATAATTGAAACCATTGACTTACGACTTTTTTGCTTAAATTCATTGAATGTTTTCTTCAGTATAAATGGTTTGGGGACTTTCAAGGCAGTTCAGGGTAGATCAGAGACAATACATTGTTTTCGAAAACAAGCAATCCGACGACTTAGAGTTGATTCCAATATTTCCAATTATTTAAATTAGTTAAATACTTATTCAAACTCTTATAAAACCCTGATGAGAGTAATTACTAGGTGCAAATTCAACTATTGTTTTCATTCTATATAAGGCACATCAGTTTCTTATTGATTGAAAAGATAATAATTTTTACTAGAATTGGCAAATGTGGGGATATCAATTATTATAAAATAAATGCAAGGCTTTAATGAATAAATAAAATTAGTAACAAGAAATTAATCAATTTACAGCTTTAATTTGTCCTTATCAGAAATAAACACCTTGCGTCATCATACCAGTACATTCATAATATTAGCAAAAAACAAATCTACAAAAATGCAATACAAAATCATCTGATTTGAAAAAAAAATTAAAACAAAGAAAATACACTTGGGACAATGAGCTTAAAGATTAAGATAAGATTCGTCAGCCTTAACTGCATTGTATTCTTTTTATAATAAAATCAATAAAATGTCATAATTCATAACATAACACATCGTCCCTTGATTGCAAGAGCTTGGTAGCTCGATTTTCTATTTTTACGATTACATCATCTTGACAAAAACGATATTATTTGGAACAGATTTCTGTCAAATCTTTTTCTACTATAGACAAATATATGAAGAATATTTGTCAAGTGTAAGAAACATACATATTTAACTCTCCCTCATTTTCAACTAGCTATTAAAGGTATCTATGCAATATGCACGTTGCTAGGTACCTATGTATAATCAAGCTGCATTGTTCATGCAAGAAGATGATAAAGATATGATTTTTAAATATTATTTGTAAGGACCGGTTTCTTATCAATCAGTCAATCAATGAAATGATAGTTTGTTGCAAATTAATGTGCTATATAATTTAAGACAGACATACGTAGGTACCTTCATGTCTGCATAAACCTTTTTTCTAACACTCAAAATTAAAGATAATCTAAATTTTATAAGTTTGGGGTTACCACCCTCCCATAGAGGATACCAAATTTAGAATTTCTAAAATCTTTCACCCGATTTCGAGTCAAAATTTTTGTAACGATTGAGACTCTCACTTCAATTATTGCTTATATCTGGCCTAGAAGACATAAACTTTGAAGATTTGAGATTAACAACTTAAGTTTAAAGGTTTTTACTGGAGCCATAAATTAAGCCAGACATTTTACTCAGACCATTAAGCCAGATTCACACTATTGTGCCGATACCGATACACTCTCGCTACAGCAAAATATTTTTACTTAACAATCAATGAGAGGATCGAAAGCGTATCAGGAATCGATGATGTGAATAATACTCATTGTTTATTGTGTTAGAATATTTTATCGTATCGAGACTTTATCGATATCAGAATTATAATATGAATCTGGCTTTAAAACAAAGTTTTGAAAATTAAAAAAATAATAAACTGCTCGACGTCTAAATATGTATGTATGTCTTTAAATTAAACAAGAAATCTCTGGTAAGAGTTGCTTTCAATCGCTTGTATCATTACTCACTTCTTCTTTGAAAAAAAACATTGTTTAAAAATATCTAGCACGGCCGCATGCTTCGTGCAAAAAAAAACTTCCATCAAAATAATCCATCACTTTAATGAAGTAACGTTAATTGAATTCAAGCGTGCAGAATTTCAGCATTTCAGCATAATGAAAGAAAACCATTGCAGCGTTTAACTTCCAAGCACCAAAGTATAATTATTCAAAAACTCTTCAGGAAAAATTAAATAACAAAAAAAATCAATTTAATTGTTTATATATCTACAAAAAAACAACAAAGCACCAATTGGCACGCAGCTATATTTATTATTTTTAGGATAGTGCACGAAGTCAATTAGGTACTCGTTTCAAAACCAAAGTATGTTGAATTTTCACTATAGATACTGGTGGAAGTGGAAGACGAAAGTGAAATTAAACACAAAACAACTTTTGATTAATTTCAAGCAATATCGAATGCAAATTATTAATTCGATTTAATGCAGATGTCATCAAAAATTACCCTTTATTTGCATTTGGAGTAAAGACAAAATAAAAGAGAGAGAAAAAAATAATAAACGGAAACATATTATTTGGTCGGAAACTCAAAACTGTCGCGTGGAAAATTTGGCAATCGAAAGAGCTCCTATTTGTCGCTGAGCTTTCAACGGCTTTGCATGGCAATGGCACGCTTAAATTAATGAAGGTTTTGCTTCGCATGCAAATGAATCCACGCGCAGGCGCAATGTATGTATAAGCGAATTATGCGGTCTCAAATTTTAATAAGTTTTACAAATGAATATTTTTTTTTTTGATTTGCAGACGAGGGAAATGTCTTTGACCTTAAGATCTTGTTGTGTTTTAATACAAGTACATTTGTATTGTTTATTTTTCTGTTTCTTTTCGTCTTTGAAAGTAAAATTTTCAAAGAAGAAATAAGAGTGATTCATAGTAAACAAACTTCTATAATAATAATCTTTAATTACGTGCCCGTTCCAAAGGAGATTCATTTTTCTTAACTTAAGTAGGTACCTACATTTGACCGATGAGGAAAAATCAGGGTCAGCTTAAATGTGCCTCATGAATTCGTAATTATTTTTTGTTTTTTTTTTGGTCTGAATGTAGTTAAAAGACACAGCTGTCATATTTAGTTGAGTTTTGCATTTTAGCGTTAGACTTGTCCTACTGTATTGATGGTGCTCCTATTTGGTAGTACTCATGAGTACTTTACTAGCCAATTTGAATTTCAACTACAGAAATTTTGGCCTACTTATCTCATCTACTGGCACATGACAGCATGTGTAGATGGTATTACTAAATATGTAATTTTTTCTCACCTATATACACTAGGGTGGTCCTTATTTTAAAAACTTTCGAGTACCCGTTCTTTTTGTTCATTGATATCTTAAAACACTACCCTATTTTTTTTTTTTTTTTTAAATCACGTTAACACGTGCCGCATTGAGCTTAAAGTTGATGCCCCTGTGAGAGTTAGGGATTATTGAAATACTGTTTTAGATCCAAACATAACGGTACTTGCTACACAACCCTTATGTAAAACCTTATCTGTATTAAAAACAGCTCAAAACATTTCGATAATAATTTTAAAAATGTTTGTATAGTTACTAAATAAATAAGGACCACCCTAATATACACGCACGGCTAATAACAGTATGTACAATCCCAACGATAATGATTTATGGTCAAATTTCAGGAAGAACAAGCACTTAATTCCGAACACAAGCTCTGAAATCGGTGGAAACTTAGAATTCCATTGAAAATGTTCGTTCTTGTTGATTCTCACATTTTACTTGCTCTTTATAGGACAAGAATGAGTTTCGTGTCAAACTTTCGAATTAATTGATTATTTCCGTGGCGTACTTAAAGATATTTTTTTTTCTTTTTTAGTTTCGTCGAAGTGTTGCAGATGTCATCCAACCTGAACATGATGACTACTACCTTCTCCGATGGCTTCGAGGTGAGCATTCAATTTCCTTAAATTTCGTTTCCCTCAAAGAAGTGCGAAAGATAATTTCAGAAATGATTGTAAGAAAATTTCCGGAGATTTACGAAATATATCTGTGGTGTTTGGTAGAAACATGATAACTCCATTTTAAAATTTGCGTCTTTGCGTCCACTTTACATCGACCTACAACCTAAATGGGTGAACCGATTTTCTTCAAATTTGAAACATAATTTTTCAAAAGTTATGTTCATAAGTATTTAATTCCAAATTTGAAGAAAATCTGTGGCCTCGTTTACACTCTAGCTTTTGATTTAAAGTGGGCGTAAAGACGCTAATTTTAAAATGGAGTTATCAGGTTTCTACCAAACACCACAGATATTCATTCCTAAATTAAATACTTGAAAATGTAACTTAGTTTTAATTAAAAACTAAGTTTAAAAAAAAATCATATTTGGTAAAACTTATATTTTTTGCATTTCAGCCAGAAAGTGGAATGCAGAAGCAGCTGAAAAAATGTTACGGACGGTTAGTATACAGGCTACGAAAATCGTTTAATGACTTTTTTCTAACTTTCCCAACATTTTATCATTTTTAGAGCCTTAAAACCCGTGCCATGTGGAATGTAGATAACATTGAAAAATGGGATTGCCCTAAAGTACTCATCGAATATACTCCAACCGGTCTTGTTGGATTTGACAAAGAAGGATCACCAAGTAAGTTAATAAACTTTTTTTTTTAAGCTGACGAAATAACATAAACCTTCTTTTTTAGTAATTGTATGTGCCTTTTCTGGCATGGATATGTGGGGAATGCTGCATTGTGTCACAAAATTTGAATTCCAAAAATACACGGTCCTCCTTTTGGATCGATATATGAAAGCCGGTTACGAAAGTAGCAAGAAATACGGCCCTCAAGCTCGACAACTTGTTGTTTTCTTTGATATGTCTAATTTCAATCTAAAACAGTATGCTTGGCGACCTGCTGCAGAACTTATAATGACAATGATGAAGCAATATGAAGCTAACTATCCAGAGCTTCTCAAAATGTGTTATATAGTAAATGGTAAAAATATAAAATATAATTTTTCTTTGTTTTTAAGTCTGAAGAAATATTTTGTTTCATCCAAAGCTCCAAAACTGTTTTCGGTTGCTTTTAACTTTGTGAAGAAGTTTTTGGACGAATACACAATGAGCAAGATCAATATTTATAAAAGTGGATCAGATAAATGGAAGCCACAATTGTTCTCTCATGTCGACCCTGATGTTTTCCCAAAGAGATTCGGCGGCAATTTCGTGGATAAGGACGGTGATCCGGAGTGCAAGTCTCTAGTAAGTAATATTTTTTAATAATATACACTTCGCTTAAAAAATGAGTATGTCCCACAAACTTATTCACATTAAAACCTAGAACTCACCTCATTTATAATGAAAAATTTACATATTTTACATGACCATATTTTAAAATCTTATGGATTTTTGGATAACAAGAGAAAAATCAAATGTAGAAAAGTTTAACATTTGCCAATCATTAGCTTTGGTTTAAAGCAAAAGCTTTGAAAGTGAAATGTAGAGTTAAAAATGTCACTCTGACGACTTTGTATGAACATTTCATTTTAACTCGAATGTTACCCAAAGACTGAAGTTAGCTTAAAACTCCTTTGTCAATAGTTAAAGTAAAAGAAAAGTATATATTTAAAATATTTCTCCAGATTTGCTATGGTGGTAAAATCCCCAAAGAACTTTACACCCAACAAACTGATGACAACGATAGTGGCAAGACGTTCATAGAAACCACTGTAAATAAAGGCAAAAAACTAAAATTAGAATTTGATGTAGCTGCAGATTCTAAAGACCGCTTGCTAACGTGGGAGTTTCGTACAACTGACTACGATATAAAATTTGGAATTTACAGCATTGACAATAAGACTGGTGAAAAGACAGATGAAATTTCCTTGGCCACAGTATACTCCAATGAAATGGATGAAATAGGCTTCATCAACTGCCGACCAAATTCGAAATGTTTGTTAAAATTTATCATTTTTTTTGTTAAAAGTTGAGTGTAATGTGTTATTTTTATATTTCAGATGTAGCTGTTTTCGATAACTCACATAGTTATTTGCGGAATAAGAAACTGCGCTATTCAGTTGAGCTTGTATCAGACCTAGATGATGAAGTTGAGGAGCTAACAGAAGATTTCAAAGGCACAACATTAGTGGAACAAAATTAACTTAATTTTTTTTTAAGTCTACATAAAGAAAGTATTTTTTTCTATTTAAGTAAAATTCCTAGCTAAAGTCTTGAAATTATAATATTGTTATATGTTTACATACTCATTAGCAAGGGTGTATGTTTGTATAAAATATAATGTAAAAAAGGGATTTTGTATTTTTAAGTAATAAGCGGAAATTTTTGTACATTTTATTTCACCAAAAGCCAAAAATGAAATAATAGTCCTATCCAACGAATTTGTGATAACTTTGTAAAAAAAACGTTAATGTTTTGTTTGTAAATAAAAAAATAAAAGTAAAAAATGTAGAAAGCTGTATTCTTTCATTAATGCTAAGATCTCACTGTTACACTTCTCGACTGTTTTGGTCAAGAGATTTTGAGTCTAAAATAATAGTAATTAAAAATTTGAATTAAAGGTGAAAGACCGAAGCTTCTTGAAATGCAACTTGGCCTGCATAGCACTACTAAGAGTGAAGAATGAACACAAGGACAGAACAGAATGTGGAATGATAATAAGGCGTTTATTAATTACCTCATTTAATCCAATATGGACGACGGCGAAGTGCATCCAATTATATTCGGTATATTGAACAGAATACTTATTTATTTATTTATTCCTTAAATAACTAACGATAGAAGCTTACAAAACTAATTTTACATTACATTACAATTTAAATAAATATAGTCAACTACAATAATGAATTGAAAAAGGTTTCTTTGAATTTACAACTTTTAACATTGTCGTTTATAGAAGAAAATACACAATAATATTTATTGAAGACTGAAATCAATTGATTTAATGGACTATTCACACCATAATTTGTTCTACTGAAGATCGGACATAAGGGCAACTGTCTTCTTAAGCTTGTCTGACTATAACTGAAATTTAAACGACACAGAGCTGATGGAGATACTATTGACCCATTGATTAATTTTATAATAAAGCATAGCTGTATATATTGTCTATGTTTTGAGAGTAAAGGAAGATTAATTAACGTGAGTCTTTGAGAATAAGGAGGTAAGGCATGTCTATGCGACCACGGCAGAAAGCGAAGACAGAAGCGCATAAACCTTCTCTGGATACTTTCAAGTCTGTTTATGTGTACTGTGTAGTAAGGGGCCCATACCACGCATCCATATTCAAGTACTGGCCTTACAAAAGATACATATAAAAGCTTTAGAACGTATGGGTCCTTGAAATCACGAGAGAATCGTTTAATACTGATTAGAGATATGCTTGAACCTAAACCACTTAGTTAGCATTTAAGCACTTAATCCACTACATTGCTTTACCACTTTCAAGTGAATAATGAAGCAAAAAATTAACCCCTGACTTTGTATATGAAAACCATAGTATTCTCATGAAAATTTTTTTTTAGTTGAACGTGGACCCTATGAGGGCGCCACATTCAACCGCATTCGATTGCGTGGAGATTTGTGGAGTCGGCATACATAAGGAATAGAAGACAAGTAGTTAGAGCAAGAGGAAAGTATTTTTTCCATTCTCATAAGAAATATAGGGAGTAAGAGAGATAAGCAAACAGCTGTTTGTGAAATCATTGTATATGTTTTCATATACAAAAGTGAAATGTCAAAGAATAGAAAAAGGTGAAGGAAATGAGAATATGTTTCTTGTTTCTTGTAGGTTATTTGTTGTTTTATTTAGGAAATATTATTTTGTATGAAGTCAGAAAAGCAAAGAAAAATATAACAAGGGGGTAAAAGAGATATCTGAGTAAGCTGCTTGCGTCGTCGTCGCCCGTGCGTCGTTGGTGTCTAGGACTCTAGGTCATAGCAACGAGAAGAAAAATTATTATTTGAAGAGATTTTCTTATATGTGAGTGTGAAAAGACAACCGTGTGTAGGTTGTTGCCAGCGTTACCACTTCCGAAAAAAAAGCCGAAGTAGTTTTGAAGAAAAATGGGAAGTAGATTGAGAAAAATCGAAGTAGATTTCAAAATGTACTTTCATGTACAAACATTTATTAGGCCCGGGTACTTTTTTCTTGCAATTTATTCCTGAACGGATTTTCTTGATGAAATATATATATATATATATATATATATATGTATAAATCCAAGTTGGTGGGACTGGGAGGCCAGAGCGTCAGCCGCCATCTTTAAAAACGCTTTTTATCATATATCTCGTGAACCGTGCATCGTACGAATATAATAGTAATTTTTTTTTAAAGCTAATATTCCATTCTTTTATTTATTTTTCTAAGTCATGTTGTTGTTGCGAAAAGTTTTTGAGAGGTTTAATTTTTAAGTCAATGAATTTTTGAAAACAAACTTGAAACAAAATTTGCAATTTTTTCAAATATAAAGGCAAAATTTGTATTTCTTAAAAACTTTTCACGAAAACAACTTGATTTAAGAAAAATCAAACAAAAGAATGGAGTATTTACTCTAAAAAAATAGCTGTTACGACGCACGGCTCATGAGGTATTTGATAAAACAGTAAACGCCACTTATTCCAGTCAATTTGTGCTTACCAAGCATGATACGTCAGGAAATTTTAGTCGCAAATCTACATAAAGTAGGGAAAAAATCAAAACTACGCCACAATTTGCATGGTGAAAACACAATACGTCTGAATTAACTGCGAATTCAATGAAATAAGGGAAAAGGAAGTAGATTTGGCTTTTTTTTGGAAAATTGAAGTAGGTTTAAACAGAGAATTTTAAAATGAAGTAGATTCCCATATTTCAGTGATGGTGCGAAGTAGGAAGTAGATTTTTAAAAAATAAAAAAAAAAGAAGTAGATCTACTTCAATTGAAGTAAAGTGGTATCACTGGTTGTTGCTATATTTTCTATGCTATGAGGGTAGGTTTTGTTTTTGTTTTTTTTTGTTTTAATTGACTTGAAACTTTCTTGCAAAGTTTCGAGGATAGGCATATGGTATATCTTTTGGTAGATATTTTGATTGAAATTTTCTTGCATGATTTCGGTGGTAGGTATTTTGGTGTGTGTTTGGATTTTTACTTGCAATCTTTTTTGCCGGGGTGGGTCCTTTGGTGCGTAGGTAGGTATGTAGGTATTTGAATTAAAGTTTTTATGTAGGTAGGTACCTAATTACTATTAATTTTTTGATAGATAGTTTTTTGTTATTATTATTTTTTTTTGCTAGATAGTTTTTTTGTTAATACCTACCTACATAGTTTTAATTAGCTTCATAGGTACCTACATATGTAGATACATATTATAAACTATTTCGAGTTGTTATACCTATTTAATAGGTATTTGTAGGTAGGTAGGTACCAGGTAGGTACCTACATATTTTAATTAAATTTTGTATGCAAAATTCGGGGGTGGGTTTAGGCAAAGTTATAGGTATTTTTGGTAGGTAGGTAGGTACAAAAAAGTAAGTAGGTACATATGTACCTATATATGCAGGTACATATATTTTAATTATAGTTTTTATTGTTAAATTTGGGGGTAGGTTCAGTTATACGTACCTTCATACCTAGGTAGGTTTATCTTTTGGTAGGTATACCTACCTACCTAGGTATTTTAATTAAAGTTTGTTTTTGTTTTACAAAATTCAAGGGTAGGTATTTCTTTGAGTAGATAGGTACCTAGGTAGGTAACTACTTATTTGACCTGAAATTTATTCGAATTTAGTGAGGTGATTACCTGATATTTTTCACTAGTCTGTAAGTGGGAATCCCTATGCTAGTTCCAAATATGTGCTGTCAAAACAAATTTAATTTCAAATTTCTTTCCAGAGATTTGCAAAAATACATTCCTAGCTCTATTGGCTCCAACGTCGAAGTTCATTTCAACTCATATCTATGTAGGGTAGAGTCGCCTAATTTCGAACACTCCCAGTAGTCGAACACTTTTTGAAAATAAGCTTATAATCTGTGTTATTTCTTAGATTTTTAACTTTTATAAACGCAGAATAATTCATGTGTTATTCCTTTAAACCTTGAAATCCTATCAACTAGTCAAATTTCGTTCTAAAGTTTTAAAAAAAGGACTTAAAAAAGAGGCTTTAGGAAATCCAGTCATTTCAAGTTTTTTTGTAATTAAAAAAACTGTTGGAAGTATTCTGGGAAACTGTGATTTTTGGTGTGAAAATTAAACTTAATGCCTGTTATAACGCGTTTTCTTGTTGGATAATAGTTATTTTATTTATGTAGCTTAAAGTTTTAACTTAAAGCTTAGTAATTTATTAATAATTTGACTGTTCGAACATAGGAAACCAAATTTGTTTGAGTTGCCTGTTTGAACACTAGTGTTCGAATATAGGCAACTCCGTCAAAATTGTTTTATTTCGTTCAGGCAATAAATATTATAGAAAATTAAATTTTTTTACGGTTTTACGTCAACAACACTGAGAGGAACGTTGGGTCCAGTATTCGAACACCTTTTTCTTCTTTTCTTCCAGTGTTCGATTTAAGGAAACTCATATAATTCTCATGTAATTGCTAGCTTCCTTTGTTCGAACAGTTTTTGAATTGTATTCAAACTAAGAATCCGTTAAACTGTTTTTGTTTTATTTCGTTTTTAAAAGAATTGAATAAAAACACATTAACAAACACAATTATTTTAAAAAAACTGAGAGAAAATTACTTCTACGATTATTTTTTTGGTTGAAACTATGTATAAAATCTTGTGTTCGAAATAAGGAAACTTTCTGTTCGGGCTTAGGAAACTAGTGTTCGACAACTGGGGAATTCGGCTTTTTTCAGCTTTTGATTTTTTATAAAAAAAGTTGTTAAAGTTACAAAAAAAACCTTAAAAGTTATAAAAATATTTGAGTTTAAGCTGTTTAATAATTTTACATCAAATATTTACGTTCAATGGTTTCCTCACAATTAACGATTACTTTCTTAAGAACCACTAAGTGTTCGATTACTGGGGACATGACCCTATGTACCTACCTAGGTATTTTATTTAAAGTTTTTTATTGAGAAATTCAAGGTAAGGTAGGTAGGTAGGTACCTACCTATTTCTTTGAGTATCTATTTGACCTGGCATTTAAAACTTATTTTAAGTACATATATTAGGTTTGTATAGGTAGGTACCTAATAAACTTTTTATCTAATGAACTTTTTACAGATTTATTTTGAATAAGTTGGTAGGTACCTACCTATTTATTCAAAATAAATTGGTAAAAATAGTAACAGCAACCGCAACTAGGTGCTGTTTTTTGTATGTAAAATTCAAAGCCTTTATTATTTTTTATTTAAGTTCAAGTAAAGGAACAAAGAATCAAAAACAAATTAATTTTGTCAATGTTTAAATTTTAATTAGGTATAACTTTTTTATTTATAACTTTAGGGTAAAAAGTGTGTTAACATACATTGAAGAAAATTGAATTTGCTACAAATTTGTACCAAAGCTTTTTTTTCTAAGACCAATAAAATTTAAGTTACCAAGAAAAACTTTTTTGAACTCGTTTTTCAATATGGTCGCCAAATGGTGGGGCTTTCAACACCTTAAATCGAGTTTTATACTTGCACTGAACCTCCTTACACATCAAAAGAGAAAATCTTTGTCCAACCCAAATTTGGAGGTTATTGTAACATTTTAATAGACATTTTGCGAAAATGTTAAAAGCTGCTTTATTAGACGATTGACAAATTTTCTTGGTTATTTTGTTTATACACAAGCATGTGTTATACCATTTTGGAAAGTGCATTAAATAGACCACTTTTTTAAGCAATTGGCCATTCATGTTTAAATACAATTTTAATTTATTAGAGGTGGTCAAACTTTTTTGAAAATAAATGTTTGTACTGAAAAAAATATTTTAAGAATTTATAATAAAAAAAATGCAATAACTTCTATTAAATTTTACCACTCATCTATTACAACAGTTATTCTAAAATATTACAAAAATAAAAAAATAGTAAAAATTGTTCATCCATGGTCATAGCGTTCACGTATTTGATGAAAGTTGTACTTGTTAATAACTTTTGGAAAAAACATCATAGCATAGTAACCACTGAGAAAATATTTTTTTTATATTTTTTTCTGGAAAGGTCATAAGGCCTGCTATAACCAGTTGCAAGGTTATCCATTATTTACATGACACCCTGTATATTAAGGAAACAAGCGAAAGAAAAGTTTGAAACGTGCGAAAAGCTTGTATGTACATATGTAAAAAATCCTGCACATAAAACACCTACATTTGTGTAGATGAGAACGAAAATTCATCATACCTATCCACTTTTATCAAAAATTGAGATTTTGATCCAGATTTGTTAAGCTGGCCATATTGAATAGTTTTTAAAGAAAATTTGACAGCCTAACCCCTCTAAGCCCCTTTAATATTGATGACAAATATCGTTATTGTTTCCAAAACTCTCGATATCCACAGTGCAATTTACATCAAAACTTTCCATATCCATTGTAAGCAGTAGGTTTGCTTTCAAAACTCTTCTTATCTATCATAGGCTATTGATTATGGTATACATCATATAAGAAGGAACTAAAACGTTCACGGGTTTTTATTGTAAACAATTTTAAATGGGTCATTAAAGATTGGAAAGTAGGGGAGTGCTTTTATATTAGAGGGTGTCATTGTGAGAGGGGGGAATGGTGGGGAAACTGGCCATATCCAATCATTTGCAACAAAACTCTTCATAACCAAATTTAATTGCTAAATATCTTTTAAACGGAACTTCCAATATTTGTTTGCTCTCAATCATAACATAGATTTAAAAATCGTCTATTATAGCTTTGTAGGTACCTATATGAAAAATTTTCATAAACAAAGATTATAGGTACAAAATAAAATCTTTTATAACATCTACCATTACACCTTAATTAGTTTTTTTTTCATTTGCACAAAAATGAAAATTTTGGATATGACGAGTTTTGGTTCTCAGTTACCCACTCAGTTGTAAAAACTAACCCACATACCTACCTACCTATATTCCAATGTATAACAACCTCTTCCTCTTGCACCATAGAAACCCAAATATATTGAAGACAATACGCCTACAGCAGTGAAAAAACAAATTCACCTTCATATGTATACCTACCCCTTCCTCTGGCACCATAAAAACCCCATAAGCCAAAAAGAATATCCAAAATTGTTCTTTTTGTGTCTTTCAGCTTTATCTGCATAGTAAAAAAAAATGTAAACAAAACCGATAACCAAAACAAAATTGAATATTTTCTCCAAAATGCCTTCTACCTGATTCACTCTAACTCTCATAAATTTAGTATACGTCTTTCCCGTGCTTATTTTAATCTTCAGGTCCACACTTCCACTTATTCCACAATTCTCCACGTCAAGGTACCCCTTGGAGACTTGAGATGTCGCCCTCTTCGAGTGCCACCATGATAGTACTATGGTTTTCATATACAAAGCCCCTGATTTGAATATTTGAATTTGAATATTTTTTAAAACAATATTCTCGTAACGTAAAGGCTTTGTATATGAAAACCATAGTATTCTCATGAAAAATTTTTTTTAGTTGAACGTGGACCCTATGAGGGCGCCACATTCAACCGCATTCGATTGCGTGGAGATTTGTGGAGTCGGCATACATAAGGAATAGAAGACAAGTAGTCAGAGCAAGAGGAAAGTATTGTTTCCATTCTCATAAGAAATATAGGGAGTAAGAGAGATAAGCAAACAGCTGTTTGTGAAATCATTGTATATGTTTTCATATACAAAGGTGAAATGTCAAAGAATAGAAAAAGGTGAAGGAAATGGGAATATGTTTCTTGTTTCTTGTAGGTTATTTGTTGTTTTATTTAGGAAATATTATTTTGTATGAAGTCAGGGAAGCAAAGAAAAATATAACAAGGGGGTAAAAGAGATATCTGAGTAAGCTGCTTGCGTCGTCGTCGCCCGTCGTTGGTGTCTAGGTCATAGCAACGAGAAGAAAAATTATTATTTGAAGAGATTTTCTTGTATGTGAGTGTGAAAAGACAAACGTGTGTAGGTTGTTGCTATATTTTCTTATTGAGGGTAGGTTTTGTTTTTGTTTTTTTTTTTTTAATTGACTTGAAACTTTCTTGCAAAGTTTCGAGGATAGGCATATGGTATATCTTTTGGTAGATATTTTGATTGAAATTTTCTTGCATGATTTCGGTGGCAGGTATTTTGGTGTGTATTTGGATTTTTACTTGCAATCTTTTTTGCCGGGGTGGGTCCTTTGGTGCGTAGGTAGGTATGTAGGTATTTGAATTAAAGTTTTTATGTAGGTAGGTACCTAATTACTATTAATTTTTTGATAGATAGTTTTTTGTTATTATTATTTTTTTTGCTAGATAGTTTTTTTGTTAATACCTACATAGTTTTACCTTCATAGGTACCTACATATGTAGGTACATATTATAAACTATTTCGAGTTGTTATACCTATTTAATAGGTATTTGCAGGTAGATAGGTACCCAGATACCTACATATTTTAATTAAATTTTGTATGCAAAATTCGCGGGTGGGTTTAGGCAAAGGTATTGGTATTTTTGGTAGGTAGGTAGGTACAAAAAGGTAAGTAGGTACATATGTAGGTATACTACTAATCATTATTATAACCCTTTTTCGGGTTTTTTAGGATAATACCTACCTACCTTTAATTTTTTTTATTTCTCAAAAATTAAGAAAGATTTTTGCATTTGGTTGTCGACATTTCACTGAAAGTTGATAAAATAATTGAAAAAGAAAAATAACTTAAAAAAATAGAAATTTTTTTCTAAAAAATTTGACTTTGAAATTTAATTTCTCAAAACCATTCTTTTAAACATCTCCATTATAAAAAAAAAAAATAGAATATTGACTTTTCGAAATAGCTATAACAGGGGGGTCATTCCGTATTTCGATTATCGCCAGACGATATCGTTTAGACGATAGCCTTGCTCTACGTAACTTTGAAAATGACTATCGTCTGGGCGATCTCGTTTTGGCGATGAACTATGTATTTGCTTTACGTAAGTCAATAATCGTCAAAACGCTATCTTCGAAACGATAGAACTTAGACGATAGCTAAAGAGGTATCGTCTGGTAATTCAAATAATAACGTTTTAAGAGCGATAAATACTTTTTCGTTGATGTTTAACCATTGTTTTTTAAATAATATGAAAACAAAACCATTATTGAATAATTACGGCATAAATACATATCAGTTCTTGGTTTGAATTTTCAGAAAAAATCTTATTTATGGGTTATTTCTTACTTACCCAATAATCGAATAATTAAGAAGTACTTGCCCAGTCATCAAAATTCGACCATTTATACCAAACTATGTCAACAGGGCTCTCATCGCGTAAGACGATAATTGTCTGCATACGCGTGGCAAGACGTCTTTTTCACGTATAGTTAAACGCGATAGCCATTATGCTAAAGGGTGCCTGCTCTATTTGGTTTTGATAAAAAGCAATAAGTTAAGAAGCAAAAAAGCATGTCTTTGCATAAAACAGATACTTTGTATGTATTTTATTCAATATTAAATAATTTTGATGGACATAATACATCTTTTGACAATTTTACACTTTTTTAATAACAAAAGAATTGGAAATCGTATTAATTGTAGAGGTTGTCAACCGTTAAATACCGGGACCATGATTAAAGGCATTGCCTTGCTGCAAAAACATAGCTCAAGCTGTATATTCGATCGGATATTATAGACGATATCGTTAAAGATAATCGTTTTGACGATTATCGTTTTAAAAATTACGGAATGACCCCCCAGGTTATTGTATTAGGCCAGGAAAAATGGGTTCCGAGGTTGAAAAAATTAATTCATGAAATATTAAAATTGGAATCGACGCAGAATTGCAACCTCTATAACATAGATATCCAAAGTCCCCCAAAATCCCCGCATTGGATTTTTGTGTAGATGCATTTGAAGAGGTGCAGATGGGGAGAATTTGGAGGTCTATCAAACTAAAATATTTGTTTGGGTAAAACCTAATCATATGATACATGCTTTAAGGGTAGTTTTTAACGCTGAATCTAATGAAACCAAATTCAAAATGATACAACCACCCAAAAAGAAGTTATAGTCCTTTTTATGTAATGATGACTTTTTTTCCAGGTACAACAAGTAAAATATTACCGAAAACCCTTTGAAAATAACGGTATGTCGATGAAACTTGGAATGAATGTTTCATTTGTTATAGGAACAAAGAATCAAGAGAGTCCCTAAAAATATCCATGGTGAAAGGGTGTTTTTTTTAAAGGGGAGGGGCAACAAGGAATGTTAACCATAACACCCACGTAAAAACTCTTACACTCATGTAACTCGCCAAAAATATTAAACTTTTCATGGCAACCAAGAATCAAAATAGTCCATACAAATATCTTTGTTCTAATAGTGTTTTTGGTGACTGTTAACTTTTGACTTGTTTTCGTTGATACATTAAAGTATATTTTTGGGGGAGGGTAAGATAACTTGGGCGCCGAAAATTGATAACGGATTTTTGTATAGGAGTTAAATACAAAAATGGTTTTCCATGGGAGGGGGTCTATTTTGCTCCGTTTGGGCGGAAGGGGCACTTTTATAAGAAAAGTATACTAAAAATAAAAAAAAAATACTAGAAAATAACGCTTATACTTAAAATTAAGTATTATACCTTTTTTAAAGCCAATACTCTGTTCTATTAGCTAGTTTTTGAATCAAGTGAAATCTACACATGGGTTTTAAGAAAACGACTTTTAAACTCAAAATTTGTGAAAAAAGCGAAAAAAAAGGTTTGAAGTGTAATTTCTCAAAACTGTAAAATTATATATAATTTTATTTTCTGAAATTCGTTGCTCTAATTAATTCTCAATCTAAGACTGAAAACTAGATGATTCTATGTCTCCTAGTTTTTGAGAAAATTGAAAATATATGCGTCCACTTTACATTGACCTACAACATAAACGGGTGAACCGATTTTCTTCAAATTTGAAACATAATTTTTAAAAGGTTATGTTTATAAAACTCTTCTTATCTATCATAGGCTATTGATTATGGTATACATATAAGAAGGAACTATAACGTTCACGGGTTTTTATTGTAAACAATTTTAAATGGGTCATTAAAGATTGGAAAGTAGGGGAGTGCTTTTATATTAGAGGGTGCCATTGTGAGGTGGGGGAATGGTGGGGAAACTGGCCATATCGAATCATTTGCAACAAAACTCTTCATAACCAAATTTAATTGCAAAATATCTTTTAAACGGAACTTCCAATATTTGTTTGCTCTCAATCATAACATAGATTTAAAAATCGTCTATTATAGCTTTGAATATGAAAAATTTTCATAAACAAAGATTATAGGTACAAAATGAAATCTTTTATAACATCTACCATTACACCTTAATTAGTTTTTTTTTCATTTGCACAAAAACGAAAATTTTGGATATGACGAGTTTTGTTTCTCCGCTACCCACTCAGTTGTAAAAACTAACCCACATACCTTCCTACCTATATTCCAATGTATAACAACCTCTTCCTCTTGCACCATAGAAACCCAAATATATTGAAGACAATACGCCTACAGCAGTGAAAAAACAAATTCACCTTCACATGTATACCTACCCCTTCCTCTTGCACCATAAAAACCCCATAAGCCAAAAAGAATATCCAAAATTGTTCTTTTTGTGTCTTTCAGCTTTATCTGCATAGTAAAACAAAATGTAAACAAAACCGATAACCAAAACAAAATTGAATATTTTCTCCAAAATGCCTTCTACCTGATTCACTCTAACTCTCATAAATTTAGTATACGTCTTTCCCGTGCTTATTTTAATCTTCAGGTCCACACTTCCACTTATTCCACAATTCTCCACGTCAAGGTACCCCTTGGAGACTTGAGATGTCGCCCTCTTCGAGTGCCACCATGATAGTACTATGGTTTTCATATACAAAGGTAAAGGTAAAAACACCGATAAGTTTAGTTCCTAACCTCAATTTTCCCAGAATTCAAGAAATAGCAAATGCAACAACCATTTTTTATTTTTAACTTTGTATATGAAAACCATAGTACTATCATGGTGGCACTCGAAGAGGGCGACATCTCAAGTCTCCAAGGGGTACCTTGACGTGGAGAATTGTGGAATAAGTGGAAGTGTGGACCTGAAGATTAAAATAAGCACGGGAAAGACGTATACTAAATTTATGAGAGTTAGAGTGAATCAGGTAGAAGGCATTTTGGAGAAAATATTCAATTTTGTTTTGGTTATCGGTTTTGTTTACATTTTGTTTTACTATGCAGATAAAGCTGAAAGACACAAAAAGAACAATTTTGGATATTCTTTTTGGCTTATGGGGTTTTTATGGTGCAAGAGGAAGGGGTAGGTATACATGTGAAGGTGAATTTGTTTTTTCACTGCTGTAGGCGTATTGTCTTCAATATATTTGGGTTTCTATGGTGCAAGAGGAAGAGGTTGTTATACATTGGAATATAGGTAGGAAGGTATGTGGGTTAGTTTTTACAACTGAGTGGGTAGCGGAGAAACAAAACTCGTCATATCCAAAATTTTCGTTTTTGTGCAAATGAAAAAAAAACTAATTAAGGTGTAATGGTAGATGTTATAAAAGATTTCATTTTGTACCTATAATCTTTGTTTATGAAAATTTTTCATATTCAAAGCTATAATAGACGATTTTTAAATCTATGTTATGATTGAGAGCAAACAAATATTGGAAGTTCCGTTTAAAAGATATTTTGCAATTAAATTTGGTTATGAAGAGTTTTGTTGCAAATGATTCGATATGGCCAGTTTCCCCACCATTCCCCCACCTCACAATGGCACCCTCTAATATAAAAGCACTCCCCTACTTTCCAATCTTTAATGACCCATTTAAAATTGTTTACAATAAAAACCCGTGAACGTTATAGTTCCTTCTTATATGTATACCATAATCAATAGCCTATGATAGATAAGAAGAGTTTTATAAACATAACCTTTTAAAAATTATGTTTCAAATTTGAAGAAAATCGGTTCACCCGTTTATGTTGTAGGTCAATGTAAAGTGGACGCAAAGACGCAAATTTTAAAATGGAGTTATCATGTTTCTACCAAACACCACAGATATATACATATACATATTTTCAATTTTCTCAAAAACTAGGAGACATAGAATCATCTAGTTTTCAGTCTTAGATTGAGAATTAATTAGAGCAACGAATTTCAGAAAATAAAATTATATATAATTTTACAGTTTTGAGAAATTACACTTCAAACCTTTTTTTTCGCTTTTTTCACAAATTTTGAGTTTAAAAGTCGTTTTCTTAAAACCCATGTGTAGATTTCACTTGATTCAAAAACTAGCTAATAGAACAGAGTATTGGCTTTAAAAAAGGTATAATACTTAATTTTAAGTATAAGCGTTATTTTCTAGTATTTTTTTTTTATTTTTAGTATACTTTTCTTATAAAAGTGCCCCTTCCGCCCAAACGGAGCAAAATAGACCCCCTCCCATGGAAAACCATTTTTGTATTTAACTCCTATACAAAAATCCGTTATCAATTTTCGGCGCCCAAGTTATCTTACCCTCCCCCAAAAATATACTTTAATGTATCAACGAAAACAAGTCAAAAGTTAACAGTCACCAAAAACACTATTAGAACAAAGATATTTGTATGGACTATTTTGATTCTTGGTTGCCATGAAAAGTTTAATATTTTTGGCGAGTTACATGAGTGTAAGAGTTTTTACGTGGGTGTTATGGTTAACATTCCTTGTTGCCCCTCCCCTTTAAAAAAAACACCCTTTCACCATGGATATTTTTAGGGACTCTCTTGATTCTTTGTTCCTATAACAAATGAAACATTCATTCCAAGTTTCATCGACATACCGTTATTTTCAAAGGGTTTTCGGTAATATTTTACTTGTTGTACCTGGAAAAAAAGTCATCATTACATAAAAAGGACTATAACTTCTTTTTGGGTGGTTGTATCATTTTGAATTTGGTTTCATTAGATTCAGCGTTAAAAACTACCCTTAAAGCATGTATCATATGATTAGGTTTTACCCAAACAAATATTTTAGTTTGATAGACCTCCAAATTCTCCCCATCTGCACCTCTTCAAATGCATCTACACAAAAATCCAATGCGGGGATTTTGGGGGACTTTGGATATCTATGTTATAGAGGTTGCAATTCTGCGTCGATTCCAATTTTAATATTTCATGAATTAATTTTTTCAACCTCGGAACCCATTTTTCCTGGCCTAATACAATAACCTGGGGGGTCATTCCGTAATTTTTAAAACGATAATCGTCAAAACGATTATCTTTAACGATATCGTCTATAATATCCGATCGAATATACAGCTTGAGCTATGTTTTTGCAGCAAGGCAATGCCTTTAATCATGGTCCCGGTATTTAACGGTTGACAACCTCTACAATTAATACGATTTCCAATTCTTTTGTTATTAAAAAAGTGTAAAATTGTCAAAAGATGTATTATGTCCATCAAAATTATTTAATATTGAATAAAATACATACAAAGTATCTGTTTTATGCAAAGACATGCTTTTTTGCTTCTTAACTTATTGCTTTTTATCAAAACCAAATAGAGCAGGCACCCTTTAGCATAATGGCTATCGCGTTTAACTATACGTGAAAAAGACGTCTTGCCACGCGTATGCAGACAATTATCGTCTTACGCGATGAGAGCCCTGTTGACATAGTTTGGTATAAATGGTCGAATTTTGATGACTGGGCAAGTACTTCTTAATTATTCGATTATTGGGTAAGTAGGAAATAACCCATAAATAAGATTTTTTCTGAAAATTCAAACCAAGAACTGATATGTATTTATGCCGTAATTATTCAATAATGGTTTTGTTTTCATATTATTTAAAAAACAATGGTTAAACATCAACGAAAAAGTATTTATCGCTCTTAAAACGTTATTATTTGAATTACCAGACGATACCTCTTTAGCTATCGTCTAAGTTCTATCGTTTCGAAGATAGCGTTTTGACGATTATTGACTTACGTAAAGCAAATACATAGTTCATCGCCAAAACGAGATCGCCCAGACGATAGTCATTTTCAAAGTTACGTAGAGCAAGGCTATCGTCTAAACGATATCGTCTGGCGATAATCGAAATACGGAATGACCCCCCTGTTATAGCTATTTCGAAAAGTCAATATTCTATTTTTTTTTTTTATAATGGAGATGTTTAAAAGAATGGTTTTGAGAAATTAAATTTCAAAGTCAAATTTTTTAGAAAAAAATTTCTATTTTTTTAAGTTATTTTTCTTTTTCAATTATTTTATCAACTTTCAGTGAAATGTCGACAACCAAATGCAAAAATCTTTCTTAATTTTTGAGAAATAAAAAAAATTAAAGGTAGGTAGGTATTATCCTAAAAAACCCGAAAAAGGGTTATAATAATGATTAGTAGTATACCTACATATGTACCTACTTACCTTTTTGTACCTACCTACCTACCAAAAATACCAATACCTTTGCCTAAACCCACCCGCGAATTTTGCATACAAAATTTAATTAAAATATGTAGGTATCTGGGTACCTATCTACCTGCAAATACCTATTAAATAGGTATAACAACTCGAAATAGTTTATAATATGTACCTACATATGTAGGTACCTATGAAGGTAAAACTATGTAGGTATTAACAAAAAAACTATCTAGCAAAAAAAATAATAATAACAAAAAACTATCTATCAAAAAATTAATAGTAATTAGGTACCTACCTACATAAAAACTTTAATTCAAATACCTACATACCTACCTACGCACCAAAGGACCCACCCCGGCAAAAAAGATTGCAAGTAAAAATCCAAATACACACCAAAATACCTGCCACCGAAATCATGCAAGAAAATTTCAATCAAAATATCTACCAAAAGATATACCATATGCCTATCCTCGAAACTTTGCAAGAAAGTTTCAAGTCAATTAAAAAAAAAAAAACAAAAACAAAACCTACCCTCAATAACAAAATATAGCAACAACCTACACACGTTTGTCTTTTCACACTCACATACAAGAAAATCTCTTCAAATAATAATTTTTCTTCTCGTTGCTATGACCTAGACACCAACGACGGGCGACGACGACGCAAGCAGCTTACTCAGATATCTCTTTTACCCCCTTGTTATATTTTTCTTTGCTTCCCTGACTTCATACAAAATAATATTTCCTAAATAAAACAACAAATAACCTACAAGAAACAAGAAACATATTCCCATTTCCTTCACCTTTTTCTATTCTTTGACATTTCACCTTTGTATATGAAAACATATACAATGATTTCACAAACAGCTGTTTGCTTATCTCTCTTACTCCCTATATTTCTTATGAGAATGGAAACAATACTTTCCTCTTGCTCTGACTACTTGTCTTCTATTCCTTATGTATGCCGACTCCACAAATCTCCACGCAATCGAATGCGGTTGAATGTGGCGCCCTCATAGGGTCCACGTTCAACTAAAAAAAATTTTTCATGAGAATACTATGGTTTTCATATACAAAGATTTTTAACAGGAAATCTTGTACTTGCATTGATCGTAATCTATTACATATGACATAGATATTTATAGGCCTGTTCAGTGAGGAACAAATTTAAGCAGAGCAGAATTTTGGTCCAAACTTTTTTTAATGTTTATTGCTTCAAGCTCTATGGAAATTTTACGAAAGAAAAAGACACTGGGTTTAAAGAATTGTATATGTAATACTACGTTTTCACCGAACACTAAACCGAGATTTAATAAGATTTACCTTAAACCTTCTTTAAATCTACTAGATTTACCATACGAATTGTTTTCGTTAATCTACAAGATTAAAAATTAATCTTGTTAATGCTACATTTCCACGCAATGCTATGTTCCCACCAAAATGAAATCCGAGATTTCGGTTGAAAACTTTTGATATTTCAAGTTGATGGAACAAGATTTCATGGAAATTACAACGAAATCTCAATGAAAACTCTAGATTTCATCAAAATCTTAATGAAATCCCGCTCCACCAAGTCGAGAACTCCAAATTTTTCAGCTGAAATCTCAGATTTCGTTTTGGTGGGAACATAGTATAACGCTAATCTGAGATTTAATAAGATTTACCTCAAATCTTCTTTAAATTTTGAAGATTTACCATACAAATATATTTCGTAAATCTTGGAGATTAGAAATTAATCTTGTTAAATCTTCCTAGGACAAATAGTTTTACAAATCGAACTAACCTATTTTTACATGGTGCTGAACGATTCATTTGAGACTCGGTTCAGTTCTTCATTGTTTGACACGAATCAAACATATTGTCTCTTTCGCACTTCATAAGAAAAATTGAAACGCCATTTGCATTTTTGAAGGTGTTGTCAGATTTAATCTTTTTTAAATCTTTTTTTGCGGTGGAAACACCAAAAAGATTTATTTAATCTAAACTGAGATAAACCTTTGGTGGAAGCATAACATAAGACTCCTAAGAACAAAAAGTTGAACAAATCAAACTAACCTATTTTTATATGGTGCTGAAGGATTCATTTGTGGCTGGATTCAGTTCTCCATTGTTTGACACAAATAAACATTCTTTCTCACTCCCACTTCATGAGAAAGAAAGAAACCCCTTTTGCTTTTGAAGTGTGCTGTCAGAGTTAATCTTCTTTTTAATCTTTTCATCCGGTGGAAACACCACATAAATCTTTTTCCTTAAATCCCAGATTATCTTTTAGTGAAAACGTAGTATAAGCTGCTGTTTTGCCAAGTCCCAAGGAAACTTAAAAAAAAGCATGCAATTGTGGAAGTTTGAAATAAAACTGATATTTACCATAGTTATTGTTTTATTCAGAAATAATATCCTTTGAACTCCTCGGTCTACAATTTAATGGCTATATAACCAAATAAAGTACATGCAATGAACTTGACAACAATGTACAACACATTATTTTGGGATTAGCAGACCAAGCTCCCTGTGCGGAATTGCATTATTGTTCTCTTCGGTGCTTTTGATGCCAAATATCTCACTTACCCCAATGTTTAGAGCTTAACGGCTATATAATAAAATGATGTACTCACAACCACAGTACACATATCTAAGGTATTATCTTGCGCATAGATGGCAGCCTTACGTGACCTCGTCCGCTGTATTACAACAACAACGAAGAAAACAAACACAAAAGGTTAATTTAAATAACACTAAAAACCAGGAAGGAATGTTGTTTGCCTGACAAAATAATGTTAATAAACACTAAAAAGCTTGAAATAATTGTATTTGCTAATAAATAAGTAAGAAATGAACACATAACACACAACAAATTTTGAGGTTTAACGAGTGGGGGTCACGGGATTCGCCATTTTCCACTGATTTTGATGGATGCGCAGAACTGAACAAAAATGAAAACGCTAATGATATTACCTTCAATATGTGTACTGTGCTCACAACAACCTTTTCAACTATGTATGACACATTCGATTGGAGAAATGGACTATCTCCCATAAATTTTTGCTCATTCTCCTTTTGGTGAAAACAAAGTTATATTTTTTCCCCATATAAGAAATTTTTAGCTGGATATCAGTAACTTGTCAGATTCGCCATTTTTCGTCGCACATAAATATTTAGTATACCAAAATGTAGGAAATAAAGTGTTCTACAAAAATTGTTTGTGTATTTTTTCGATCAGATGAACATGAGGCGAGATAAAAGTTTAAAAACCTTTCTGAAAAATATATTTTAATAAATCTCTTTTGGAACAACTAAACTAGGTAACTATTTCTTTTAAGGGAATTTAATCAAGGGTGTACGCAAGGGGGTAGGTAGGTAGGTAGGGGAGCTTGCCCCCCCCCCCACTAATCAGAGTATTTTCATATATTAGGCCGCTTATCTTCTTTTGAAAGAATTTTAAAGCAAGATTTCTGTACCAAAAAGAGTTCGCCCCCTGCCCACCCAAATCGAAATCCTGCGTACGCCCTTGAATTTAATTGTTTTTCTTCATAACATTTTCTTCGAGGATTCTTATTTTGAGAATTGCAGGGGTGAGAAATTTACTTTTTTTTCAGTTACTAGTTTTCTTACGGCTCCTAACAAACTCAATAAGTCGCAATGTACAAATTCTACAAAAAAAACATTGAATGAAAAAATTAAAGATTTAAATTTCTCATAAAAGTATCCCAATAACTTTTTTCTACGATGTGCCGTTCTTGAGACATTGGTTCAAACGCGTTTTGATTAGATTAGGATTGAGAGACATTAAGGGCATATTATTAAGACTTTTTAAATGATGCGTCTAAAACATGAGCCCCAAGCCCCCTCCCCAAAGCCAAATCTTAATTACATCCACTACTGACCCAAACTGCACTCATTTTTAGAAAGTTACAATTTTCCTTGTCGCATTTGATGTGAATTTGTTTATAAACCTTTCCAGTTAATTGATACAAAATACATCATTCAGACATATGTATGTAAGATTGTTCCATTTTTTTAACAATAATGGAACAATTTTAACGTTTAGTTTGTTACAGAACGTAGACACAGATTGAAATTGTAGCCTTTTAATAGAGAACTAGATCATCACCCTTTATTATAAGTGAGTTCTTCACTATTAAAATGGGGTAAAAAAACAACTAAAAATCGATCTTAAAGTTGACTTTTGATAAAAATACGTTTAAAATCTTAAGTACGTTGTGCAAATTCGTCATTAAAGCCCATAAATTAACTAAGAAAAACATTTAAAAACACACATAGACACACATTTTGGAAAATACCTTTTTTTATTTCCTACAAAACTATAATATCGTACTGTCCTTATACATTACATCAGAATTTCATTTCTATTTTGGATTGGCTTTACATTCTCAAGTACATTATAATATTTATCTCCAGCCTTGCATGCACACACATATTTTTAATTAAAGAAACAAATCTTATTTCCTTGATTCCTCTAATATTTTTTTTATACTACCTACTTTTCAGTTTCTACATAAATTTCTGTTTATCGTTTTTTTTTAACATAAATTAAATAATTAAAAAAATCAGATTTTTAGTCAATTAAAAATGTATAATAGAAAACGAAATTATAATTAATAATAATAAAAATAATATAATTACTGTAACTAAAAACAACTTAAAATTAAAAATGTATTAATAACTTAAACATTTGCTCTCCCACTTCTGCTTCCTCCTCCGCCACCACCGGTCTTCATCACCACAACAAAAACTAAACTTTTATAAACCATCACGCCCCCATCCTTAACCCTACGGTGTTTCGGGTGGTTCTTCTTGCATTAGACGCCTCTGTGAATTCTCCAAGCCAGGAATAACTATTGGCGAATAAATTTGTTGCACTGAATTATCTTCGCGATCGGAAAAATTCGACTGGCCCGAATCTTCCTCTGGCAACGGAACATACTCAATAGTTGGGTAGTCAGTTTGAAAATCTATCGGATGTTGCAGTGGAATAACAGCTTGAATAATATCATCGCGATGTTGAATAGGTATCTGCGGTGGTGGAATATCTTTTTGTGTCACAGTTTCTATTTCCACAGGAGTTGGAGCTGGAGTTGTCGACGTTGTTGTTGTTGTGGTTGTCGTTGGTGGAGCAGTAGTTGATGTTGTTGTCGTAGGTGAAGGTAAGGCACTTATCAAAGTTGGAGCGGCTGGTAGAGCTTTGATGAACTGTGAGTTACCCGGTGATATGATGGCTGGCAACAAATCTACCTTATTTATTGGCTTAGGATTGAATGGTAGGGGATTTATTGGAACCGCGACAAACATCTGTCCAGATTTAAGAATCAAGGGAAGACTATCAGAATATGTTGCCTGTAAAAGCAATGGTGTCTCATTGCAAACTTCTCGATCATTTTCATAGCACTGCGACTTGCCACGAATGCTAGCCTCCTGTGAAGACATTATCGGACAAAGCTCGTTTACACGTTCAAACTCACACATAATTGGATTATCTGCGAGAAAAACATTATTAGAATAGTCTTCTGAAAAATCTCTTTTCTTTAAAAATTTTTGTCAAACTTACGCTCAAGCCATATCTCAAGTCTACCTGGAACACCATGATTGGAACACCTTGTTTTCGATACAAGTTCAGCCGACACAGAAGTTATTTGATTGTGCATCAAATTGGCATAACATAAAACTGGTAAGCCATGGAAATCCTTTTCTAATTTCGTTAGATTGTTGTACTCGACTCTTATCGTTTTCAATGATGGAAGAACCGTCTAGAAGAGAAAATAAAAGAAGATTTTGAAGATAAGAAGTAAAAAAATACGAATACAATATCTCACTGTTGAAGTATCTTCCAAAGTCAACAGCTGATTGTGTGACAAATCCAAAGTATCCAAACTTTCTAAGCCGATGAAATCTTCCGGGTCTATACGTTCGATTTGATTGTAAGTCAGCATTAGCTTCCTTAATTTGTTCAATCCACACAGAGCGCCATCTAATGATTTCAATCGATTTCGATCCAAATACAATTCAACTAAAAATGACTGCGAATCAATTCGATTCTCCTGACGCCCAGTGAGCTTTTGAATTTTATTATATGAAATATCTAATTCCCTTAAATATTCCAAGCCTCGAATTTCATCCATGGAGAAGACCTCCATTTCGTTGAATGAAAAATTCGCTTTAATAAGTCGTTTCATGGGCAATAGTGAATTGTTGAGTGATTTAATATTGTTGTATGCCATGTCAATAGTTTCCAAAAATTCAACTTCAAGAAATTCGTCTTGA
The DNA here is from genome assembly GCA_963921185.1 of Dasysyrphus tricinctus. Classification (NCBI taxonomy): domain Eukaryota; kingdom Metazoa; phylum Arthropoda; class Insecta; order Diptera; family Syrphidae; genus Dasysyrphus; species Dasysyrphus tricinctus. Next base: position 253,890,374 of record OY992532.1, read on the forward strand.
GCCAAGTACTCTATTTGGTTGTTGTGGGCCTTGAATTCCTTTAGTTTCTTGGCATTGCGCAGAACACCATCTAAGGACTTCAGCTGGTTGTTTTGAAAGAACAGAGAGTCCAGGTTGGGCATGTCCCTCATACTTTGAGGTAGTCTCTCAAGGCTGTTGTTTTGGGCAAGAATGAACTTCAGATTCTGTAAAGCTGGAAGCTCGTTATCCAGAGATTGGATATTATTCATGTTTATGAAGAGTGACTCAAGATTCCGCAGGTCTAACAATGTTCCATTTAAAGTTGTGATTTGATTTCGTCCCAAATGCAAGGATTTGACTTCGATCGGAAATGTTCCTTTATCTATCCTTGCTATATTGTTGCTAACTAGTATCAAATAGGATATCTTAGGATTCCCTTTAAAGTCATCTTGCAAAACCGCTTTTATTCTGTTTTTCCCCAAATCTAACGTGGATGTTTTCGGTAAGTGATGAAGCACATGTCTCGGTATTTCGTCCAGTTCATTTTCAGCTAAGCCCAAGTATTCTAAGTTCGAAAGTCCTCGAAACGGCATCTCTGGAATAGTCCTATAACGAAATAAGAATATTTTAACGTTTATGATTTATTATTATTTTTGGTTTCATGAAGTATGATAATGGTATAGGTTTCTTTTTTTTTCAAGAAACTCAATTAATTAATTTTAACAAAATTGTTTTAGCATTTTTATGAATAACGCTGATGGCGTTGAAGTGAATCATCTGCATAGCTTCCATTCATGAACTTATTTTCTCTCTTTCTGTTTAAAGGTCATATATGAACTTGTTTATTTACCTTATCATGGTATTTATTTATAGCAAGAAAACCGTAAGCATAAGGTTTGTTTTGTAATGATAACACTGTCTGCTTAAATTAAAATTTTTAAAATTATAAAATCTAGGGTAAGTATAAAAATGACATGAGTGACACCTCCATTTTTTCATCAATAAAGGTTAACATGATAAATGAGGTAATCATCTGTTTACTTTTACTTTAAGGAAGATCAGATGAAATCTTCTTTTTGAGAACTAACAAAAATATTTTGTTTTCTTATTCATGCATAAAATAAGTGAATGAAAATACATTTTTAGCATTTTTGCAATATATGTACAGTATGTACATATCATTATATTCGTTGTTGACAAGGCAATAATTCGATGTAGTTGCTTAGACATTTTTCATTAACCTCCCTCTAACTAATAGTCTAAACACTCGCAACATATTTGTGGCGTGAAAGGAAAACAGACGATATTAATATTAGGAGTAGTCCCGGTGAAGGTTATTACGTTAACATTTATTTGCCAGCACGCAGTGGTCCCATTTACGAGAAAAAGTGCATCAAAAGTAAAACATATCGCAAAATTTAAATAGTGAGAGAAATCACTTCAAACTAAAAATATTTCCTAAAGTCCTCGACTCACTGATAACAAATATGGTTACGACAGACGTCTAAAAGCCCCAAAACCCCAGACAGACGTTGCCGAAAATGCAACTTTTTTTTTCACTTTTTTAGTATTTTAGAAAACCACTTGCAATAGCTTATCAAATGAAAGGTCTTTTCCTCTGAGTACGAATATGAAATGGCGATTGAAATGGCGGTGCTTTTGTATTTTTTCTGTTTTATATAGCTGATTTTACCCCTAGAAATGTATCGGAATCGATAGCCCTTGACTACCAGAGCATAAACCTATAACATGAATACGTTTTGAGTTCCATCCAACTGCTGGAATGGAAAACGCGATAATATTGGCCTATTTTTATATATACTTATTTTTTTAATGGAATGTTAGAGGAAACCATCTGAAATACATTGCTATTGAAAGCCTTTGATTCCACAGAAAAATGCCAGTGACAAACGTTAAAGTGGTCACAAAATAATCAATGATAAATCGCCCGTTTGTATTGGTTATTTTCAGAGTCTTGCAAACTGAATTTCATAATGAAAACACACTAAAAATAGTTCGCAACAAAATTTCAGTTTGCAAGGCTCTGAAATTAATCAATGAAAAATCGCGTGATTTTGTATTGATTATTTTTAGAGTGAAATAGTTCACTGCAAAAATAATCAATGAAAAATCGAGCGATTATTTTCAGAGCCTTGCATGATGAAAACACAATAGAAATTGCTCACTACGAGATTCAGTTTGCAAGTTTGGAAAGTCCAATATTTTGTCAATTTCTTATTAAATTTGTTATAAAAACTTTAACAGAAAAAAAGTATTTCTATTTAAACATTGTATATTGATGAACAATACGCGGAGGACCTTCTAGACTTTTATTTTGCATATATAACATACAAAGGGACGTAAACCACTCGATTTTTAGGGAATATAATTTCCACCTTCTATGGGAACTAGTTCAACTTCGCTTAGGTGGATTTAAATCCCTTTTAATGAGAACAAAGTCCCTCAGTGGGCCGAGTTCCCGAGGACCTAGGTCCCAGCACCCTCTGGGTGTGCGTCCTTTTCGTTTGTTTGCATAATGATCGGTATCTGTTACTGCTAGTAGTTGTTTTCAGCGGTCTTACTTTTGTACAGTCTCCTGTTTCTTGACCTAAGAGTCCCCTTTCTTAAAAAGTTTGTTTCCCCTATTTTTGCTACCGTCAATACGTGCCCATTTTTATTTGAAATTTAAAGTAAAACTAAGTTTTCCAACCTGTCTCAAATATTTTAAGCTTTTTAAAAAAAATGCAGGATGATATCTTTTGCAGAGCAATATTTACAGGCCTCAATCAAGTGACACAAACTTTCAAACCCTTTGTTTTGGGGTTTATTCATAATCTAAGATATTTTGATGAATTATCCAAGTTAATCCTTTTTTATTCAAAAAATATATATTCCTGCCCAGCTCACAGGTATCAAACACTTTCAGGAAAAATATTTCTTATACAGGTATTTATCGTGAAAAATTATTCTTGAAAAAAATGTCAAACAAGTTACTATCGCAGTGTTTAATAACTACGGCAGTTGGTCATCTTTAAACAAATAAAACTATGTGTATAAATCAGTGAGAATCAAAAAGAACAAACTAATCAGCAATGCAAAGGAGTGAGAATCGGAAATAGTAAATTTTCCATTCGTCAACAGATAACTAAAAGTCTCCTTAAATCCATACAAAATAAAAATTAATAAAACAAAACAAAATTATAAAAAAAGTATTGCAAACAACAACCATACGGAAATAAATAAACTGATTAATTAAATGTCTTGCTAGTTTTTACTTCCATCACACAGAAGTTTAATACTTAAAGCGGATTTAATCTCATATTAAGTATAACGAACGCACTTCGCTTGTCATATCATAGCAGTTGGTTTGAATACCTAAAAGTCCACACCACACCGCATGACGCCAGGCGCCAAGCGCCAAGTACTTGACATCTTCCATTCTCTAAGTCAATTGATTCTCTTAATGAAGACACTCTTTGAAGAACAATGGGTGAAGATCGTTAATTTTTTTTTTTTTTTTTTTTTTTCATTCCAACACATTACTAGATTACTCACTCATGCATTTACATGGAAGTGATATAGGTATGTACTTTTATTGAAGACATGATCATATTGGAGAACTGTCATTCATTCTGGCACAATAACGCACAATGGATTGTTGTTTTTGTATATATAAAGTAGATGGGAATTTGATTGTTGGCCTTTTGCACTGCAATTCAACTGAATGTTTTGAAATTCCCTACAACTCGCTCTGATAGTGTGTAGAGTGATGGGGATGGCTCTCTATATAGCGCTCTCTCTGGGTCTGTTAATCTTTGTCAATTATTTCTAAGAAGGTACATATATATATATCGTATATGTAGTTAGGTTAATTTTAACTGAATTTGCAAATTCAATTATTAAAAAACTTTTAATTGATTTCACGCTTGTTGTGGATTGGTGGATGTGGAAAGAGCATTCGAAATCGAAATGTCATTTATGACAAGTCAATTATTACATATATATGCCTTTCTTCAGTTAGCTTGCTGTCGCCGATCTTACGTATTTAAATAAAAGAAACCTCTTGGCTTACGCATTACGCCCGAAGATAGTTTTATACAAGCCAAAACGCGTCGCATAATCATTGATATTAAAAATTTTAAAATATTTTTTTTTAAATACCAAATATGTACATAAATGTTTAAAACTTTAAAATAATTATTTAATTTTTTTTTCATATTTACTTATGGTCGTATTAAGTTAGTATCAAGGACTTAAATAATACTGTATGGGTACGGGAAATGGTAAAAGTCGCTAAAAGTAGCGCATATATTGCCAACAAACACGCAGTCGCCAATTACAGCATTTTTGTAACATGCAATAAACTGATGACGTTGTGAATGGATGGTGGAGAATGTTCAGTTCATAGATGATGAGAGATGTTAAGACATAACTCACTCATCTGACAGGAGGGCTGTCTGGACTAGGATAACGCCTAAGACACTGCACCCGCCATCACCTGTTTACTCTGCAAAGCTAAGTATGATAATATGCAATGCATAATGCGATGCATTATTCACTAACGGGCTCCTGCTCCTAAAGTCGTTTCCTAGTTACTTTTGCCTTTGATGGCATTTTTATGAGATCAGGCTACAGGGACTTCCTTCCTTTTCCACTATACTCTTGGCTCTTAAGCACATTCCGTTACGCATTTTTCCATAATTGCTGGCGCTATGCCTCGGAGGAAAAAGGTATTTAATAGTCGTATTGGGGCTATTTTTAGAGCATGGTGGTGAATTCTTGCGTGGTTTCAGTGGGTTCTATTTTTAATTTTAATGCAAATTAAGTGTTTCCAATTAACGGCGCTTTCAGGATTAATTATATTTTGTAGACTGCTTTTAATAGACATGCATTTTGTGGAAAATGACATTTCTAAATATATTCATAATTATGCAACTATCAACAAGGATACGATAGAAAATAAACTATATACCTTGTATATTACAAGCCAACTCATGACTTGTTTGAAGTGGCAAGTTATACTTGTATTAAATCAGTGTAAGGTGAATGATTGCTTTGTAGAAACTTGTTAGAAAAGTTAAATGCTACTTAAATGGTAATATTTTGCTTATTTCTTGAAAAAATAAATGTTTTATGGTTGAAAAGACGTTAAAGTAGAAATGGAAATTTCTGAAATGAAATGATAAAAAATTAAGTCAACACCAAATCTGCAGTTTTTGGTTTTAGTTTTAGTTTTGTTTTTCAAATACATTTACGCAGCCATTTTGATTTGAAGTAGGTCAGTTCGGGTAATCATACCTACCTCAAATTATGCAAATATAACCTTTAGGCCACACGAGCGAGTTACTAATAGGTAGATAGAATCTTTTGCCACTCAGTCGTCATCTCTGGCTTGTTTTTATCGAAGCGACTTGAGAACCGAGTAGACACAACGAATTCATAAACGAAAAATTAAGACTTTTCGTTCTGCAATACGCTGTTCGACAAGTGAAATTAATAATTGCAGCAGATTACTTGGAGAAGTCTTCACCCTTTTTTCGCACACAAATAATTACCCAGACCATTTGAGTGCGGAAAAGTGATATTTGTGTTTTTTCATGCTTATTGTTGGTGTTTTTTTTTTCAATACAGCATTGCTGCCGGTTATTTGTCTGCATTTCTACTTGTTTTAATTTTTGAATTTGTGAAACTGTCAATTAATATTTTCCCACTTCGTTTTCATAATCATTTCGTTGTCTTGTTGGAGACCAACTTAAAATTTCGTTTCGCATCATCAGCGTAACTACTAGGCTTAAGGTTTTTTTTAAAATAACTTAAAACTAATTTTGTTTTTGGCTTAAGTAGGTATATCAAACACACAATTGAGAACCCTTGGGTGTTTTTTAAGAAGCAACAACTTATGTTTTTTGACCATTATCAATAATTTTGTTATACCTACATATAATAAACAATTCCCTTCAGAATAAAGGGAGGAAGCTATGAATGGAATTTTTATTTAAACAGTGAACTTTCATCAAACAACGAATACTTTGAATTAAGTATTTCAACGAATTTTTCGTAAATGTAGAAATTAATGTTTAGAAAAATTCTGTTTTCAATGTAGAACTTTACTGCGTTCCAAAAAATGTTTGTTAAACCTGACCTGAGTCAGTTGGTCAGGCCTCAGGCGTTGGGGATTCATTCACATAGATTTTTGTTTACAGAAAGTTTCTTGAACGAGAATGAATTTTCATCTTATGCTACATTTCCACCTAACGCTAATCTGAGATTTAATAAGATTTACCTCAAATCTTCTTTAAATCTTGAAGATTTACCATACAAATATATTTCGGTAATCTTGGAGATTAGAAATTAATCTTATTAAATCTTCCTAGGACAAATAGTTTTACAAATCGAACTAACCTATTTTAACATGGTGCTGAACGATTCATTCGAGACTCGATTCAGTTTTTCATTGTTTGACACGAATAAAACATTCTGTCTCTTTCGCACTTCATAAGAAAAATTGAAGCGCCATTTGCATTTTTGAAAGTGTTGTCAGATTTAATCTTTTTAAATCTTTTTGTGCGGTGGAAACACCAAATAGATTTATTTAATCTAAACTGAGATAAACCTTAGGTGGAAACATAGCATTAATTTGATGAAATTTTAAGCAAATTTTTAAGCAAACTTTACGAAGAATTTTTAGATTCTTTTTCTTTCGACCCTTATAAAGCTTGTGTTAAAAAAACAGTATTTTTCTTATCACAAACTTCAACTTCTTATAGAATGCATACCTTTTATATTTAATGCTCTGATTTTTTTTTATCCCCCATTCCGTCATCGCAAAACTATTTACGCATATTTTTTATATTTATTTTTTCCAATTCAATAACACAAAAAAACCTTCTTCGATTACAGTCTTATTCTACATGAAAAGCCGTAATTTTAATTTACTCGTATGTCAGAGAAGAGCAAATATATCGCACACAAGAGCAAACTACTACTACAACAATAATATCAGAAGAAAATATTTTCTTGGACGCAAATTAAATGATGATCAATTGTTATGATCAATCAAAGGCCAAAGGCCAAATAGGTCGTGTGACAATTATATTAAAACCGATCAAGTTCAGTGAATGTTGATCCGACGACGATGATGATAATGATGATGTTTTCATTTTATTACGCACACACTCTACCCCACCCGATTCGATACCATATCATAGGCGCCCGCAGGATTTTGTCCAGGGGGGGGGGGGGCAGACACCAACACAATTTTGAGATATCGTATTTAAAAAAAAAATATTGAAAAAAATATTCTTTTGAAAATTTTGATATGATATGATTTTTGATTATTTGAACTTAAAATTAAAACATTTTTTGTTTAAGTGTGTTAAAAATCGTTACGTACCAAGTTGCAAAGCAAGTTTAATTATAGTCTTAGAAGTTCATAATAATGTATTGAATTTTCAAAAATAAATTAAATATTTCTTATAAACAAGCACAATATACTTGAACTTTTTGTAAGCTTCTGCATACAAAAATTATCAACACCGCTCTTACCGTTATTGAGAAAATCTTAAGAAAACAAAAAATATTCTACCATTAAAACTGATGAAAATTATATTGCAAAAACTGTTAAATTTGGTTTTAAGAAAATGAAAAATAAAGCTAATGTGGATTGATTAAAAAACGCTATGTACCAAGTTTAGGAAAAATTGATCCAACCGTTAAGGCTGTAGCCTAGCAGACAGAGAGGCGTACAAGCAGACAGACAGGCATACAGATCAGACATATCGGTAGACAAACATGCAGGCAGACAGACGTCTTCTGTACCGTCGCGACATTTCGTTTGATCAAATCTCGAGTCAAATTTTTTTACAAATGCCAAACTTGCCACATAGTGCTTATAATATCCCAAGTAATAATGATCCGTATAAAGTGTAAAAATAAAATTATTTCTATGGTAAAAGTATCCAGGTAATAAAAATAACAAGCCATAATTGAATGGGATTTCGAAAAAAAATATTAAACAATTTGGAAATTCTAAGCAAAAAAAAAAAATTAATTTAAGTATATTAAAAATTGTTGTAATCACTTGTGAAAAAACTGCTGATGACAGCTGAAAAGCAACTCAAGATAACTGAATTTTTTAAGGTAGCTAGATAGTGAAACGGTGGGTACTGGAAAACAAGGAAAGGTACCCAATTTGTTGTCAGAAATCCAAAAACCACTCACAAAAAAAGTTGTGAATTGTTTAAGACAGACAACAATTCGCAATTTACTCGTCCATTTGCCAGTAGGGGCCAAACCATAAACATCGAAAAGAAGCGGTCAAGAAAATAGCCATATTTTGAAAACTATATCGAATATATGGATATTTTCAGATATAATCGGCCTGGTCCTGAGCCAGAGAGGGGCAATTATGGACTCCAGCAAAAAAATGAGAAGTATTTTATAAAATTTACTATACCAAATTAAAAAAAAAGAGTTAGTTGTTTGGTATTGTCCAGAGCCAGGGGAGCAAGTGCCCCCCTTTGCAACCCCCCCTCCGGGCGCCTATGTATCATATAAATAATTTCAACGATCAAGATGAAGACGGGCGATCAACCGACGACAGACGACCGACCGACACGATGCGACGCATTGCTGATATTTCTGTAGGATCTAGTCGATCTTTTCTCCACTTTTAAGTCTTCAAGAGTCGAAGTGTAGAACTACTGAACTTCCCGGCACATTTCATTCCCATTACGAAAACACTTCAATTGTCAACCTACTCATGGTGAAAAGATACAAAAAATATTAAATATATCATAGATATTTGCAAGTATCCATATCCATAGAGGGACTTCTGAGTGTCCTCTTGGTGACAGTGTATCGGAGAAATAAACACTCGTTCGCTTTTTCGTTTTTTTTTTATACCGAAGAAGCGAAGATATCAGAAATAGCAATGCGCAAAAGTTCCACGCCGCCACCGCTGGGCCGTCAATTTCGTCAAAGATGAGCGACTAATTGAATTTAGTTAAGAGTCGTGTAGACTCACTCGCATTCGACGCAAGGCAGAAGAAAATACAATAATAATAATAATTGTTTGAATTTGATTTGGAAATTTTACGAATTAGTAACTTCCTCATTTACATAAACAAAAGACCAACCAACTCAATAAGTAAGTAATAGTGTTTTGTAAATAATATACGTTATACATTGTTCTTCTCTGGACATAATTGCTTGAATCAATTATTGTAGGAATAGTAGTTGTAACAGCGTATTATGATCTCTTATACTCAAGGACCATGTAGGCACTTGATTTGCTTTATTATTATGGGTGAGCAATTTTGAAACTGTTCGTAGCAACTTGCTTTAAAGATTTATAATTTATAAATTAATTACATTTTAAGAGCAACAATCTTGTAGGATAGGTAGGTACATAATTCAAAATATATTTACTACTGTAAGTTCCCGAATTGGTGAAATACTAGGACTTACTGGTAAAATATAGGATTTTGTCTGCAGTGTTTTGATTTAATTATTCTTTCCGGACTTTACCTTACACTGGTAAATTCTATGTAAGTGTTTAGTACATCCCTGTGAAAACATAAAAACGAAAAGACGTTATTATGCCCACACGTAGGTACACGTTTAAAATTAGCAGGACGCTTCGAGGTACAAAATTGCATCAATTTGGTTGTAAAATTTAAAAATAACGATAGTAACCACCCTTAAATATTTTGGATTTGATAATAAACCAATCCAAATCCAATACTCAACACAGTTACAAAATTGAAAATTATGATAGCTTTTAAAAGATGTATATAAATCGTAACATGGCATCTCGGCAATTGGAAATTTCCCAAAATGCAAAACTATTTGCATGCAAATAATGTCGTAAGGTGAGATTTTTTTTTAAGTGTAAACCGACCATATAATTGCCAATCAATTCTTTAACATGACATTCCATAACAGCAATGGGGTTTTTTTGGCATGGAACTGTAAACCAATCATTTAAACTACTAATTTTGTATTTCACTCAATATTTTTTGACATGCGAAAATATTTGTATACATTTTTTTCGCATGGGATCTTGGCTTTAAGCATAGTTTACAGTTCCTTTCGAAAAAAAAAAAACAAATCTTAATCTCCCAAACAATTTTCCACCTATTCAGTAGCGGATCCAGGATTTGGCTGTGGGGGGGGGCTTGAGGCCCCTATCTTAGACATATCATAAAAAAAAGGCACAATCTCTCTCCATACTAATTTTCTTTTCTCAGAATGTAGGCCAGTTGGCATAGTATAGTTGCAGGATAGTTACACTGTACAAAAATTTGTTGGTATAATTCAAATGGCTTTCTTTTTATTCTGAATGATTTTTGTACAATTTATACATTAAGGCAGTACGTAGATCGTGCTGAGTTTTATCTCCCACATTTCTCTCCAAACTCTATTTTAACATATCATTTTTGTGAAAAATATCACATAAAACAGCTGTTCATTGAATACTAATTTTACTCAACGATTTCAAAGAATTTTTTTTCGATATTTCAAGTAAAAGTGATCAAATAAAATGGATTTTTTTCGAATATTATTCGTTTTCGATTTTCATTTTAAAGCCTGGTTTATACATCCATGTGAAGTGTAGTTTTCATATAAAAAAATACTTCTTTTCCTAGACGTGAAAAACTGTCAAAAACTAAATGCAGTTATTTTGGCGACAAGGAGGAACAAATTTGTCTCGAAACAAATGCAACTCGATGGGCTTTTTGTAACCAAATATTATGACGAAAACTATTTTTTTTGAAAACCTTTTGTTTCATTAATTATTGATGTTTCATTTCAAATTTGATTTCACTTCGCTTTGAAGTATAAACTAGACTTAACAAAGTAAAGTCCACCTAAATCTCATGAACTAAATAAACTGTAACAATTTAGCTCGAGAATAAAGTGGCGAACAATTATTTCATGCACTAAATTTTGACAGGTATCTTGGTGATTTACAATTAGAAACTATTTTTAATTGGAGATGCGTACCGCTCAGCTAAAATACTAGGCAGAATTTAGGGGAACATTTTGTATGGGAGCAAAATTTTATCACGTTTCAAAGATATTGGTTAAACGCTAAAGCAAGCATTTACAGACACGCAATTTTGTTTGATGATTGATTGAATGAATTGATTTATTTCATTTTATTTATTTATTATTTTAAGGAAATCCAAAGAGAAACTAAGATTAAGGAAACGTATGAAATCATCAAAACATCTTCGAACTTCAACTTTTTAGTTTTCAATTTCGAGGACACTGATTATAGATAATAAACAGTAATTGTTTGATTCGGTTGCTCGAAAAAATTTCAGGCTGAGTTTTTTTTTTGCATCGGAAACACAGTTTTTAGAGTTATAAGCTCTAAAATTTTTGGGGGGTCATCTAAGTCCGAAAGATATCAACAGCAGAGCTTAGGAAAAAGGTGATATTTGCTCTTGTGGTCAAATTCATTTCTATCGATATCATTAGCTTTCTTTAATTTAACTTAAAGAAATAAAAAATTTTACCTGAAAAGGAATTTTAAAAGCAAAAGGTAACATTTTTCACTCAATACAAACACCTACATATCTAAATTTCGGTTTTAAATTTCCGAAAAACTTTATTTAATGCAAATACCAGGTGTTGTCCTTAAGCTCCTCAATTGCATTGAACATTTAAATTCGCTGAACCAACCTCGTTTGTTTTTGCCGTTCGCCCAATGCTCTTCGGGCTTGAACATAAACTCTGAATTTTTTTGCGTCTACCTTGTTTTTGCGGCCAATTCCCTAGGGGCTTAAAAAAAAACACAGTTTACATGTAAATTATTAAGCCCCAACATTATATTTTCATTCAGTTTCCTTGAAGCTTGGGAAAACAACAGCTAATATGTAAAACTTGTAAGACCCCATCAGTCCTTATCGATTTCTTTAAGGCTTTTGAAAAAACACAGCCGACATCCAAATTTGCTAGCCCCATTCTTGTTTTTTTTTTTCAATTCTCTTAGGGCTTGGAAGAACACATTTTAGGGGTAAATTGATTAGCCCCAACCCTGATTTTTCGTCCCTCTTGTAGGGCTTGGAATAAATAGAACCTACGTTTTTATATTTAAATTGCTTAGTCTCATCGTTTTTTCATCGAATTGCTTTGGAGGCTTAGAAAAACATACTTTCATGCCAATTTTTCAGCCCCAACCTTGTTTTAATAAATATTATATCAATGATTTAAGAGATCATTCTTTGTTTCACAGTGTTTTTAAAAATTCTGTGTTTGAAAACGAACCCAAAATTGAAACATATCGTAATAATTTTATTTTGCTACTAAATTAATTGTGCGAATCGACTGTGGGGGGGGGCTTCAGCCCCTATATCCCCCCCTCTGAATCCGCCACTGCACCTATTCGGTGCATTACATTTACGTTTCCAAATATAATTGTTTTCCATTTGTAAGCCTATATAGTTTATTAATGAGGGAGAGTTCCTTACAAACTGGTGGCTAAGGACAAGCCAAACATTTTCCGCCTTGAATATTATGCAACATTACTCACAGAAAAGGTAACAGTTGTTTTGAAAATTTGGTTTTATTTTGTGCATGAACCAGTAAACTTTGCTTTACCTAACATATTTCTCGCTTTAAATTTAAATCCTCTAATTGATTCTATCTTTTCTCTGAATTGAAAATTGAGTTACAGTGAGATGTTTTGTATACAAGAGAAGAGTTTTAATCAGATTTTCTTTGACTGGTTTTGGTTTAACATAAGAATCACAAACCCGAACCAAGACCATACAAAACATTATAGTATTTTGTACAATATATATTTTTAAATAACCTTTAAGATTAAAAATAATGCAATCTATAAATAATAACAATCGATAATAATATAATCAACTAAAGTATATTAAAGAAGAAACGTAGGTAATTATCTTAATGTAGGTATAACAGCTCAAAATACAAAGTACATACTTACTCATATTATTAGTACGAAAAAAGACAAAAGGTGCACCCGTGTGGCCAATTCAAGAACGAAAACAACTGGGGCATGGCATGAGAATAATAATTATAATGAAATATTGCTGATTATGGTTAAGGAACAAGAAACATGACGTTCTGTCGTTTATTCAATATCATTCATGAAACTTCAGAAAAAAGAACAAATTTTAGAATTATTATTGATAGTTAAACTATTAACAATTTGTTATTTTTGTTTTCTTTAAAATAATTCTTCTTTAGTATATTCAAGTATGCAATTCATTTTCAAATAAATTGTTTGTTTGCAGTGTCAACAATCTACAAGAAATAATGAAATGAACCTAACCTTGCCTTGGATTTCCCATAAGCCCGACTAGGCATCACGACAAAGGAGGCAGCATTAAAAATCTAAACACAACGAAGCAACTGAATCTAAACTACCATTAAACAACACTTCACCAATTTCAACTTCTGATCAAGTAAAGAAAAATATCATTTTCAACCAGACTATACACATAAAACATATTCTGCTTTTAGTGTAGGCAAGAGGGACAAATCTGGGTATTTTTGGAAAGGATTTGAAATTTAAATTAGATATCGTAAGGTTTAACTAGATTATAAATTAAATTTCGATATAAATAAGGCCTCAATTCAATTTTCTCCACCCATATTACCCCAAGAATGCATTTTTCATTTGTTTTTTGGGAATAATATTCTCCTAATCTTTTTGTTACAAACAATTTCAATGACCAAGTACTAAATTTGCTAAAACTTTCTTTATAAGTACTAAATTTGTTAAAACTTTCTTTATAAGGTATTATTTATTTATTTCTTTATTTTTTTATTTTATTTTATTTTATTTTATTTTATTTTATTTTATTTTATTTTATTTTATTTTATTTTATTTTATTTTATTTTATTTTATTTTTATTTTATTTTATTTTATTTTATTTTATTTTATTTTATTTTATTCTATTTTATTCTATTTTATTTTATTTTATTTTATTTTATTTTATTTTATTTTATTTTATTTTATTTTATTTTATTTTATTTTATTTTATTTTATTTTATCATCAGTTTTTTTTTCATCAAGAAGCACTGCATAATAAACAAAAACAAGAAATCCTTAATATTGTCACATTTACTTTTTTAAAAAATATTTCAAGAAAATTATTAAGTAATTTATTAATTAAAATAACGAAAAAAGTTTGCTTATATTGATTAATTGTCATTCCAGTGATATTATAAGAGAAAGTTGGGGTTCAAGGAAGGGTTTACTTCCTTAATTTTTCGATGCAGTGCTTATTTTCATATGAGGAACACTATATCTTTAAAGATAATCTCTGAAGCACAGGAGAGATCTGAGTCGTTTCAGTCTCGACTAAAGTTAACTCCCTATCCACACCTCCTCGTGGTAGAGGATGGTTTAACGCTTACGTGAAAGGGACCGAGGGGCTGCCGGTATAAGCAAACAAGCCAGTATTGCGGGATAGGACACGATCTTGTCTTTGGGTTGAAAAATGTTCCCTAAAGGTAGCGGAACTGCAGGAAGTAGTCAACGACATGAGAGTTTAGTAGCGGAGGAGCCTATCTACAAAGGCCATCGATTGCAGCAACCAGCCCTGTAACCCATATTGGGCGACAACAAAAGGCATTTTTCTTGCATTTTTTATGCATTTTTATTCCGAATCTAGCAGTTCACCAGGGTGTAAATTCACTAGAAACTTTCAGTTTTGCTCCAAAAATTGCAGTCTAGTTTATATTTCAAGAAAAAATAATGTCAAAATTTTGAAGGCCTAATTAAAAAAAAAAATAGAAAAATTCATTTTACACTGTTGAATTAGCATAACAGTCCTTTTCTTAGGAACACAGCTATTTAGAAATTAGTTTTCCACCTGCGGAGCGATGAAAGTTTATATATGAGAAATGACAACTAACGGTATTTATTCCCCAAAGAATAGGCAAAATCTGGTGAATCCTCCTGCGGTTGTAACAACTGCAGTAAAACCTACATCGGATTTATGGGTGCGGCATCTATCATGTAACAGCGGAAATCAAGACGCTATAAAATAATATTGAATCTGCAATAGGTTAAAGAAATCTTTCTAAGTGAAGGAAGGGTACTTTCGGCTGCAAAGCACGTACAAAGATTGGAGAATGGAGCATTCGTTCTTTGTACGGGATAGGAATGTACGAGCAAGTTGAAAGTGAAATGCTAAGATTTTTCATTAGTATTTTGGGTCGGAAGGAAACTAAATGCGGAGAGGGAAGGCTGAATATAGTGCTGACTCAAGAGTGACGAGAATTCAGTATTCCGGTACAGATGAAATCGATGGAGGTTCAAAACTGAATGGTATGGGTATTATGCTGACTAAGGAAGCTAGCAATAGGCTTATATCTTAGAACCAAATTTGGGCACGGGATTTTGCATCTGTACAGCAAAAATTGCAACTTTAATTATTTAACTGATTGTGGGCTGTCTCTACGGGGAATGCGAATAACAACCTTCAAAGGTAAATAAGACTATAAAGTCAATGCTTTCACACAGCGGTATCATTCCTTCATTGCTATAATAACAATAGGCTATCTGACAACCAAAATATACACCATAGAGTCACTTTTGGTGTCATGAGGCTTCTCCTTGTCCCATAATTTAGCAGTTTCGTTTATTTTTGTTGAAAACCTAAGCGAATATTATCACATCTCAGTTCAATTAATTCATAAATCACTAATCAACGGTAGGTTGCACATTTACAAAAAAGCTTCTAACCAATAGTTGCAGATTGTTAAAAAACGTCCTTTTCGCAGAGGAGGGCAGCATAAGCAAGACTCAATCCACTATGAACCCCGAAAAGTTGAAAAGTTCGGGACTATGGCCACATCGTAAATAACATATTATATGGAGTGATAAAAAAAAAAAAGCAAATTTCAAGAATGCAAAAACTTTTTTATAGTATTATAATGGACAACTACATCTAGAAGACCTTGCATATTAAAAGTGATTATCCTACCTAAATTCGGTCACGAGTTGTAATTTAATTTTCACACTGGAAAATGCGCATAATTTTAATTTCTTTAATTGCTTTTTAATTAAACAATATACACAAACGCAAAGTAATAAAAATTTTATTTAGACCCCTCCCCGCACCACATTTAACTGATAATCTCAAAGTATAAATTATCCATTCAAACGATGGACGGATTCTGTGTGTAAAATTGCTTACGGTAGAAAAGCTTATGGCAGGGCAGGGGCAATATACACATCTTAACAGTTCACGCACAACAACAACAACTTTTATTCAACAACTAGAAAATATAATATCACCATAAAAAATAATATTGCTGGCGCCAATCGTAAAAATGTCAAAGTGGTCGTTAAACGGCTGCAATCTCAACAGTCCGAAGCGATAACCGCTCGTTTGTTCGATCAATGATGTTCTGAGTATCGATGACACGGGACTTCCATTTGAATTTGGTTTTGAATTCAATGTGTTCTCATTGCAAAAAAAAACTGAAATCACACGATTTAGACGATACTTTAATAAATACGCAAGTTGTTATTGTGTTGTGACTTGTGAGGATCTTCAATTACAATACAAAATCGATCGAGTACCAATACTTTATCGGTAATTCGCTCTGAAGCAGAAACAGAATTGTACGCCACCGGCTGAGCAAGAATTTAAATATGAATATATGATATGAAATAATTTTATATTTTTGTATTTTATATGTAACTCTAACGTCCATCTTCTTTATTGAATGAATTGTCAGCGATTATCACAAAGACAACGAATATTGTGTTATCAGTAATCTCTTAACCGCCACCAACGTTTACGATAAGAATCCTTTCTGGCACTATGTAGCTCAGTTATAGGTATGAGTCTAGGTACATATTTAGATGGATGACCTTTGGAAATATTTCATTGATAAAATAAAACAATAATAAAAAAATGCTTGATTTATATGAAAAATAGGTATGTAGATTTTTTATTATTTAGGTATCACCTCAGATGCATATTTCGGTTGATAAGATGTGAAAATTGAATTTAAAAAAAAAAATTAAATTAGGCTTTGCTGTTGGAATTTGTTTACGGATTTGAAAAAGTACAGTCAAACTAGGTTTTGACATTATCAAAATTCGTAACAGGTTGGACTTTGCATATTATTGTTTCTCAAAGTCTAAAGCATAACAGACGAAGTTGGCGTATTCCACCTCCCAGTGCTGCCCCTTATTTCACCTCTACTATTGTTTTAACTGATTTCTGTCAATACCTTCCTGTTGGCCGGAGAGAAAAAGTATACATCCATACATACCAGAAATATTAAGCTTGCAATTTTGAACAATTGTTGTCATAGGTCCGACTCTGAAAAAATTCTCATTAAATATAGAAAGTGCCAAACCTTCCAAACATTCGTTTTTACATGTGTTTATGCAGTGGCACCCTATTGCCATATGGGCCATGGCCCGGGGCGGCATGCACACTGCGTGGGGTGGAACCGAGTTTTGGGTGCAAAATGTAAAATTCATTCACAAATTTGTATGGGAAAAGAAAAACCTTAGAGGCGCCAGGCGGAATATCATCAAAACGATATATATACGTACATCAATTCATTCAACTGAACCCATCATTTAACAGCGTCCATACCATAACCTTTTTTACTTTTTTTTTCTAAGCAATTCTGTTCAGCCATTATTTAAAGGAAAACTGAAAAAGTTCTGAAATTTTATTAACAAAATTGTCAATTGAGTAACAGAAATCAGTCTAAAATTTTTAGATGTTTGTTTCAAATGGTGGGCGAATTTTATACTTATTTTTTTACAATTTCTTACTTTTAAAATTAAGATTTGGGGGCCCAGGCCAAGGGCAAAAATTATAAAGTGCTTAAGTACTTGAAAATATTACTTATATTAATTTTGTTTTTGTTTTTATGTAATAGCTCAAAGCTGAAAGTTGTATTTCAATTCTAACTAATGTGGTGCATCTTGTGCATTAAATAAATAATAACAATACATAAAAAACAACCTACATAATAAACTGTAGCTCCTTCCTTATTTAAATGTAAAATATGTGTGTGGCCGTAGCTTTTGTCAAATGGCCCCCAAAAATTTCGAAAAGGCCCTCTCTTCTTTTTTCTTCGTGGCAACGCTGAGTGTGAGCAACAAATTAGCATTTAATTTGCTACAAATTCAGATGACAAAATACAAATTTATATTCGTTTTATTTAAGATTTTCAGAAAATACTCGAACTGAAAATTTATGGTTTACGCAAGAAATAAGCTTTTAATTAACTACATATTCTAATATCACAATTCTTTTGATTCCGCCAAAAAGTGTTCGCTAAAGTAAAGGAACTCAGTTAAACTATTCCTTAAAATCCTTAATTCTGACTGAACATAATCGGTCAAATAGAGCAGTGCTATTGATGAATGTTTCATTCATTTTTTGCGTCGCACAGTGTGGTATTTAATAGCTATAAAGCTGGCCATTAATCTATTTTTTCAAAGTGGCAACACCCTTTATAAGGCTGTTTCCAAGTAAAAACATTGAACTAAAGTTTGGTTTTTTTTTTTTTTTTTTTATCACTTCCATCGTCACGAACATGCTTCTGAGTAGGTAAATTATCGTTTGACCAAAAACTTTCTTTTATATTAACAGTCATACTTAAAGTGCTGTAATTGTTTTTAATTAAATAATTTTGAAAGTTTTTCAATAAGTTACATTAGACACAGTACACATATTAAAGGTAATATCATTGGAGTTTTGATTTTTGTTTCTTCTGCGCATATATCAAAATTTGTGTCAAATGTCAGTATTTGTTGTTGTTTTTACGTGTATTTAAGTCATCACGATCCCAGCCATTTTTTTTCTGACAAATTCAATTTTAATTTGTTGTTGTTTTCACGTGTGTTTTCTTCCTCACGCTCACAGCCATATTTATTTTCGATTGACAACCTGCCAGTATAATACCTTAGATTTATGTACTGTGATCATAAGAATCATGTTTGTCATTAAAACAAACTCAAAATAGACATATGTACATTTAAATCGATTTTTTTTTAAGATTATAATTATAAATCAAAAAGGTTTTAACATATTTCTCCGTAATTCTCAGTAATTTTTTGCGTTTTTACATAAAGGTCCAATATCTAAAAAAAAAAAACAATTTATTTTAAATTAGCTGCAGAAAATGGCATATGTGTACTCTAGAGCTTTATTTTGAATTAATTTCTTAAATACTGAAAAATGGACCTGGCAACCCTATACCTTGATCATATTTTACCAGGTAACCGTTAATAGTTGGCCTACACAAAAACCAAACAAACTGTATCCCACTTATTCTTCACGTTTCGATGTTTATTCGCTATGTTATCTAGTTATCCCAAAAATTTCGAGATAACTTAAGTTGTTGTTGCGTCAGCTGTCATCAGCTGTTTTTTTAACACGGGATCATAATAACACAAAGCTTTCCGGATAACTGAGAATAAACATCGGAGCGTGGCCATTGAGAATAACGATGAGGTTAAGTCGCCCTCCGTCAGGATCATAGTATGTTATTCTGTTACTTATCTTAAAAAGACAATTTTGAGGTTTATAAAATAATAGTTATTTTTTAATAAAAATTGAACAAGTTATTTAAAACTAAAGAAATGCTTTTGGCCAAGTTTTACCAATGAATACCACACTGTGCGTCGGCAAAAACGTAAATATTAAAATGGTGTTTGTTGTATGACTTTTTTTAATTACGAAGTGGTTTTAGCTTTTTTCATTAATTAATTAATGGGCCGCCAATACTTATTGGTCCGGGGTTTTTGGAAACTTTGTTGTTCTTTATTTCTTAAGGGCCTATCAGAGTATCTGGTGTCTGGTCTATGACAACAGTTGTTTATAATTACAAACTATCCAACCAATCGGCATCGAAATAAATCAATTTGAAGATTAACATAGAGGTGGTGAAATGGAGAGGAGGAGTGCTTTAGACTTTTAGGAATAATAATATGCAAAGTGCAACCTGTTACTAATTTTTGTGACTACCACGAAATGTATTTAATTCACGTGTCACATGTACTTTCTCTTATATAGCTCAAGTTATTACATTATAGAAGTTTTAAAAATATGCTAGTAATTATAGAAAAATGTAACGAAGCATGACTTGCCCGTTCTTTCAATTGTGAAAACACCTCGTTATGATATCTAAGAGCTCAAAAACAAGAATTGCAATTTATTTCTTGATTGAATATACATAAAAATACGTGCATACATAACAGAATTTAAAATCGTTGGAGGGGTTTTCTTAAGAAATAACTTTTACTAAAATATTTTTGTAACATTAAAAAATAAAGTATCATGCTAATTTTGAGTATTTATTATTAATTTTTGCTTTGTCCACCCCCCTCTGTCCAAACTCAACACTACTCAAAAAACAAAAGCTAACTAGAAAATGTTTCAAATTTTAAGCAATCATAATTTTTATTTGTTTTAAACTTAATTTTTTTAAATATTTACTAAAATGGACCCACATTGTGTAATTTTATTATTTTGCACTTCACATTTCCACGACTATGGCTTTCCAACGATATAAAATTTATCAAAATTGGTTGAATAGTTTTTGAGAAAATGGTACAACAAATTGTTTTAAGGATTTTTATATAAAAAAGTAAATTAAATTAATCCAGTCACTTTGTGCTCAAAAGGGCTCTTTACGAGCAAATTGTGGGGTGGTTTTGATTTGTTCTCTGCTTTATGTTTTCGGGGTGCTGAATCCGAATCTGAGGTTTGCGAAATTGATATGTTCTTACTGTTTCCGAAAATCACCTAGAAAAACACTAATTTACTACTTTGCGTGAAAAATTTGAATTTTCATCTTTAACATGAATCCAGATATACTTTTTCGACTCTGGCCTTGAAATTGCTCTAGCACGTCGCGTTTTTGAGATATTCGAATCTAAAAATTAAAATTAAAATAAAAATACGTTTTTGATGCAAATTTGGGGTTATATTATTTGTCGAGGTAATTTTTTTTCGAATTAATTTTTATAGTCATTCTGAAGCTTTAATATTTTACCTCGACTCTTTTTGAATCTTCGAAATACCTTCAACCATCTTAGAGAAAATCATTTATAAATTGTTAGCCTTCGTCTTCCTTATTCGAAAATTTTTTGCCACTCTTCAAACTAAAATTAAAACATTGCACAAAGCCTTTTTGCTTAATATTTCCCTCTTTCCTTGACCAATTTCAATGTATACTTGAGGTCGTTGTCTTGTTAGAAGACCCATGAATCAGTTAACCCCAGTTTTGCAACACTATACGTCAAATTGTCTCTTAAAATATTAAGGTAATCTTCAGTTCTCATCGTACTGTCAATTAGGACGAGGTTTCCAACTCCAGATGACGCCATACATCCCCAGACTATTACCGAACCGTCTCAGAAACATTGCTATATAGCCATATCTTTCCGAAAAAAATCGAAAGTGAAAACTTCTATATGCCAAGAAATATAAAAATTAGGGTTCATCATTCTGGGAAATGATCTTGTTAGTGGCCAAGAGCAATACTGCGATTTTTGGTTCAAGACAGCACCAAAAATATGGCAACTGAAAAACACTGAATTAAACAGGTTTCTTGAAAAAAGCACGGAGGAGGTTTGGTAATGGCCTGGGGATGAAAGACGTCTTCTGGAGTTAGAAACCTTCTCTTTATTGACGATACCATGAGGACTGAAGATTAC
Source organism: Dasysyrphus tricinctus (assembly GCA_963921185.1). NCBI lineage: Eukaryota > Metazoa > Arthropoda > Insecta > Diptera > Syrphidae > Dasysyrphus > Dasysyrphus tricinctus. Next base: position 253,912,026 of record OY992532.1, read on the forward strand.
CTTAATATTTTAAGGGACAATTTGCCGTGTAGTGTTGCGAAACTGGGGTTAACTGATTCATGTTCCAATAAGACAGCGACCTCAAGCACACATCGAAATTGGTCAAGGAACGGTTACTACATGGTACATCTAAGCAACTAGAAGATCTTCCGCGATACAGAGGCCTATTATACCTCATCGAGCATTTGTAAGATTACCTGGATAAACAGATCCAAACGGGGAAAATATTTAGCAAAAAGGCATAAAATTCAATTTTATTTGAAGAGTGGCAAAAAAATCCCAGCCTAATTAACAAGGAAGCTAGTAAAGTCAATCCCCAGATGCATAGAAGCTGTCCTAAAGGTGAAAGAGAAGCAGACGAAGTATTGGTTTTAAGTTTTAGGTTTTAATTGAATAGTGTACACTTTTTTTTACTCCATTTAAATAAAACATTTTTTGTTATTTTTTTTATTGAATTTTTACTATAATATTCTTTCTTAAGTTTTATATGCCAAATCATTGAAAGTTAACCGCTTTAAAAAATAAGATAGATAAGTCTTTTCCTCAAAGATCAGATCTATTCTCTTCAACAGATATATACAAAAATGCAGTTCACAGTTGTACACTTTTTTTTGACACTTACAGTATGCGTAGGTAGTTATACACATTTAAAAATGTATCTTCAAAATGTTTCTTTTTTTACAAAGTTTCTATTTTTCAAAACTTTGATTTGCAATATTATTATTTATTTTATTATTATTTAGCTATTTGCATATAAAAAAAAAAAAATAATTTAGCTGCAAGCTATAAATAGAAATACATATTTACATAATTTTACTTAAAATTAAATCAAAGAGCATAAATAAGTATTTTCCATAGAAGCAAATATAATAGAAACAAATAAGGGTTGGTACATTCCTTAGTTAAAAAACTAGTGTCGAAAGTACCGAGTTAGAAAAAAATCAAAATCATTTATTTATTATGAAATTATGTTGTGGGGTTAAAGGTAACAATGAAAAGAATAAGTGAAAACGAAGAGAAGAAAAAATTTAGACTACTAATCTTAAGATGTTGTTGATTTGGGCAAAATCAAAGCCAAAAAGCCATTTTTTAACCTCTCGCACAAAAGCTTGGATATTATTGATAATTCTTAACTGCCTGGGTAGTTTGTTAGATAGCCGAGGTGCTAGTGCTGTAAAAAAGTTTAAGAATCTGTGAGTATTGTGGTTTGGTATTAAAGCAAGTCTTCTTTCATAACTTCGCAGGCCAGGCTCTATTGAGCCCTGATTAAATAGATTGCCACTCCTAAAGAAGAAAATTTGTAAGACCTTGTAAAAGTAAAGATGCTTTAAAGGAAGTATATTTGAAGCAATAACAAGTGGAAAACTATGCTCTTGTCGTCTTTTTTTCCAGATTATTCTAAGAATATATTTTTGAGATACTAATAAAGGTTGAATGTTACAGTTATAGGTTCCTCCCCAGCAAGCTAGTCCATACTGAAGCTTGGATTGGACAAGGCCATAATAAAAAGTTTCCATTAGCTTTTTGGAACAATATTTTCTTAAATGGTAGAATATATAAGTGGCTTTTAAAAGATAATTTTTAATTAGTAATATTAGCCTTGTTTTTAGTGCACTTTTATCTTTGCTTAAAAAATTAGCATGTTAAAGCGAAGATAAAAAGGCACTAACAAAAAGGACTGCTATTAATACTTTAGGAGCTTCTGCACAAAAAAACTTTGATTTGAGCAGTTTGGTTGAGCCGTTAACGAGATCAAACCATCAAACACCGTTATATGGCATCACTTCCGTCATGCGTTAATTTTCAGATACACACTATTTTCTTGTGCCTTAAGATTGTCTTATATCCGTCATCCACTGATCTTAATGTAAGGATGGTAATTGTTATGATATCTTTGTTTTGGTCAAGAATTGGCATTGAAATTTTTAATAAAAGGGCCAAGTTCTTCAAATCATTACCAACAACTCCTTTATCATAATTATAACAAAAATTTACAGGTAATTATTATTAGAGACTTAATAAAATAGAGTATCAAAGAATTTAAATTGTCACCAACAAAACAAAACACTTAAATTCATAAGAGCAGCTATGTTTAATTATCAAAAACTACTTTGGAGCTTAAAACCTTGTAAGGATGTTCCTCCTTTCTTCTCCTTCTTTCACAAATTTTCCACTACCAAGATTTTTGTCATTATCGTCCCTATAATCAATATTGTAAACGACTCAATTTCCAACGATTCATTACATTCTTTTTTTATGTTTTAATCGTGACGTGCTTACCACGTCAAATCTCATTTCTCTGTCTTTGAACCTTGTTTTTGATAAACACAAAAAGATTGATTTATTTTTTGGATTTCGTATCAAATTTTGTATATATGATAGGATGTTTATTTATCACGCTTTTTTCGAGCAAAAACTATCTTTAATAAAGTTCTAAAATATATGGTCACATCAGATCACATTTCGGAAAGTTTCACTTGAGACGTGCTTAAGGCTCACAGCCACCGCGCCGCTGATGCTGCTGCTGCTGCTGCTGTTTGCTTTATTTTCTCACAACACAACAATAATAATATCAGTTTCTTTTTCAATAATTAATCTACATATACAAACATTATACTTTCAAAAGAATTTCGTTCCTACACACTGTGACTTTATAATTCAAAATAACGAAAAAAAAAAAATTAAAAAAAAAACACTGATGATAAGGCCTTAACATTTCAGATGTATTTGTTCAAAACATACACGCTTTCTCCGCGTTCTTTAGAAGAATCTATCTTAAGAAACAAAGACTAGTATAGCAGCTACTATCATTCCTTGCAAAATTTATTAGTTAACGAAAATTTAAAATCTACAAACCCAGAGCAACATTATAAATAATTTACCTCAAGCTATCAGATGTCATTCGGAGTTTAAGCAAGTTAAGCTTCATTTCAGAAAAGGATCGCATCTCCAGATCATCTAGCTGCGAGTAGGATATTTCCAAACTTATAGTTAAGTTCGATGAGAACTTGCCCGCCGCTAGTGCATCGACAATTTGATTAAATGAATCGACTTTCTCACATGATAGTGCGATGCGATTCTGAGTTAGCATTGGTTCACAAGTGCACGGTGAGATTTCTGGTCGCGCCGAACAATGCAACGAGGCAATGTTCCAAATTATCATTAATGTGTCCATTTTGTGGTAAAACTATTTATTTATTTATTTTTCGTTAAGATTATATGGTTTCACTGTATTTTTATTTTACTATAGACAAATTTCTATCACATAGAATATCTATAAATTAATTTACTAAAATATTTTGCACACATTAAAAATTCAATACTATTATCTTTCTTTTTCTAATATTTTTATTCGAGAATAGCGATAGCAAATCAAAAATTGTATGTACTTATATTTTTCGGGGAAAATCCCCTTCAGTTACACACGTTTAACATTCAAATGTGTACCGGAACACAAATCCACAAAATCACTTTCAGAAAAGACGCAGGCCATTCGACGACAACGTGACACAAAAAAAGGATACTCTCACCAGATGTTTGGTGTTTCCAAAACGATCGCGGAATAAAATTCAAATTAACTCATTAAACAAGGGATATCGAGGAATCTAGGGATATTTTTTTTGGGAAATATAATGAGTTTCTCTATAATTCAAAGCAAGTCCTTAAGAAAAAATAAAAACCATCTCTTTAGTTTGAAATTTTATAATATAAATATCTTTTTGATTTAAAACAGAAAAATAATAACGTATTCGCAAGAGAGGAAGCTATTTCACGTCTGCATACCAGCACGGTTTGGATTCGACTATGGAAACGATAACGATTTTCAATGGAAGAACCATGATAGAGTCCCTAAACGATCACCGCGATCTTCATCAATAGCAGAAGCAGAATCATCTTGTCGTCGTCCGTTGTCCGTCGTGGTTGTTTTTTCTCCACTGATGATCATAATTTTTCAAGCAGCTAGAGCTAGAGCCATAGAGAAGTCAGAAGTCACGTCATTGACTATAATTCTCAGCTAGCTAGCAGTGTCTCCCAACAAAAATAAGAGACATATATCGACAAGATCAATCCAAGAGAGAGTGATGCTGTGAATGCGATCCTCTCATCTACATTCTACAGCCACAGCGTAACTTCTGTCGTTTGCTTTTGTTATTTTTATTTTCTCCCTTGCAACTTGTGGCGTAGTCGCCAATCAGAAATGACATCCCCGCTCTATGACCCGAGGAATTCGCGTAAAGTGATTGTGTGGTGCAGTTTTTATTTGGAGAGATCAACGAGCTTTCCCCCTTTTTTCACTTTTGGGGTTTTAAGAGCTTAAGATTTGGATTGGCCGTAGGAAGCACACACCGAAACCTACAATTACATCTGGGGGTATGTAAAGTGGAGGTTGTGACGTTGGTGATTCCATTGCAGTCATATGACGAGCTGAAGATTATAATTATTATACTCGTATTGTTTTGTTTTTTTTTTTTTTTTTGTTTTTAGTAATAATATGTTTTTATTATTGATTGCGGGGAAACATAAATTATTTTGATTAGATTTTATTATTTATTATTTAAATTTACGTATAGATAATAATTAAAGAAAGCTTATTTTTTGCAATTAATATTCGGGAAGTTGAACCTGCTTCGATTCATAAACAGCTTTCGCATTATTTTTGCGACGAGCTGTGTACCTAGTTTGTATCAGCAAAGAGGAGCTAACAAATAAATACGAATTTTTAGCCCATTATGTGAGCCGACGCATGGGAAATAATTTCCCAATGGAATAACTTCCCAAAATTGGATATTTAACTCCTTTTTTATTGGAGTCCTATTTAAGAAGGTTATTCATTTACGTCACGTTGGTCGACTTAAGCTTTTAGGTTTTTCGATGCTTGGTAAAATTTCAATTTACCAAGTTTCGTAAAACTTGGATTTTTCCTATGAGTTTTAATAGAAAATTGTTAAAATATTTGTTTTTTTTTTGTAAATCGAAATAAATGTCAAATTGTGACCTGTAAATCAATGCATCGACGCACACAATTGAATCGGCAGTTTGATTTTGGGAATACGCCCAAAAATAAATTTTTTTGGCAAATTAAAAAAAGCGTCCTAACTTCTTGCATCACTCTTTTTTTAATTCAAAATTTGTACTCAGTAATCAGTTTTTATCAGAGACGTAAATGCAAATGTGAAATTATTGCACAAAAGCACGATTGATTTGTTCCCTTCTTCAAACTTATCCGGTGCTTATGTGTAAAGATTAACATTAATAATTTTAAAATCTCTTAAAACAACATCTTTAAGAGTAGGTATGTTATAAGGAAATAAAAATAATTTTTTCAAAACCATTGCAATTTTTGAATGGTAAGCTAGCTTCCTTATGAAATTTTGGAGCACCAGTTCGTGGATTTTAAGTTTTTAAGGCAAATGCTTCTTTATCCCATCAATGTATATATCCTGCAGGTGATGATAATATTAAATGCTAGGACTATGAACAAAAAGTTTCACCATTTTATCCATGAAATTGGTAAGAAAGTTGAAAAAGTTAAATAAAATCAAAATGTATGTTTTAAAAGTCTCAAATTCCGTTGATTCAAATGTATACTTGTACCAAATTCAGAAAAGCAAGTTGAAAATGTTGCGCATGTTCTCAATGGATATAAGAATTAATGTTTGTTATTTTTTGCATTGACAGTGATTTTAAGAACAGATTTGATCCACACAAAACAGCAACATTCTTAAAACTATTAATTTATTTATCTTTTGAGTATAACTGACCAAAAAGTTGGCTTACAAACTTCGATAGTCAAAATTGGCTAATTTCTGCATTGAAAATGTTGAGGCATACCTTCTTCATTTCAAACTTTTAAAAAAAATGCAACTAATTATTTCAATCCACTAAGGCTGCACAATATTTGTCCTTACCCTTCTATTTCTTCAAAATGGTTCCCAAAGATGAGTTATATTGAAAAAAATATCGATCTTAACATCGATACCAACATGGAAAACCTAACCTGCATTGTTATTGAACCGGAAATATTCATGTCGTCGGCTGGATGCTATCTTGTTCAATGTCCATTTTTCAAAATGTTGGGAAATCGATTTTTAAAGTTCAAATTGAAAATTTGTGTTTATATCAAAAATTTTTGATTAGTATTGTTTTTTCTTCTGAAAGCCTTGACAATTTTGTTTATAAAACAAGTCACAGAAATTGATTTTCTTTTATTTTGAATTAGTTATAAATTAAAATCAACAAGGAAGTCATTTTGGATATTGAACAATGTTATATGGAGTGACAAGAAGTTGGTAAAATTTTTGGATATTGAACAAAAATAGTCAATATTGAACAACATAGAAAAAAAACAAAAAGAGCGGAAACATAAAGCTGATTATGTTATATTGAACAAAAAATAGTTTTATTGATTCGAGCTGATTTAATAAAGAATTTTTAAAGAAACACATAATGGTGGTTGTTCTGATATTCGGTCGAATTGAATCCGTACGGATTGAAAACATTTAACAAAAAGATACCGGAATTGAAAACGTCAAAAAATGGCAGGTTGGTGGATCCATTCGCTTTTTTTGAACATCTATGATTCTTAGCTGTTAGGCAAAACAAACGAATGCACAATGCGCCGTTTTTCGACGTTTTCAATTGGGGTATATTTTTGTTTTCCGTTTTCAATCCGTACGGATTCGATTCGACCGAATATTGATGCCGCACCGCACCGCGCTACACCACTAACCAACGCCACACCGCGCCACCGCATAGAAAATATGTCCAAATGAACGTTATGTCTTTTTTGAATGGAAATATTGTCAAAATGGACGGTATTTCTTTTTCAAGCGGTCATAAGGTCTACCTGTACTTGGATCTGGGCATAATGACAATGGACCTAATGATCTTGTGATATTGGGGATTACTTTTTGACTTGAATACTTACGCGTATATTAAAAGATAGCTTCATACGTTTGCATTAAAGAGAAAAAACGTTTTGAAGGTCATAAACAATAACTTCCGTATCTTCACAATTATTCTTTCGATCAATATCATACTCAACCTTGGTTAAATTATGATAGCTGTGATGTGCATTGTAATATCGTGTTTCAGTTGCATTCGGATTTTTCGTAGCTTTAAACTTAGCACATTTATCGCAAATGCCTTTTTTTTAGGCTTGAAAAAAGAGAAATTAAAAACAAACAAAATATTTGAATGCGAAGATCGATGATTTCAGATACTTTCGAAATTTGTTTTGAAAAACAATTATTTCTAGATGTTCTAATGGCAATTTCTTGAAAACACAAACTAAAAGCCACAGTGGATCACGGATTTGAATTCTACATCCAAAATCCCACTAAAAACAATTCTCACTACCTGTACTAAAAAGATAACCGGTGACTGCGGGCCTTTTTAATTTTGTCAAAATATTTTTCCCCGATACGTTTTTGAAATAAAATTTTTATTTTCAAAGCTATAATTATGAATCTAACTCTTGTATGTTTTTTGGAAGCTTATCTTGATACCATTATAATATATTTTTCAGATTTTTTTTGTTAATAAAAAGAAAGATAGATATAAAGAAAAATGCGATTTTTTTTTTTTCAAATACTTTTTCCGACTATTGTGCACTTTATGCATTTTTGTCATTGAAACGCCAGCTTTAAGATATTGATTTTTGTGTTTGTTTGGCAGAAGTGGGAATCCATCACGGGGAAACTTTTTATCACCCCTGTTCTGAATTCCGATCAATTGAAAATCCTTTCGTTTTCAAACTCTCGATGTTTTTTAATTTTTTTCGTTTTCAATACTTGCGATATGATTGTGTTTTGATTTTCGCGTGAATTAAAAATCAGCTTGACACTTGAAATTCATTTAAAGATTAACCTTTTCTTGAATTTTAAAATAATTTTAAACATGTATAAGCTTATATTTTTGAGCAGATACGCCACTAGATTTTCACTTAAAAGCCACGGACCACGACACCACTTATGTGTTTGCTGTTGTGTTTAAATTTAATTGAATTATTCAGATATTTTTTAATTGTTTGACGTTTTGAATTATTATTTTTATGGATTTCCAAGGAAAAATAGGATTGAATATCGACTATTGCGGAAGTGAATTCAAACTTAATTGAGAACATGGTTTTTGAATCCGTACGGAAATCAATTTCGTATACGGATTTGAATCCGAACGGAAATCAGAACAGGGGTGTATATGTTCTTTTACTATTTTTAAATCTTCTTTTGGTGTAACTCTTTAAATAACTTATCCATGTTGAGGAGTGGAATGAGTACCTGTTTCATTATATTTTGTCAGTGTTGCTGAGAAATATCAAGAGTCGACAAAAAGAATTTTGTATATACATCAAATTAATAGTTTTCTTTTAAGAAGAAATACTTTAACGTAAAGTTCCTTCTCGATCCAGTTTTGTCTGTTCTTTTTCGTTTTGGTAGCAGCCTTTTTCCAAATTTAGAATGAAACTGCCCTTTTTCGGTGTCATTCAGTGGCCAAAAGCTAAATTTTCGTTCGCATCTTCATACACAAATTTTGTATACCTAACAATCATGACTGAAAGCAATGTTGCAACTGCGGAAACTTGAATTTTACGTTTTCTACACTTGTGACCTTTTGCATTATGATATTCCTGTCCACTCTGACGCAATTTCTTTTACGTTTCTTTTCCATAACGATGGAGTTGTAATTTTTTTCTTACCCGATCCACGTAAAGTTTACTTCAGTGAAAATTCGGACTTGCTCATATTCTCGTATCTCATTTTCCAATAACAAAAATAAAAGAATCTGGAGTTGCTGCATTTATCATACTATAAAACAAACATATTTTTTTTAAACGAATAAAAAATAATAATGTTTGCTTAAAATAATACCTTAAAAGTGTTTTGGGATACTGCACCAATTCTGCAACTTGACCTGACCTTTCAGGAATTTAAGACTCAATATCACCAGGCATTTTTTTTAAATGTTGTTAAAATCAATACCAAAAATATGGAGCAACATTTTTCCACACATACGTTAAGGAATCGATTGTAACCCTATCTGGGGTAGATAAATCAATATCATTTAAAATCCTGAATGAGAATATAGGGAAATCAAATGCAACAACGGAGATCTCGTTTGATATTGAACAAAAGAGAATGAAAGTATACGGCTGGATATTGAACAAAAACTTAATTAATTGGATATTGAACAGAATAGAAATGAATGAAGTACATACGCATATTGAACAAAACATCCAAAATTGTGGATATTGAACAAGATAGAAATTATGAAATAGTTTTTCTTTTAAATATACTAAAAAGTGTTCAATATAATACAAAAAAGATGAAAAGTAGTTTATTGAACAAAAATGACATGAAAAATCGTTAAAAAAGTGTCCTATTGAACAAAATAGTTCTCTGTAACTTGAAAACTAAAAGAGATAGAACAAAATGGTTTGCGCCAAACGAAAGAGCGTCCCAAAATTATGAAGACTGCATACCTAACTCAATTTCGTAAAAAATGGCCTTTAGAACAAGATAGCATCCAGCCGACGATGTTTTTGGAAGTCATTTTCTTTTCTGTTTTTACTTAGCCATTTCTTTTAAATTCACAACGTACATACATATGTGTTTTGGCATATTTCTGGAAATAAAGTAATATTCTGTTGGCAACATCGATGATTTTAAAATAACATTGCTTTGGTACTGGGGGGCTAGGCAAATTGTTTGCCATTAACACTTTAAAACTCTTTAATTAACTAATTTTAGACGAGGAAATTTTTTGAGCAATTTTTCATTTCGTTTAATGTTTTTAGTCGTCTTTATCTGTCAAGAAATAATCCTATAGTCATCATGTCGACGACTTTTAAAACTTTTAAAAACGGAGGAAGTTCTTACACTTTTACACTTGAAAAATGTATTTCAGGTACCTAGTTCATATACATACATAGTTAGATTGCGGGTCATAAGCAACAAATTTCAGGTACATATATACGGTACCTTAATGCGATGATTATTTTTATTTGAAAGGCTATATAATAGGCATCATCCATTTTCTCAAAAAGTATTGGACCGATTTGGATAAATCTTATGTGGTTGGAAAGCAATAATCGCGGGGAGTGTGCGAATCGCAAAATTAAACACTGCGGGTCCATTTTAGCTAAGTACCATTTTATACTGCCGCTCACTGTGCACACTCAAAAAATTAAGTTTAAAAAATAAAAAATTGTCTGACGGGACCAGTTTTAAAAAGTAATCTAGTTTTTTAAAAACTTTCAACAAAAGCAACCTTATTTAAAAAAAAATATCAAAGAAGTGGAGTTAAACCATTTGTCTCCAGATGTTGCAACTATTTTTTTTTTGTTTTCATATTTTTTTCTGTTTAAGTCACTTTTTTAGACTATTGCCCCTCCCGCCCGAACGGGGAGAAATCCACCCCCCCTCTTGTACTATTTTTTTCTTCTTTTAACCCAACCGTCACACTTTAGAGTTTTGAAGCATCTTATGACAAGCACACTGTATTTGTTATACTGTTAATTATGCTAATTATAGTTATACATTTATTTTTGATACATTTTTAAAGGGTGTCTCTTGGAAACTCTTGGGTCCACAGAGACGATTCTGGGCTCAAATTGATGCAAATTTAGTTAATTTCGAATCCAACAGCAACGATTTCATCAAAAACTATTCCTTCAGGTATAAAATCGAAAATTACTGAAAATAGTTCGAGAGTTTCGCGTTTTTTTTATTTTTTACCATGATGCGTTTGGCGCTCGAGATTGAAAACTTGTATTATTTATCAGGCCAACATCATAAACAACTCAGCAAAAAATCAGAACTGGGTACTGGATCTGACGCAAGGTCTCCCTCCTATGAAACTACAAGGACTAAAATGTGTAAATCAGGAATTTGTGGACTTAAAGGGATACATTCACGTTCGGCGGGCGTACGAAATGTCACAAGGTTCGTAAAAATTTCAATGGAATTCAGCTCAAGTTTATATTTCTTAGGGCTTAAAAAATGTCCCCATATTTGCTGTCAAATACCTACTACCGAAGAAAATGTATTGCATGAATGCATTTGTCTACTCAGGTGAGTGCTCTGAAATATAAACTGAACAATTATGGTCTTTTCGATTGGGGACAGAATGACAGTTCTTGAAAGGGAGATACAATAGGTGTTTTTCTTTTTTAATTCAGAAAAGAGCTCTGAACAGAGTCCGAGCATGTCGAGCATGCTCTGAACATCATCTGAGCAAGTTTGTTCTGAGCATCCTGAACCATTTTTGAAACACACTTGAACACTAGCTGTCAAATGCTCTGTGTTCAGCATAGAACTCTGTCTGCTCAGTTATTTTATTCTGAGCTCTTAGAGCACGTTCTGAACAAGCTCAGAACACACTCAGAACGAAAAAAAGAAATACAAATTTTAAGCTCTGAACTCTAAAAAAGAAACACAATTTTTTGTTTGACAGCTCAGGCTCTGCTCTGAGTTAAAAAAGAAAAACCCCTAATTGTTCAGGATTTAATTTCAGAATCGAAAAGAGAAGCGTTCACACGTATCGAACAGGCAAGCCTTCCGGATTGCCAATCGAAAAGGCCATTAAAAGCACTTCTAGACTATCCCATTGAGTTTTTCATACATGTCAGAAAAATGTAAAAAAAATCATGCATAAAAGTGTGGCCAAGACCTCTATTACACGATAATTCTTGGCGTCTGACTCTTTTTGAATTTTCATGAGTGCGAAGGAGAAAAAGCATCGAACTTCACCTTCGCACTCATTGAATTTTGACAAGAGTCAGACGCAAAGAATCATCGTGTAATAGGGGACCAACTGAATATGAAATTTTATCACACTCAACTTGACAGCTCTTCTTGCACAATTTGATATGATGCGCTAATACATACATGAACATTTTAAGGGTTGCTTCTAAGACCATCACTAAATTGCATTTACGCAAGTGTGGTAGCAGAATAAAATAAATAAATTTGGTGACGCAAGGCGCAACTGCTCGTGAAGAACCAGGGCCTAGTGACTTACAATAGGAATGGAGGGGACCTACAATTTTTTGTCGAGTCCGATCGGCTAGATGAGAAGCACTTGTTCATGACAAGTATACTCTTGGAGGATTGTACAGTTCCCCTATTTTTAGGTGGCAGCAGCTGGGAATTGAACCCAGACCTTCAGCATGACAGACCAACGCACGAAGCATTAGGCCATGAGGTACTAGCGAGTTGGAACCAGAATATGGAAATCATTTTCAGCATAGGTATGGGAATGTGGAAAAAGTATGAAATTCCTTCCCACTTTATTGTGACATGTGTGATGTGTGTTGATAGTTTGTGAAATAGTGTAGATGTACTTTTATAAGTCAATTCACGTCTGTCTGCTTTAAAAATATAACCTATCAGTTTTCAATTAAAAGTCCCTCGTGATCGTGACCCTTTAAACAATGTAAGCTTTCATCTACATAAATATGTATCTATTTGTGTAGGTATTGTATTTTATTTGATGAATTTCTTGTACAGCAAAAAACTAACTTTTCGAATTATGTACGTACCTATAATAATTAATAAGACTACCTATAATATGCATATTAAAACAGATGTACTCATTGTTCTGAAAGGCCTGCCCTCTTATACTCTTATTATTGTTCCTTACGTAAACCGATTGACTTGATTTGCCCTGGAATTTTTTAATTAACTTATTGACTAAATTAAAATTCTTTACTGAGTGGCGTCTGCTTTGTGGCCGAAAAATTCCAATCCAAATGACTGACGACAGCATTCCAGAACAATTTGTTTTCTGACGTCTGATAGCAATTTCCATTCAAAAATGCGCATATTTTCCTATTTAATTAACAAAAAAAAATCAAAATAAAAAAAACATCCTTGATATTGTTGTTTTATTTTTAGTTAATCTGTACAACAAACTACTCACATTGAGTTGGGGCATGTCTCGTGCACTAACAAAATATAAAACTACTGACTGACGGACAGCCACCACCATCAGCACCACTAGCACCATACCATCAAGGCAAAGAAAGGACGCAATATCAACTTGTGGCACATGACAGAGCCTAACATCGTAGTCGTCGTTGTCGTTGTCGTCGTCGTCTTGGTCGTCCCTCTTTTAGTCTGTTCTAAGTACGTCATCAAATGGCAATTGGAAATGAATGCGAGTGCAGGCAATTAAACAGGAATATGGCGCCCAGGCGCCATCGACCATCGCCATTCCTAAGCTCGTGGATCACCACGGTTATCTCTTGGTAAAAATTTCCAAATGATTTATGCTCAGAAATGTAGAAACGTCACTTAGCAAAATCTGAAATGTGGATGCCTGTGAGATTGTATGGCGGAATCGGAATGCGAATGATGTGGCTGCCGGCCGGCGTCGCATTGGGATCGGGAATGTGCCGAGATAAATCTAAACAAGATAATCCATCTCAGCACTGATCGCTGAAGTGTGGCGTTGTGTGTATTAATCATGATGCATCTGAAGACGAAGATGGAAAGGGAGCTGCAGTGGTGCGTGCTGGGCTCGCGGGCATCCTCTTATTGTTTTTTTTTTTTTAATTTTAAAATCAAAGAGACCACTCTAGGGTTACCATAATTTCCTCTTTTAAAAAATTTAATTCCCTCTATAATTCAAAATGAAGCAGTACCTAATTTAAAAGCTTGATGTACATATGTAGGTCTCGATAGAATATTAAATAATAAAAAAAAAATGTCGTTAAATCTAAATCCCGAAAATTAGATAAGGTCCAAAATAAAGTCTGAATCTGTCTTAAGTTTAGATATTCGGGATTTTTAGCGATGACCTTATAAAGTGATGTTTCTCTATCTTTGTAATGTAAAACTAGAAACTTAGAATGTTGAGCGTTGGAAATTTTAATTTGTGTGTTTTCTAAAAGAAAACTTGTGTTCAGTCCCCCCTTTCCTTTGTTGTCTAATCTGGTAACCCTTTGCCGGGCTGCACTAATGCCATGGTAATTGGGTGTCTGTTGATCCCTGTGATCGTGATAATATTGTTGCTGATGGCTCTGTGGCTACTGTTGCCAATTTGCAGCAGGCTGGGCTGTGTTAATGTGGTAGCATATTTGTGCGTTGAAATAACATGACTTCCGTACGCGCCATTTGAGATATGCACGTTTGAGATGATTAACTACAAGCTCGCAATAATGTCCGATGGATCGTTTTACAAATTGGCGCCGGATGTCTGTATTTCGCGAGTATAATAATTGAATGGAAATTTTTAGTTTTTAGTGAAATCAGCAGCGAGATAGTTTAGTTGAAAGAAAAATTTTATGATTTTATCCTTCAAGAATTTATCATTCAAAAGCAAAATATTTGGTGCATAACCAGCTTTTAGGAATTTTCCAGGTGCTCAATGAAATTATTCTGAAGAGAGATTTCCGATAACACACCTGTTGAGACATTCTGAAGATTCGATTCCTCTCTCATTTGGGAATTTCGGTACCGTGAAACATCTTCAAAAGAAAAAAGTTTGAAAAAGAACTTTATTATATTATTTCTTCATAAAAAAAGGATTTGATAATATCCATAAAGTTTCTTCTAATAGATATTAACTTTTTTCTTTCGTTATGAGGGGTATCACACAACCAATGTTATATTTATCTCTTCAATTTATTCTTTTCAAATGTTCAAATGCTGTTTAAAATCATGTTTTGTAAATTTTGGAATAATTACGAAGTTGGCTTTAGTTAAAAAAAGATCTTGTATTTGAACTGTCAGAGAGGACGTTTCGAGCATGATTATGCCATCATCAGGCAGAAAATATAAAACCGTCTGAGTTTACCAACATTCTTACACAATTTTCTATGAACAAATAAGAATATTTGAACTTAACGCGATTAGCTGCATATGTACATAAAAGTTCCTATGAAACTGACGAGGCATAAATCGCTGAGTATAGTGAAATACTGGCCATCAGTGAATTAATCTGCCCCACATTGATAAATAGATATAAAATACAACTAGGTAACAGAAGTTAGCCCTTCCGGTTGTGAACATAAGTTTTAATGTCTAAGGTAGTCTCCAAAACCCTAAGCAAATATTACGTTTTTAATCAAAGGATGTTTTGTTATTTACAAATCAATAAACAAATATTTCTTTACTGTTTAAGGTAATTACACATAAAAATAGAATTAATAAAAAAAATAAACAAATATTTTTCCTAAAATTACCTTAAAAGTCATTGTGCTTAATATAAGTGGAGTGTGTGTTCATTAATTTCACCACCAGCAAGTTTATAGTCTTTTATTTAATACCACATCACATCTCTATTAATATTGCGTTCAGGAATTTTTAAATCTAAAATATGATGACAATAATATTGGATTATTTTTATTTCTGATATAAACAAATGACTTTTATTTATAGAATGACTTTTTGTTGTTTATTGTTCATAATAAAAATTCTGCTATAAATAACACCCACACCTTGAAAAATTAATGGTGACTTACAGGGCGCCACAATGCACTTGACCTTTATGGATATACAAAAAAAAAAACAATAATTTTAACCACAAGTTTCTGGTAAAATCAGAGAAATTCCTGATGTAAAAATGTGCCAAATTAGTTATCATTTTTTTTTTTATAAAATGTTATTTAATTTATATTTTTAGTTATGATGGTCTTACCAAAATAAAATTTCTATGGAAAAACGTTCAGTTTTGTTTGCCTACGTCAAAAACTTCAATCACGTCACGCGAGGTTGGGTGAGTGTGAGGTAATTATGAATATTTGAAGAAGTTTTTTTATTTGCAATTAGTTTGTGGGTTTTGTTTGAATTTTTTTGAACATTAGATACACAGAGAAATAGTATTGAAAATAATTTTTATTTCTAGTGATCTTAGGCCCATTTGCTGATACGGAACATAAATACTTATGTTCTACATAAACCCTTAAGTGACACTTATTGCTTTGCACCAAACGTAAACTCAAACATAAAACTCCTTAAGTTGAACATAACTTAGGTGGAAGAAAAAGTGCCACATAAGATATTTATGTTACAGCACTTTTTCATGATAAGTTTACTCTTGGAGGATTCGTCAGTTCCTCGCAAGAGGCAGTAGCTCGGATAAAACATTTCCGTTCTTAGGTGGCATGGCTGGGAATCGAACCCACACCTTCGGCATGACAGTCCTACGCACTAACCATCACGCCTCGAGGTACTACTTACTGTTAAAAAGACTATTTTCTATCAAAATGATCGTACTCGTCGCAACAGCCAAAAAAAGTTCGTCCGACCATTTTATAACCATTGCAATCAGGCAAAAAGCTTGCCCGCGACCAATAGTTTTGTAAATATTTGGACTAAGACTATCCGTTAGAATCCTCTTTTGAGTGGCCGGGATAGGTAATCTTACAATAGCCTCCCGGACTAATACTGCATATCGTCGTCGTTCAATGAAAACTCCCTAGGTCCAATTTGTTTTATTTTGAGACATCTGCACTTTTCATGGATTTTTTCCTTCATAATGTATATGTATGCATGAGGGTAATCAAAAATTATAAAAAATGTTCATCATTCAATAAAAAATAAATATAAAAAAAGTACGCATACGCCCGAGTGTATACTAAAATTCTCACAAGCGTAATTTAATTATGTATACTTCAAAATAGATCACCCGAATTTGTTCTTGTGGCTCAAGACTTTGACTTGGCTAGCCATTTTAGAAATATAATTACAGTTTTTTTGAATTTACAATGACACCATAAAAGAACAAAATACGAACAAAAGTCAAGTCATTTGCGTAAATTTGTAAGTTATATCAATAATAGCCTTTGAGTTGTTGAACCATTAGCCGTTTGTCTGCCTACCTAAACACGCGTCGAACGGGTGTAAAACTTGACATACATTTTTTATCGATTTATTTTAATGCCTATTGGTCGGAGGGAAAAAGTGTGCATAGACGAAATATTTAGCTTGCAATTTTGAACAATTGAGGTCAGAGTTCAAACTCTCCGTTGTTTGTCCCTTTAAAGATAGAAAGTGGCCAAATATTCCAGAAACACTCAGGTAAACACAGATTAATAGGTGATGTTTGGAAACTTCGTGGCTCTTTATCTTCTTAGGCAGTCACTACAGAGAGATGGACCTTTGACAACAATTGCTCAAAATTACAAGCTAAGTATTTGATCTATGCACACTTTTTCTCTCCAACCAATGGGCATTGAAATAAATCGATGTAAGCATGTACGTCAAATTTTGCACCTGTTCGACACGAGTGTTTAGGTAGGCAGACAAACGGCTAATGATGCAACACCTCAGAGTCTATTATTGATATGACTTACAAATTTACGCAAATGACTCGACTTTTTATGTCGTTGGCTCTTTAGCTGGATTTACGCCTTCGTTCTTCATTCGATGAACGTTATTCCACAAACAACGAACAACGAGTAAAATGTATCCAAAATTCAAAACGACTATATGAATTTCTTCGTTGTTCGTGTTCGGTGTTATCATTTACACATTCGTTGTTCCTCGTACAGGCAAAAACGAACCATACACAGACGATAAAATCGAAGGTGTAAATCCAGCTTTAGACTATGGGTATGAGAAAACAACTCTGTATATGGCCGAACTGCTAAATAGAACTTTATCTATAAAATTTGCATTACGTGGGTAAAAACATGGTTTTCTTAAAACTTGAGACTAAAGGTTATGGGTTACAAGAGGCAATGATTTTTTAACTTCAAAAATAACGGTTCCTCCCATCAAACCGTTAAGACAATCTTAAAAGCATTTCGTGTTGCAACAACTCGTGCAGAACCAGGGCCTATTGACTCACTCCACTCTCAACCATTCCTATGTGCGTGTTGTTGCATTGTATATATATTATATATATATATATATTGTATATATATTATAGGAATAATTTTTCTTAAACCAACTTTTTTCAAAATTTTCCCTAATTAAGTATATTTTTTTTTAAATATTTAGTAGTAGATCAAACAAATTTTAGCATACACAAAAAATTTCATCATAATCGTAGTAGCCGATTTTGAATAATAAAAAAATTTTGTTGAACAAATATACAAATTGTATGGCGAGTATACCCATGTAAATAGTTTTTACTTCAAAATTGTTCCCTACTGTTGGTAATTTTTTATTGCAAATTTGTTGGCTATCTCAATGCGCGCATTTAAAGACCTCAATCGTGAAGATCCGTTAAGAACTTTTGAAGTTGAAGATTTATTAGTGAATTAATTTTATTAAATTTTTGATAAAAATGATTTTGTGAAAGTCATTTAAGCCTACATAGTGTCATTCTGGTTGAACTGATCGCTAAACATTATCAAACATTATTTTAGAAGATAGTTGGAGGTACAAATATGTAGTAGATTATTTTTCATAATTTTGAACTTTTTCATCAACTTTTAAGTTTTGAAAAGTGAAAATCGATTAATTTGAAGCTTGCAACTAGCGTACATTTTCAAATATCCCCACTTAGCGATGTTCTAGAAAATCGAAATTTTTACCAGATACTAGAATATACAATAGTTATCACTCAGTAAAATTTCAAGTTTTTTTCAACACCCCTCAAAAAGTTAAAAATTAAAAACCTCTAAAAACCCACCCAAAAAAATTATCAAGCACGAAAATTTATCTTTATCAAAAATTCCTTAAACACGGATAATTTTTTTTTCTGTCTTCTTTCCGTGGGTATACATTTTATATTCATCGTACGTTCCACTAGCCAACAGCAAGACATTTGTCAAACATCTTTTTTAACATTTAAAACTTTCAAAAATTAATATCTTCTAAACGGGATTTTTTAGAATTAAATGTTGGTCCTACAACCTTCTTAGAATTTTATTTTCTGTCAAAGGTGAAAAAATCAACTTTTTATCTCTTCCCGTTTAGAAAATAGATTTTCGACCTTCACTTAGTTTAACCCCCTTTTACCCCCTTTAAATATTTTAATTTACAAAACTAACTCCTTATTGGGCACCTACATAAATGCATGCACTATAAAATATATCAAGAAAGCATATATCTTATAAAATAAGTTAGTTAATCAATATCTATATTGATACACACTTTAAAATTGATTTTGAAACAAAAATTGGAAATTTTAATTCGAATTTCAATTTTTGCAAGAAAATAAATGTGGCTATATCTATAGATATGCCTACGTGTTCATTAATTCATAAAAGAAACCAACACCATTGTATAATTTCGTATACATGTATGAGCATTTTACTTATTTTCTCTACCTCATTCCGTCGTTGCCATGACACTAACAGCTGACGCACCCATCTCCCTTATCCCCCTTATTGTTGTCAGAATACAAAAATATAATCCTCTCTGTTTAATTGCCCTGTCAACAGCAATTCGCCGCCGTTAGCAGCGCCAAAAATGTCACAGAAAACGAGCCGAGTACGAAGCTTTTTTTTCTATGCCATGATAGTACTATAATAATATATATACAATGATTGTTGGTAGGAATGAAGTTAGAAAAAGCTTATTTCTCTCAAAAATGGTTCCAACGATTTTGATCAAATTTTCTCCTGCGTAGTAAGCTCTTCAGTTTGGTTTATTTGGTAAAAGAACAAAATTAACATAATTTTCGTTTTCTGATTACAAATTGACAGAATTTAAAAACCAGAATTTTAAAAAGCAGAATTACGTCAGTCAGAATTAAAAATAAGCCGAATTTTGAAAAGCTGATTTTTTTAAAGCTGTTGAATTTGTACGTGTTCTATATACATTCATTATCATAAGAGTCTATAGTCCATGTCCAAATTCGCTGAGTCGGAGTAATTGAAGTTTGAATACAGGGTGTTTCGTAATTTTCTAAAAGAAACGACTTAAAACAGTAAAAATATAAAAAAAAAATAAAGACAGCTCTTAAAATTCTATGCTATAACTTTTTTTAAGCTAAATACTCAATTTTTTCACTTTCTTTTTAAAGTAGTTGAAATGTAAGGTTTTAAGGAACTTAATTATCAAACTCAAAATTTTGAAAAAAAAATTTTTTTAACTGTTTTCTCTCAAAACTTTACGTTATTAGGTATCCGCATATTTGGACTAAAGGTCATAAAAAATCAGTAAAACTGATCAATAAAGTCCACAAAAATAAAAACAAAAATAATAATTCTCTTACAGCCCTATTATTGAGAATTTGGTAAACTAGAAATGAAACTAGTTTTAGGTAAAACTAGTTTTGTTTCAAGTTCTATAAAAATTAATCAAAACTAGTTTAAAAAAAATTGGCACTATTCATTTCTGGAGACAAAACTAGTTTAAGTTTTGAAACGAGTTTCTCGTCTTACTATTTATATAAAACTAGTTTTATCGAAGTAGATATTTTTATTTTGACAACAAAATTGAAAAGTCAAACAAATGTTGTTATTTTCAAACTGTTTTTACTTTTTTCATATTGTTGACCTTGACCGCCAAATATATAAAAAGAAAATGCAGGTATTATAATTCCCATATTTTGGTGCACTTTTTAAATCTTACTTTTAAAATCTTTTTTTGCAGGGATCAGAAGATATGGGCTCTCCACGGATACAAATAAAAGGTGAAAAATTGACCCAAGCGGAAATGGAAACCCTAGCGTCGCTTTGTTTATCCCATGGTAAAAGTAGTATTTTGTCCAAAGAGACAAACAAAGCGACAACCACAAAAAAGGACATTCAAAGGATAACTGTCCAATCTATGTACATATGTTCAATTCGTGCAATATCATTTTACGCGCCATCGTTAAAATTATTAAATATGCCGAATTATTTTTGACGTTTCTAAATTTATTTATTTTTGTTGACTTTTACGATTTTATTTTGCGATGAATAATAGGAAAAGGCTTTAAAACTAGTTTTGAACTCCTTAAAACTAGTTTTGAACTCCTTAAACTAGATATTTCTGGTTTTATGAATTTCTAGTTTGTCAAAAACTAGTTTCAAATGTAATTTCAAATTTTAGATGTCAATTTTTGTTTGAATAATACCAATTTGTTCAAACTTGAAACTCGAAACCCCTATAGAACTAGTTTTACGTTAAAACTAGTTTTGAATCGTGTCAATAATAGGGCTGTTATTGTTTGTGTTTTTCTTCTTCATTTTCGTTATTATAGCCTTTTGAATAGACCTTTAAAAAGGAACAATTACGTGCAAGGGTTTTTTATTATTGAAAATGTTTGCTTGGCCCATAAGCATGCTTAAAACCAAAAATGCTACTAAATTCACGCACTGGCCACTTTTCAATATTTTTGGTGTAACTCAAAACTAAACCGAATTTGACAATTTTATATTTAATACTTTTTGTTCAAAATTAAATTTTCTATTGGAGTGGGTAGTTCAAAAAAATTTACAAAAAAATTTAAGCAGGAAAAGTAAACAAAAACCAACATAGAAAAATTGAAAAATCAAAAATTTTTACATTTTTTTCTACATTGCGCATAACTTTTTTCGGAGCAAAGAAACGCTCAAGACATGCACGAACAAATTAAACTAGAGTCTTAAGGCCTTAATATGACATGTTAAAAAAGCCATATTATTTGAAAATTGACAGAGATATAGCCATTCAAACTACCATTTCTTATCATTTTTCGCAGTTTTTTCCCGAAAGTCTATTTTTGGTACTTTATGACAAATTTAACGTTCCTACCACCTACTATACCAAATCTTATGTTAATCGGACCAACCGTTCGGTCTGTAGGTCTGAAAGCATTAAAAAACAGCCGAAAAACCAAATTGCGAACTTACATACTTTTTAAAAATTCTCTATAGTTGTAATGTCATATTCAGCCTTATTATGAGTTTCGCCCGGAAAATATTTCACCCGAAAAATGTTTGTTCCCCCGGAATTTTTAAAGCTATTATGAGTTCCACCCGAACTTTTCTTGGCCTAAAATAAACAAAAAACTTGCACAAAGGGCACCAGTACCACTTATTTATCTTTGGTTCGCCTTCAAAAAATACGTTATAATTTAAGATTTCAATTACGATACATTTCGCCCGAAATGAATACTTACAAAAAAGAAGAATTTTCATTTTTCGGGTGAAACTCACAATAGGCGAAAAGCGAAATTTCAATTTTTCCGGGCGGAATGTTGTTCACGTGAAAGTCATAATAAGGCAGATTATATCAAAATTTTGATTTCGAACACTTAGCGAAAGTGAAATTTACTCAGCCTTATTATGAGTTTCACGTGAACAACATTCCGCCCGGACAAATTGAAATTTCGCTTTTCGCCTAATGTGAGTTTCACCCGAAAAATGAAAATTCCCCTTTTTTGTGAGTACTCATTTCGGGCGAAATGTATCGTAATTGAGATCTTAAATCATCACTTATTTTTTGAAGGCGAACCAAAGATAAAAAAGTGGTATTGGTGCCCTTTGTGCAAGTTTTTTGTTTATTTTAGACCAAAAGAAGTTCGGGCGAAACTCATAATAGCTTTAAAAATTCCGGGGGAACAAATATTTTTCGGATGAAATATTTTCCGGGCGAAACTCATAATAAGGCTGACTATATTGTACCGAAAAAGGGACTTTCGGGCCTGCGAAAAAATATAAGAAATGATAAGGTTTGAATGGGAATATCTCTCAAATTTTGAACAAATATTAATTTTTGAGCATGCCATATTGAAGCCTTCAATCTACTATATTTTATTTCATCTCTGCATATCTTGACCCTATCTTTGCTTCAAAAAAAGTTATGCACAATTTATTAAAAAATGTAGTTATCCTTGATTTTTTATTTTTTTTTAGGTTGGTTTTTTTTTAACTTTTCCTACCTAAATTTTTTTGTAAATTATTTTGAATATTTTCCAATAGAAAATTTAATTTTGAACAAAAAGTATTAAATGTAAAATTGTCAAATTCGGCTTAGTTTTCGAGTTACACCAAAAATATTGAAAAGTGGCCAGTGTGACCATTTTCTCAGAAGCGCATGGGTGAATTTAGTAGCATTTTCGGTTTTAAGCATGCTTATAGACAAACATATTCAATAATAAAAACCCTTGCACGTAATTGTTCTTTTTTACCCCTCATTTTCCGGTCTATTCAATAGGCTATTAAGTATCACTCTTCAATGATCTTCAGTTTTGAAGTACTTTTTTTCTTCCTCAACTGATCGATGGGACTAATTCTGATCTAGGATTCCAGTTCATGATATGAAAAACCTTCGATAAAGTTAAAGCACCCATTATTACTTGCGACTCGCAACAAAAAATTGGCGAATGTGGCTATCAGGTATTATCGTTCGCCTTAAATGGCTATAATTTGGAAAATTTCAATGACACTCAATACCTTTAGAAAATGTTAGTCCTTTCCCCATCGTCGATATTGAACTGTAATTCTTGGTGACTTCCAACAAACAAAATCGCAGCTTTTATTTTTGAGACGTCACGTGTCGGACGTTCGAGTCGAGTCGAACATTAGACTCGGCGAAGCGTAAGTCATAATAGGGGTCTATATTAGGGTGGGCCGAAAAACCAATATTTTCGATTTTTAAATCACAATAGCGCGGAAAAGTTGCGGGTGGGGCAGACTTAGAAGGGGTACACAAAAAAAATTAAATTGGTTTATATATTCCGATCGCGCATGAGCCCTTTACTTTGGCGAAATGAGCAAAAAATCACATTTTTTCGATAATTATTTTTCTAGCTTACCTTACTAATTATTGAATTCAAAAGCTTAAGTTAGCTTCAATTTGAACCGATAATTAATTAAAAAAAAGAATGGTTCAAATCGATTGAAGTCTTCTGGTAACGCATGTGCCCCAAACTCTGTCAAAATATTGAAAAAATCACATTTTTACGATGATTTTTAATCTTCTATAACACAGGTTTACAAATATCGGTTAACTTTTTCGACACGTGAAAGTAAGAATCGTTCTAAGGGTAATTTTTCACGCTGAACTCAAATCCGTTATCCGTTTTTCGCTATCAGCTCTGGTTTTCGAAATATTACCGTTAGAAAGTGCCGAAAACCCCCTTTTTCGCCATTTTTGGGGTTATGTAACTGTGCAAACTGATTTTTATTTTTTTTAATTGTACAGATTTCTGAAAGTACTAGTTATAATCTTCAAGTTTCAGCTTAATCGTCCCAATATCTCTTTTACTTTTTGAGAAACCTTCAGCTGCATTTCTCAATATATTGTGAAGAGCAGGGAGAGCGACTTCACCAAGATTTAGAAAGAATAGAAAAAAGTTACAAAGGTTTTAGGGATGATGGTATGTTAAGTGACTATTGTTGGTCTCTTGTACGTGAAACGGACCCAAATTTATATAAACCGTGCAGTTCCGTTACACTTTGTTTTAATTTGTAAGATTTATGTCAAATTTAAAAAAAAAAAACGATGGTCAAAAAGGGTGGTTTTTTAATTTATTTCCAAAAGTTAAGCCGATAGCAAAAAATGGATTTCAGATTTGAAATCTACACTAAAAGCTCTTTTTGGAACATAGTTTACCTGCTCCTGTCGAAAACAACTTAAGGCAAAGAGAAAGCATTTTTTAAACTATATGTAGTCAGATGAGAAATAATAACTAATTTAATATCTCTCAAAAAGTAAAAGAGATATTTGAACGATTAAAGCTGAATTTTGAAGATTAAGATTAGTACTTTTAGAAATCTGTACAATTAAAAAAAATCAAAATCAATTCGCATTAGTTACATAGCCCCAAAAATGGCGAAAAAGGGGGTTTTCGGAGCTTTTTAACGGTAATATCTCGAAAACCAGAGCTGATAGCGAAAAACGGATAACGGATTTGAGTTTAGCGTGAAAAATTACCTTTAGAACGATTCTTACTTTCACGTGTCGACAAAGTTAACCGATATTTGTAAACCTGTGTTAAAGAAGATTAAAAATCATCGTAAAAATGTGATTTTTTCAATATTTTGACAGAGTTTGGGGCACATGCGTTACCAGAAGACTTCAATCGATTTGAACCATTCTTTTTTTTAATTAATTATCGGTTCAAATTGAAGCTAACTTAAGCTTTTGAATTCAATAATTAGTAAGGTAAGCTAGAAAAATAATTATCGAAAAAATGTGGTTTTTGCCCATTTCGCCAAAGTAAAGGGCTCATGCGCGATCGGAAGATATAAACCAATTTAATTTTTTTTGTGTACCCCTTCTAAGTCTGCCCCACCCGCAACTTTTCCGCGCTATCGTGATTTAAAAATCAAAAATATTGGTTTTTCGGCCCACCCTAGTCTATATCTGGTTTGGGTTACAAAAACTTTGTTCACCAGTTTAATTGATTCAAAAATGTCTTGCTGGTGATGTTTTTTTTTTTTGTCATTGCATATTAAAGTTAAAATTGTAAGTTATGAGTTCTTCGTTTGTTGTCAGTTCTATAAGTTCCAAACTGAGATGTTCCTGCTGTGATGACATTTAAAAAAAGGATCCAACACTCAGGATCGTTTAAAATCCCCTGGAATCTTCAAGTTTTCAATCAGCGATATTTTTTGCTTTTATCAAATCTAGTAGTCTAAGAGCTGACAGCAAATTTTGGGATTGGAGGTATAACCAAAATCGGAGTATGCGGGATTATAAGTACATGTATCGTGACCAAAGTCTGGAAAAATTTAAATCATGGGTCCTATTTATCGGATCACCACGTTAAAAACACTTGGGACTTATGGAAAATGACAGAGCATCATATCCTATTTTTTAAAAGTGAATTAAAATGTTAATATCCCTACCATATAAATAGGAGACCAAGCGGGTTTTAACCGCACACCCCCAACAAAGGCTGAGAAAAAACCCTGCCAGACTTTTGTATTTCATATCACGATACATGTTCATCTAATCCCTCATAATCCGATTTTTGTTATAACTCCACTCCCAAAGTCGTCTCCTCGAATTTGGAGATATACATCACTAAAAAATGTATACAGGGATCTAATCACCTAATCTGAAACATAGTTGATTTTCATTTTTTTTTTATTGTCGGGACATAATAAGGGAGAAATTCTAAAAAGGACAATCCATAAATCAAGCAATCGATAATTTCCGTCGTTGCCTCTGCTCTAGATGGGCTGCCTCATTAGTGGGGCAGCTGTTTAAAAATAATATTAAATGAAATAAATAATCAACCACAGCGACAGTCACAATAAAATGCTATAACCGTTTTGAAAGTTATGAGTTAATTTTTTATTTTATTTAATAAATCAAATCATTTCTTTTAATAGTTTTTGATTAAAAAATTACTTCTCAAAATTTCAAAAATGCTTCTAGTATTTACTGCGCCTATTAAATCTTAATCCTATTAAAATTGAATATTACGAAAATTACGAAAACTACTTTCTAATTTTAAGTCTATTATTTTGTATACCGCCTGAACGGAGGAGAAAAGTTTTTAAACGTTATTATTATTTTACTGTCTCATGGTTCCTTTACGGAAAAGTGGTTAGCCAAAAAATCTTGAAGTGAACTTTTTGATAAATCCAATTCTATTAAACAAAATCTAATTCGAGTGTTTTTTATTATTGCTGTTTATCTATTTTTTATAACTTTATTCAGTTAAAGTTTAAGTGTTTACTATTATTACACAAAATTGTTGTTAAATAATGTTTAATATATTCTTTTTCTTTTCTTAAACCGTAATCACGTTCAACAGAATCTCATTTTCAGTCATCCAGAAAAAATAATATTATAACCTATAAAGTAACAATATAATTAATATTTAAAAAATCTTGTTAATGGAGCTAAGGTTACAACAAACGCAAACATAATTAAATAAGGAGAACAAAAAAAAGCTAATGAAAATAATTTCAATACACAGTTTTGTTAAATAAAGTTAGCTAGTGTACTTCTCTGCTTTCCTCGTTTTTTTTTTGAAAACCAATTTATATACTTAATAATTTAAAATGAATACATTTTATTATGTTGTATTTCGATTGCATAATACAAATTATGTTTCTACAAATAATTTAAATTAAAAATATTAAAATTGCAAAAATAACAAAGAAAACACAGGAAAAATGTTCAAAGATTAAACAGTTCCAAGTCTTTTAACAATCTAAAATGAAATAAACTCGAATAATAGTTTATCTGTTGTTTTGCAAGAGATAGCAGCTCGTAATTACATCTTTTTTATTTTAGTTTGTGTTTATCTACTAAATTGTGTATATATTTTGTTTTATGATTGATTTGAGTGCGTGAATTGATTAGTTATGTTTATTAAAATATTTCGATGTATGTGGAAATTTGTCTTCTTTAAAATCAGTATCGGTTTTGAGGCGCTCTTTAACACCGGAACGAATAGTTTCACAGAATGAAGCTTGCACCGATGTGTCTGTGGCGATTGCATTGGAAATTTCATCGGCGCTTTGGGTAGGATTTGATGAGGATGGATTTTGAAGACCAGTCGTTTGGATCGCACGTCGGACACTCTCTGCAAGCAGCGATTTAACATCATGTGGTGGTTTCGTACTTTGGATAAGCTTTCGCCTTTTGGCTGACATTCCGGAAATGTATGCATCTGAAAACGGTGGCTGTGGTACCTTTTGGAAAGAGAAAAACAAAAACGTTCAATACATATGTAGTTATAAACTAGATAGAGGATATAATGCCATTTGCAAAATTTTGAGGAGGGGATGCTTTGCTTTAATTTGACAAGCGGAATTATTTTCAACAGTTGGAACTATAATTCAATAAGTTTCTTATTGTATTGTGGTACAGCTTACTGAACTACCAAACATACATTATCTCGTGGGTGTAGGGCAATATCTCTTGTTATAACTGGAAGCCAAGATGCTGGGAAGCTTCTATGCCAAGTGTGGTTGCCAACAATTACTGGTCGAACTTCATCTTCGGACTGAGGTGGTGGAGTAGCCATCTCAAAATGACTACTTGATGAAGAAGATCCGGAAGCAGAGTCTGTATCCATTGGCTTATAAAGAAAGAAGATATGTTTAAAATTTAACATAAAGCAAGAAATGTTTCTATTTACCGTAACTTCATTATTTGATGTTGTCTTTTTGTTTGAGTCTCTCGAAACTAAAAACCGTTTAACATCTTCCAGCAATGGTGCGGTAACAGTTTCAGAGTTTCGGTCTTTTATCTGAATACTCAAAAAGGTCAATGCCTCACCTTTAAAGCCTGCAATAGTTCAAACCAACGATTAAAACCCCAATTTCAATTAATTAATAAATAAATATTTAAATATTCTCAATCTTACATTTACGAATTGCAAGCAATACGACATTTCTTATTTGTGCCCAATACAGCTCTGCATTTATTTGTCCCACACAAACGAATAAAATAACAAACAAACGATCGAATAACAATCTGAATTCTGAACGCAAGCGGGACTCGAAGTTATTTACGTCCGAGGAATCGTTGATTAGGTTTATAATCAGGGGAACACTCACACGAACTAATTTCTCAACCGAAGCCCTCGAATTATATTCTTCCATATCGTATTGAGGCAGAAAGATCAGAATTTCGTTAAGATATTCAATAGCTCTTTCAACAGCTGCCGACATGCCATCTTCAGATACTGGTGAACCCTCAAACATTGTAGAAGCGATAAACGAGCTTAGTTGGCTTCGCAGACAATTGCGTGAGTAGTTTGTTTGGCCAGCAGTAGCTGCAGCGGCTGAGGCTGCTCTGCTACTACTACTGCTACGCACCGATGGTGATGGAGAACGTGCTGATGTGGTAGAAGATGCAATGCCATCCAAGTTTCCTGGCGAAGAAGTCGAATTTGGACGTCGAACACGACGTAAAATACGAGTTTGCACACGTGGAGGTGCAAATGGTTGAGTTACACTGTTGTTATTGTTGTTGGTGCCGTTTTCACGAGCCTCAGTATCACGAATGTGATGGCTGTTGCAGGGTAAAAATCTATTTGAAAGAAGAAATTAATATAAGTCTCAACTATGGTAAATAATCCTCCTGTAATATTTACCTATCAAATGAAGACAACATATTCGCTGGTATTACGCGGCTATTCCAGGCGGATGGGATATTTGCAACTTGGACTTGTGGACGAGCTGTTGAGCGTGTTTGAGTCGATGTGGTTGGATGTGTGGTTGTATCGACACGTGCCTGATTTAAGCCTGTTGAATTTGTATTCGACTCTGATGCAGCAGCAGTACTTGAAGCAGTCGCAGATGTAGTTGGTGTTGCAGATGCTTCTGTTGATTGCGAAGTTGTTGATGTTTGAGTATTACTTTGAGCTGTTGAAGCAGCTTGTGTTGCTTGGGCGCGCATATTTGCATTCAATGGTACACCAATTGAAAGAATGCTGGGCGCATTGATTTGAACATGAAAGTCTGCATCAATGGGAGCCGAATTGACTACAGCTTGAATAAGTCGTGCCACTTGTAGTTGGTGATTAGCTGGAGAAAGTAACCAAATTGTTTATTAAATTTTTCATTTTATTTTTTTCTTTGGAAACTAGATAAACAAACAAAACCTTTTAATTATATCAATATTCATTATTAATATTTAATTAGTTCAATCAAGCACATTTCTAAATTTTTGAGTTCTTATAAAATTGGAGTGTCTGTCGTTAATATTGAAATAATTGCAGTTTTTTGAGCTCAGGTGGTTGTTTACTTGCTACAAAACACAGCTCGGAAAATGAGAAAAAACTAATGATTTAGAACGCATAAAAGATTGTTGTGCTATAAAATGATCAAGTTTGTTTAAATTGAAGTTCAACTTTAGATGTTCCATAAGCCAGTCAATTTTACTCGTGCTGATAGAAGTTTAAGAGATTCGAAATAGTATAATTCTCGAATGTTACTTCGGAATAATGAATAACATAAAAATATGTAAAGGGAATAATTGTTACAACTGTACAAATTTTCGCGGACGAATTTAGTTTTTTTAATAAATTAAAAACTTAGTCACAAAAAAAAACAAACGCAAAGTGTACACAAAAACTCTCATTTTGTAGATTAAATCAAAGAGTTATTTTTTGAGCTGTAAAAGCGATCAAGGAATGGGTTGCTTAACACTGTTTGACATTTTGAAACGTTTGGAGTGGCAATAATTTTGTCGCAGTAGAAAAACAATTTCCACAAAATAGTAATTTATCATGAACCAACCAAAGATATATATACATAAGATCCCCTGTGTCATCCGAAGCAGCCTAATGTTATGATATCAATGTATCTACAAGAATCATTAGGTGCCTTGAATGAAAATTTTTTGCGGCGATGTGTAGCGCACCAAAAACACTCATGTAAAAAAATATGAACCTGAAGTGGCTACCCCTTACAATTATTATTAATTTTTTAGAAAAATACAAATTTTATGAAGAAACACACTCGATTAGAAACAAAGCTAAATGCATCAACACGTAAAGATTAGACACACTACGTTGCTATACTCAAATTTTGATCTAAATCACCACTCACACAAAAAAAAGTTGTTTTTCTTTTTAACTCTTTTAAACAAGAGTAGTTAGAAGTTAGAAACATATCATTAATTTAACAACTTGTTTGAATCTCCACTCGCAAACAAAATCTGATCAACATAACAATACATTAAATAAACGTACGAACAAAAACTGCTCTTGGAGCAAGATTAAGCACGACCTCAACTTCATTTTCATCTAAAAATGAGAAAGCAAAAACAATAAAATATAACAAAGTGGAAATATTGATGAGGCAACTTTGTTCACATTTATAATGTGAATGTTTTGGTTTTGTTTTCCAATTTCAAGTGAAATTTCTTTCACATCAAAAACTGTAAAACTGTGAATAATTTTTACAAACCTGATAAGCCTTGTATGGGTGAAGATCCATTTGAAGATTGCACTCCGCTAAGTGCATTAGCAGAAGGAGTGGATGGCGGAGTGGTAGTTGTTCTTCCTTCATTTAAACTGTTGCCATTATCAGAATCATCAGCAGCTGCTGATGTTGAAGCAGCAACAGTAGGAGAAGTAGTTGTAGTTGATGGTGTTGAAGAACTTGCCGCAGCTGCTGCCTGTTGCCTTGGAGTTGATGATCCAGTTTGAATTGTGATTGGCCCATTGCCTGATGGATTGTATGTGGTATAATTGTTAGAACTGACATAGCCACTTTGTTCAACTAAAATTGGACGACAACACAAGTAACGTGGTGCTGGCCGTGATACATCCAACATTAAATCGGAAATAGCATGCTGAGCATGTGAGAGATAGTGGAAAGCCTCCGAAACTCGATCGAAAAGCCTTTGAGTGTTCTCACGACCAGTGTTGTCCTAAATTAAAAATATAATTTTAACAAGCTCACTCTCAATTGGCTCAATGATAATTCTTACATTTTCCTCAAAGGTTGGTTCATTTTGCAACAACTCATAATACTGATCAATGAAAGGATTTAGACGTGCCTGTACTGTTCGCATTTGTTGAATAACTTGAGCGAGCACATGAGTTCCGGTCCTTTGGCGACTTGGACTCTGACCCGCATTTGGAGTGGATGTAGCCGCAGCAGTGCTACTCTCATCTGTCTGCGTGCTGGGTTCAGTGGTATCCAGTCCGGGTGCACTTTCCTCGGCCTCAGCATTTGTGTTACTCTCCGATGTAGTCTCGTCCATTGGCTCAACCGATGCACTTGAATCGCCTGCCCCATTATTTAAAGACTGAGCATCAGTATCCGATGTCTCAGATCCATTTGGATTAAATACAGTCGGTAATTGAACAACTGTAACATTTGCATTGCCATTTTGACGTAAGGCTGCAGAAACAACACCTTGCAAAGCTTCGACGATGTTTTGAGTTTGATTTTGTTGTATGTCCGTGATACCAACTTCGACGACAGTTGATTCCATAGTCCAACGCCCTTGAGCCAAGATGTCAAGTGAGGTGTTGTTGAGTCCCTACAATTTATCATAAGTCGTTGACATGAACTATGTACATTTTTCACTTACCCTCTCTGGATCTTCCAAATAAGCTGCGATATTATTGGCACAATTCAGCATATGCCTGGCTACAGTGATTCTGTTCATGCAGAAAGACGAGGAGGACGATGTTAGAGGGTTGATTGTTGTTTGTGGATTTTGCTTAAAAAAATTATATAATTATTATTTGTCATTAAACAAAATTTGCGGCAGCTTACAACTCCAGCATTCATCGGAATAGCCATGGCACCAACCACCATGCCGTCCAATGCTCGGAAAAGGGGTGAGTTGCGCATTCCTCGAGTATCTGATCGTCTAATACCAATTCCGCTAGTAGAGTTTGTTGTAGTCCTGGTAGATGGCGGAGGCCTTTCGGCAACATGTACAACTTTTCCGTCGACATCTATTTTAGCGACAAGGAAATAATATTTTAAACAGTTGAATATAGTCTAAGAGCCGACAGCAAATTTTGGGAGTTGATGTATGACCGAAATCGGAGTATAAGAGATTATAGGTGCATGTATCGTGGTATCGAATACCAAAATCTGGCAGGTTTTGTTTTCAGCCTTGGGAGGGGTGGGGTGTTAAAAAGTGCTAGGTTCCTATTTCTATTTTCTGGGTTATAACCTCTTAAATTAATTTTTGTTAAAAGTCGGATATGATGCTCTGTCATTTTTTCTAAGCATAAACACCACAATCTTGATGTTCCGATTAATAGAACTCAAGATATAACCATTTTACGTGAACTTTATCATCCTTTTATTGGAGATTTTCAGCAAAAAAAAAAAATCAACAAATAAAGTCTCCACAAAAACGCCGATAAGGTTTGCTTAAAAAGCTTAAATCATGGGTCCTATTTATCGGATCACCAACAAAGGCTGAGAAAAAACCTGCCAGACTTTTGTATTCATCACGATACATGTACCTATAATCCCCCATACTTCGATTTTGGTTATACACCCACTCCCAAAATCTGCTGTCGGCTATTGGTCTAATAGGAAAAGGAAGAAATTTTGTTTTTTTACCGTATTCCTTGACTTGTTTATCATCAGCCAAAACTCGTCCGCAATAAATTATTCGTTGCTGCTCTGCTGCAATGTTTGTTTTCTCGGCAATTTTATCCTTAAATTGCCTTATGGTTATCTATAAAAAAAATAAATCGATAAAAAGGTGAGTTTTGAAGATTTCAATGAAGATGGCCAAATGGCTTTTTTAGGGTTCTTTTCGTCAATTGACGTAAATTGTTAGAACGAACGAAAAATTAAACGATGAATACCCTGCCATGTTTTCTTTATAACATGCTTGGAGCCTTAAAATCAATTTCGAATTGTTGGATGTAAATCAAGAGAGGAATGGGGATCAACAATCTGCTTGATGTTCTCTTTTCAAAATGCAAAATTGATGACTAATTTCACAAAAATTGAATAACAATATTCTTTAAAGTTATTGCTTCAACTTTAAGCAAATAAAATTTTGATTAAATAACTAAATATTTACAATGTTGGCCAAAACTAAAGAACTTTTGAAAAATATAAAGGAAATTCGAAATAATTTTATATTTTTTCCTAATCAAAATAAGTATGGCTTTTCAGAACTCATTAAGAGAAAGTCAATTTTACTCTTGCTTTCAATATACTACAAAATTTAACTGTTTCTTTTTTCCCAAGCATCGTCTAAATAGTATATAAATAAAACAAATGGTGTCATCGATTGATATAAAAAAGAATTATAAGAGGCACCAAAGTTTATATTCCAACGGATTTAAGGAAAAAATAGTGTCTGGTTTTACTAACGCTGAATCAATAATATTCATTCGGTATGAGTCGACATGTGATTTTGCAAATAATAGCTCGAACTTGCACTTGGGGAAATGTCGAAATGGTCCATAAAGGCGATAGAACCTGAAAACTCATCAGTCGCGAAGATGAAACAATCATCAGGGATCAAAGGATCCTTTTCGCTTGTGTGGTTTCAGGGTATGATAAAACGAATGATGGTGAATTAAAGCACATAGATACATAAATTAGAAAAAAAATTAAACTATCATATATTTCTATTTGTTCCTTATCCTTTTCTAAAGTGAGCTCATTTCGTGCTTTAGTTTTGGCTAACACTATTACTATTTTATAAAAAAAAAAAACTATCTAAATATTTTATTATTTATTTTACCATAATAGAGTTACATAATAAAGGGTCCGCCAAATTACTTTTTTTTTGAAAAAGCTATAAAAAAACTACTGAATATTTTCTCAAATTTCTTTTTTTATTTGAAAGTACAATCCTTCCGGTTAATAATGGAAAATAATTTCATTCAAATGGCTGCTTCGCTAAGTGGGCCTGCGATCGACATAGAGAAGATGCCGATTTTGCCAAAAAAAATCATCTTTTCAGATGAAGCTCATTTTGATCTTGGCGGGTATGTAAACAAGCAAAATTGTCGCATTTGGGGCACAGAAAACCCGCACGCCATTGAAAAGTCGATACACCCAAAACAAGTCACTGTTTGGTGCGGATTTTGGTCCAGAGGCATAATTGGGCCATTTTTTTCGAGTGGCCGTTACAGTCAATGGCGATCATTATCGGGCCATGTTGAACGAGTTTTTGTTCACAAAAATTGAAGAGGAGGATATTGGAAATATTTGGTTTCAACAGGACGGCGCTACGTGCCACACAGCCGAAGCTACACTCCATGTAGTAGTAGCATTTTCAACAAAAAAAAAAGTTAATTGGCGGACCCTTTATTAGATATCGCATCCAGTACGTACGCACTTAGGAATAGTAGAGAGTTGTAAATCACGAGGCCGTGGTTCCCCTCAAATTTATTTAATTTACAAACCACATACATAAGTTGAGAAATAATCATATTTTGGTCATTCTTAATCACGTTTGCAATTAGTCAACATTTTACCTTGAAGAGAGGCAGAATAGAGAAATAGGGTGCTTGTTAAGTGATTTTTTTTGTATTCTTTGAAAGACTCGGCACATATTTGGTAGGAGTTTATGGAAGATGATTACTCTATTAATAAATTCGGCATTTGCTTTAAAAAAAAATATAAATACAGGTCTGATCCTTTACTTTGGGTTTCTGAGATTTTTAGTCCAAACAATGGGATTCAAAATCAACAGTCAAAAAGTTTTTATATCTTTTGAATACGAAAATGAGTAATACTGATATATTTATATGTATCAATTAAAATAAGTTCTTTGGCGCCACAGTTAAAATTACTCCATATTAATCGAAATATTAAACTGCATAGGTCTCGTTCGTGGAAATTTGGACCTATCCCTATACATTCGTCTCCTTTAGTCTGTTTATAATTTCCGCTTTCTTTGATTATCTAATCAAAATTTCTTTTGGTGTCACAAAGTGATCATTTTTGGGTTAGTTTGCTTAATTAATTTCTGGAGCAGGGAATCAAACTTTTAAAAAAGATAAGAGATTATTCAACTATCCACTGAAAAATCGGAAATTAGTCCGATGTCGGAAACGTGCACAGTACACAAATGTACGTGTTTCTTAAGAAGGTAACAAACGTCTCACTATCGACCTCTGAAGTAACAATTGTTATGAACACTTACATTATATACATCTCTCTCTCAAATGCATCCGGGAGGACACGTAGGTAATTCTCCATGACCAAACCTTAATTAAAAATCTGAAACTTCCAAAACTAGACAACTCACAATCAGTGATACGAATAATACGAAAATATAAGGGTCTTCGTCTATGCCAAGCCAAATTTGATTTTGAGGTTTCCTTGTTGAACTTGTGTCAAAGTTCCACAACCAGCCATTCTCTCTATAGGCAGGTACACAGGGAAACAACTTGAAGTGACTCACCCGTAACTTAGGTATACAAAAAAAATCATCGTGTATACGTATCTTTTCATCATAGAAAAAAATGCATTTTTGAAAGCGAAAATCGATTTAATAGCAGATGAACAATTAAAGCGTGCAACCTACCTCATTGTCAATGCTGAATTCATGTGTTTGAGAGTCCAGAGTCTTCACTTTAAGATTTATAATCATTTTGAATTTGTTGTGGCTTTCTCTTCGATTTTTCTAGTTGGATAATGTTGGTGTATTATTTTTGTCTCAATTAATATATATGTATTTTATTATTAGTTTTTTCTTTTTTATATTATTTGGTAAATTAATTTTAAAGGATAATATTTTCCTTTTTCCTTGGTAGATACAAATTTGTGTTTGAGACGACGAAAAATGGAAACTGATAGCGATAGTGGTCACAAAACATAACCTCAAAAACCGAGCTGTCACTTTTTGTCACCTTTTTTATGCGTTTTTATTTTTTGTTTTTACGAAAAAAAGAGACCACCAAATTGTATTCCTTTGTCACTCACACAAGATGACTGGAGAAGAAAAAAAATTGTTGGTAGTCTTTTTTTCAATATGAAATAGACCGTGAAAAAACCACTTCTGCTGAGAAATTGCGCTTTGAGAACGTTTTAAACTGGTTGAATATTATTTAAATATAGTTATTTGAAAATTTTTAACTTTTTAAACTAATAAAAATTGGAATCAAAGCTAAGTACTGTTGGAGTTTTTGGGCACGGTTGACTTTTCAGTTTCCACTTTTGCAAACTAGAAGGTATATGGGCTTACATCTTATAGTTTTGTGGTATCTAAATTGTGGAACATGGAAAATAGAATGGAAGTAGACTAATTTTAAACGATACAACTTTGCTTTCGTATTTTATTAAATATTACGGGTATTCATACAACAGCGTAAAGTCGTCGTAAACGTTGCAAACTTTAAGGCTCTCCCAAACCAACGCGAAACATTCGCCGACGACGCGAAATCATTCACAATAATACAAAATATGATAGATACACAATGCTAAACAACAACAAAAAACTGTCTTTGCGAATGATTCGCTATAAACTCGCGTTGGTTTGGGAGAGCCTTTTAAAACTTCGTAATTCTGTCACAATTTGTATGGACAATTTGACAGATTTACGAAGTTTTAAAACTTTACGATGTTTACGACGAGTTTACGCTGTTGCATGAATACCCTTATTAAGCTTAATTTTTTTCTTAATATTTGGAAAGATGGGCTTTTTATTTCATTTCACAAAAAAGTATCTATAACCAATGCAAAACTGGGAGATAAAAACATTTTTATTTTATTTTTCATTTTGATGACTTTTGCGTCATGACTTTTTTCGAAATTCAATGAGTGCGAACGAGAAAAAAACATCTGATCTCACCTTCACGCTCATTTACCCGGAGGCCACACGAGCGAGTACTCACTACCGATTACTCGCTCGTGTGGCCTCAGGGATAATTTCTAAAAAAGTCATGACTCATCAGTCGTCGTGTAATCAGTGGTAACACAATTTGTTCCATCATGGCTCCACTGGATATGAACGATGTCCAACATCCAAACCACAATCCAATCAGCAATCTGGGGCCTATTTCTCAGATCATACATCACATACATTTCATACAACATACAACATCTTCATACATCATACTCATCATACAATTTTCTGTTTCTCAGATTTCATTGGAAGTGTTGTATGATTCTTCTGTTTGTTGTATGAAATATATGACTGACATTTCATTCTCATTCAATTTGTTTGTGATTTTTGTTTTCTTTTAGCATGTCAAAATAAAATGAAAGAGTGATTCGTAGGTTTTTATTTTTAAAGTTCGTGTTCTTTGAGTTTTTTGACTTTGTATAGTAAAATAAAGTTTGGCTTCGTTCTCTGAATTGCTTAACAAAATTAGCGCTTATTTTTATCGATTTTCACCTCAAGCTAAATTTTAAAAAAATATTTGTGAATACAAAAACTGTAGGGGTATTCACGATTCGATGTAACTGGTCTTGTATCATTGCAAAAGTGTAAAAGTGTAACACTTTCTTGCACTACAACAACAAAATATACTGAATGTC
Organism: Dasysyrphus tricinctus; assembly: GCA_963921185.1. Classification (NCBI taxonomy): domain Eukaryota; kingdom Metazoa; phylum Arthropoda; class Insecta; order Diptera; family Syrphidae; genus Dasysyrphus; species Dasysyrphus tricinctus. The sequence goes on from OY992532.1 coordinate 253,949,743, forward strand.
AAATTCTTACACTTTTACATTTTTGCTAAACTCCAACCCTGTTGTAAAAGAAAAATAAACTATAGTAAAGTTTGCGCTTGTGTATTTGATAACTCGCCAAATGTCATTCTTTTTGCCAACTGATATTTGTTTGTGAAATGTTGTGAGTTTGCTACATTGTAACTATAGATAAAGGAAGTGCGTTCACGATCGACTGTAAAAAAATAAAATTTTACAATTTTACTAGGCTTGTTGAACCCTATCGTGAATACCCCTTATATTAATACATTGTAATAATGCAGTAACTGGATGCCAAATAAAAAGAATAAATAGACAAAATGAAAAACAAATGTGGTTTTATAATGTTGTGAAGGGAAAACAGCAATTTGATTTGCTGTATGAAATGTATGATACATTTGAGGTTAATTTGTTGTATGATGTGTATGAAAAAATTCTGAGAAACAGAATCATACAATATTCCAATATTTCCAGTGTAATCTCCAGTCATACATTAGGGGTTTTTCTTTTTTAATTCAGAGCAGAGCCTGAACTGTCAAACAAAAAGTTGTTCTTTTTTCGTTCTGAGTGTGTTCAGAGTTTATTCAGAGCGCGCTTTTGAGCTCAGAATAAAATGACTGAGCAGAATGAGTTCAATGCTGAACGCATAGCATTTGACAGCTAGTGTTCAGGTGTATCTCAAAAATAGTTCAGGGTGGTCAGAACAAACTTGCTCAGATGATGTTCAGAACATGCTCGACATGCTCGGACTCTGTTCAGAGCTCTTTTCTGAATTAAAAAAGAAAAACGCCTAATAGGCGTCAGTCTGCTCAGTCATTTTATTCTGAGCTCATAGAGCGCGCTCTGAACAAACTCTGAACACACTCAGAACGAAAAAAGAAATACAAATTTTTAGCTCTGAACGCTCAGAGCTAAAAAAGAAACACAACTTTTTGTTTGACAGTTCAGGCTCTGCTCTGAATTAAAAAGAAAAACCCCTATTAGGTCTGATCCTTTACTTTTGGTTTCTGTGATTTTTAGTCCAAACTTGCGTCAAACATTTTTTTTTATATGAACTTTGATTTGACACAAATTTGGACTAAAATGCGCAGGAATGCACAGAAATTCAAAGTAAAGGAACAGACCTATTGTTGTATGACAGTGGATCATACAACAAATCTGAGAAACAGAAATCATACAACAGAACTGTCAAAATCATACAATGTATTGTTGCAAAGGCAATAGGAGAGGAGGATGTAGGTAAAGTGGAGGGGTAGGAAAAGGAAGAGGTAGGAAAGAGAGAAAGGAAGAGATTGGAAAAGGAAGGTGGAATGTCAAGTCCCGGGGACGCGGCCTGCTTGCATATTGCACGGCGTCAGCTCGTCGGACGGGGGGGATCTTGCCCCCGGAAACTTGACCTCGCCTGCAGACAAAAACACTTATCAGGCCTGGGGAAAACTAGGGAACAAAAATCGTCGGACTAGAAAAGACCACGGACGGACTATCGTCACACCAAGGCACTGCGGATGTTGATGCAGTGAGGCCATTACCCACCCTACCATAGGAATCCTCGGCCATTTTTGGATTCCCCCAACATGGTGGATGATCGGTTTCGGATCATACCATCTTCACCGAAACTCAGCTACCTTCAGCACCCCTGAAATATGGTCTTCAGTAAGACATGTTCCGATTACTCGAAACAAAGAAACACAACTTCGATTTCATCTCAATCTGGCATTGGCTGAAGTTTTATTACTATTATTAATTTTAAAGAAATCGTAAACTAGCGAAAAAACATTAATTTTATAAAGTTAATTGAGAAATTTAATTTAAATAAATCACTTTAGGTATTATTTAATCGAAATTGATCTTGAAATATAAACAAGAAATATAATAATATAAAAAAAAAACAAAATATGATCTTGAACTGTTTCTGAACAGGACTATCACCGGACTTCAAAAATAGTACCTCTTTTTTGGTACTTTGGACTAAATTCGACTCAACGCTTTTTCCTACCCTCAAGTGAGCTCAATGGAGGTGGATTTCTAAATCAAAGCTGACCGAACAAAAACAACACACGAGCGACAGTCAAGGAAACAAAACCTTATCATTTACAACCAAAAATTTTGATTAATTTATATGAAAAATTTAAGAAAAATTTAACAAAAATAGACAAAAAAAACTTCAACACCAGTTTGCCAAAGATTTGGGAACAGTTTAAAACATATAATAACAAACAAAACAATCTTTGAATTAGGTTGGCTATAATTTTATAACCAAAGTTATTGGCTAAAAGCACCTTCTGCTTCTTCACTTTATGGTTTCGATTTCTTCCTCTCTTTATATTGGGATATTTTTAACTTTTATAGATATGAAATACCTGGAATTCTTCTTTATTTTGGTATCTTTTCTCGTTCCAGAACTCACTGTGCCGCTGGGAATCACAAATAGGCTCGGAGATTGTATGGTCTTGTGCTCCAAATATCGCGCTAAATTTGTCTCCCAGGATACCGATGATAGCAGCAGAGGTTCTTCGGACATCCAATTGATGGATGAATATCAGCGGATGGAACGTGGCTTCCAGCTGTAACAACGTGAAGCTGCGTTCGGTGGAGCAGGTTCGACAGGATTAGAACTTTTCACCAGCAACCAGCGTGAAAGATTATCATCCACCAAAATGATGACGATGATGTCCAATAGAGGCTGATTCAAATGGGTATTCGTCCCAAAAATCAAACAGAAACAGAACGACACAAAAATATCTTGAAAAATCATGCGGCGGCCCTTACTGGAATGCGTATCAGGGGCCGCCGAAAATATACCTAAAAGTTTAAAACTTCTTACTCACTTTTCAATAAAACTTATTTTTATCGCAAACTCACCACGTTGAACTATTTTATCCTATTTGATTTGATTAGATTTATAGATATTCAAATATCTGATCGGCGCTACCTAAAAAAAACAACTTAACCTTTAATTTTTTACTCGAGCCGGTTCACTACTCTAGTTACACACTCACAATTATTTAATATTAATTTTTATTAAAGTTCACTTAAAATTTTTATTAAGTTTTTAATTTCTTTTAGTGTATCTTGTTTTTTTTTCACTTTTATATGCTTTTGAACTCTTTTTGAAGAATATAATTTAAATCCAATCAGGTATGCTAACTTTGGCCGGATATACACAGAGCCGAAAAGTCTACTGCACCAAACCTAGTTCTTCGCGAGATGAACAGAAATTTAAACACGGCAAAAAGAGATAGATATCTACCGAGCTCAATCAGGCCAATAGAAAAAAAAATACTTCAAAAAAAACTAAGTCGTATGATTCTCCTCTAACTGGAAAACATCATCCGATTCACATCTCTATGTATAGCACCTAACTTAAAATAACAAACAAAAAAAAATAACAAAACACATACATGCACATTTATTTGCAAAAGTTGCCTTAGTATGAGTGCCCCCAACTAAAAAGACACTTATGTTCTTCTCTTTTTGTTTTGTTTATTTTCGAATACGGACGATGGGCATGTTCAATAATAATGACTACTTTACAAGTACTAGACCTATGTAGCTATTCGTCAACAGGTGGGGTTGACGACAACCTTTTTTTTTCGAATTTACCCTAACAACTAAAGCTTATATTTTGAAGTTAGATTTACTAAGCAAACTCGTCAAAACTTAGTTCCTTTCATCCCTGTCTCAATATAACATTTAACACTTACAATAAATTTTGGACAAAACTTTTAAACTTGGATGAGAAATTGTTTCACAATAATGAAACGGTAATAGAAAAATAGGAAAATATAAACACGCCCACGACACGAATATAAATAAGACGTATAACTTAAGTGACAAGCAAAACGACACGTGTAAACGTGAAAGACGACGACCGAAACATGAAAATAAATTATGAACGATAAATACACTTAACAATTATTTCCTAGAGCTGAATAACCGCAAGTCTAGTAGCATACCTAGTTTGTGTTTTTGTTTTTAATTACCAAAATCACTAATCAAATAATAATATTTTATTATCTCCCTTTTAATTAGATAATAACATAAATAGATTATATTATTCATGGCATGTCCCAAATGTCAAAGTTCCACCTACATTTCTACATCCTTCATCTAATGCGTCAAAACGTCGAACTACGAGACGACCGAACAAAACAAATCGTGTAAACGTCAACACGACACGACCAAAAAAAGAGTCGTGTAAACAGGCTCATACTTCCAATCAGTCTCTTACCTCTCTATTTATATTTTTTGGTATCTTTGGCTATGACAACCACAGATAGTAAACAAAACAGAAAACAACACAACCACCGGCATTGAACATGGAGGGTAAGTATGAAAGTATTATTTTATTTATTTTCTAATTATTTAGGTGCATTTTCTTATTAAATTTTATTGAACCAATCTAAATTTCTTTTTTCTCTCATCTTAGGTAGAGTCTACATCAACTCGACAGGAATTTTTCCAGGCGGCCGTAACAAAATTTGTTGTTTATTGGGATAAATTCCCAATAAACATCAAAAACAGAAATTTCGGTCGCCCGAGCCAAGTACCTGTATGCCGTAAGCAGAAAGAACCACAGAAAGGACGCCGTGCCCAAAAAAGGAAGATAGTAATGTATGCTTGTAGTTAGTAAAACTTTTTGTTCTAGTTTCTTACTATTAACAAATGTTTTTAATAATTTCAGGTAAATAAATGGGATAGCGACAACGGTGGGGAACAACCCACGTTCAGCCGGGCAAAAGGAAAGTTCCAGCAAGTTAATTAACTTTTCCTCCACTCTCCCTGATCGACGCCAATTCATAACAGGACAGGTAAGCACCGTTCAATTATTGCCTTATCTACTGGTGTTAATATTTTTTTTTGCAAAAATTTCAGAATGCACTCAATGAAGGCTAAGGTCAACGAACCCTCAACTTAATCGAATTCTGCAAAAAAAAACAGCTGTGGATAAGTCCAATCCAATCATATTATATCACTTCATCACTTCATCAACAAAAATCTTTTCTACCTAGTTTTTTTTTTTTCTGAAAGGGTGAGTGAACGAATTTTATTTTATAGTTCTAATACGAAAGTGCAATTAGTTAAGTAATTAGATTAGTTAATTGTAATTAGATAAGTTAAGTGAAATAAGATAAGAAAACAAGTGGTATAAATAATTTAATAAATAAATAAATAGTAAAAAAAAATATCACAGTTAATTCTTAAATCTAGTATCACAGTTTTAAAGTCAATAAAATAAAAATATAAATAGAGTAAATATCACAGATTGTTAAAAGTTAGTAAAGTTATCAGTCTTAAAAAGAAATAAAATTAATAAAATATCACAGCAAGCTAAGTGGTTAGTAACTTATATCTAGAAATCACAGATGCTTGTTTATCACAGTTAGTAAACTAATTTAAGCGTCAATTACTAAAATAAATAAATAAATAAATAACATTAAGTAACAATTAAAACTAAAAGCATGCAGTTAATAAAATATTTACTAAAATCTATAAAATTACTTTGTTTTTATTCAAAGTTGTCAGGTACTTGGTGAGCAAAACAGGGTGTTTCAATTTTCATGATTCTTTAATCATTTTCTTTTAGAAAATGTTTATCCACGACTAGTGAATACTAGTATGAAGCATTTTTTGGATAGGGGGTAAAATCCCAGCGTTTTGAATAGGTACCATGTGAAAATAAATTAACATATAGAACATTACAATGATAAATAAATAAATAAATAACAGATAACGAATAACATATAGGAATTAAACAACGATTTAGAATAGCAATACGAAATGAAGCGAATAGTTTTCTGAAACTTAGATAATCAAAATTTCGGTTAATAAATAAAAGTTTTTATCGGTTGGCTCATTGTTTCAAATCTTTTGCGTGAAATATACCAATTCGTTTTCCATTAATATTTTCTAGTTCATACATATTATTGCCTACTTGTTTGATGATTCGGCATTTGATAAATTTTGGTGAAAGCTTTGCGGATAGATATTTTGAGGAATCACTCAACACAAAATTCTTTCGATACACTTCTTGTCCGGGAATATATCGAACGTTTTTAGTACGGACATTATATAATTTTGCGGATTTTTCATTGGCTTTCAAAATGTTCTCGCGTATTTGATTCCGGATACAATGCAATCGACTCGGTCGGGGAAGAGTTAACAACTCGTTATCGTCTATCGCGTTCAACTTTTTAGCAAGTTCATAACTGCTACCGTGCATCATCATATTGGTACCAAATAAGGCAAAATATGGTGATACACCAGTAGAGCTATGAACTGCGCTCCTTAACGCACACGCGATATCGCCAAGGTGCGTATCCCAGTTTCGTTGGTCATCCTTAAGGTATGATCGGATAGCAGCCAACAATGAGCGGTTAACCCTCTCCGACGCGTTCGATTGCGGTGCGTAGTGCGCCGTTTTAAAATGCCTTACGCCATATTTGGTTATAAAATGTTGAAATTCTTTAGCGACAAATTGTTTGCCGTTATCGGAATGAATAATGTTCGGAACTCCAAACATATCAAAAACATTCTCTTTCAAAAATTTAATTACGCTCGACGTATTCGCACTTCGTAAAGCTTTCAACAACACAAATTTGGACAAATGATCTAAAACAACGAAAACATATACATTTCCTAACTTGGACCTCGGATAAGGCCCTAAAAAGTCTATGTATATTTTTTCGAATGGACGATTACTACAATAAGACGTTACAATAGGGGGACGAGTTACTTGATTAGACGCTTTACATTGCTTACACACACTACAATTAGAAACATATTCACGCACATGCACTGTCATATTAGGCCAATAAAAGTATTGTTTAAGGCGATTGAGGGTCTTAGCTATTCCACCGTGAGCAGCTTTAGGGGGATCATGGGCCCTACGTATAATTTCTTCGGTCAGACCTGAGGGCACCCAAAGAAGCCAAGAATGCTCTAACATTTCTTCTTCGCCTAACTTTTTAAACGCTTTCTTATACACGTATCGGCCTTCAACTTTTAAATCAGGCAACTCATCTTTACATTCGATTACCAGTTCAATCAAGTCCAAATATTCTTCGGATAGGAATTCCGCTGACTCTAAGTCAATCAACGGGGCAACGTCCTCAAGATCCAGAGAATCTACGTGTACCCGAGAAAGAGTATCCGGTACTACATGTTGGCTGCCTTTACGGTGCTGTATGTCGAAGGTATAGGACTGCAACGACAAACTCCACCTTGCGAGCTTACCACTCAAGTCCTTCATGCTCATCAGCCATTGAAGGCTTGAATGGTCAGTAATGACAGTGAAGTCCATACCCTCGACATACGGCCTGAATTTCTTCACAGCCATCACCGCAGCCATACACTCCTTCTCGGTGACACTGTAGTTTCTCTGGCTTTTATTAAATTTTTGTGAGAAGAATGCAATAGGGACTTCCTCCCCTTCCTCGTCCAATTGAGACAGTACGGCACCAATTCCCGCGTTCGAAGCATCACATTGGATGTAAAATCGTTTTGTAAACTCCGGGCGCGAAAGAACCGGTGCCGAGATCAACGCTTTCTTCAGATCTTCAAATGCTTTCAGCGCTTCTTCCGTCATTTTAAATTTTTCGCTCCTCTTCTTCAACAAGTCAGTCAAGGGTGCAGTCAGGGTCGAGAAATCTTTTATGAATTTTCGATACCACCCTGCCATGCCAAGTAACCTCCGAACCTGCCTTGGGGTTTTGGGAATCGGGAAATCCACGATCGCCTCCACCTTAGCAGGATCGGTTTTAAACTTCCCACCACCAACTATGAAGCCCAAATATTTTAACTCCTTGAAGCAAAACTTTGATTTCTTCATGTTGATGGTGAGATTAGCTCTGCGTAAGCAGTCGGCTACTTCACTAAGCAAGGTGATATGCGTCTCGAAATCCGGCGCCATGATAAGCAAATCATCGAGGTACACAAAAACACGCTCCCTAAGTCGTGCAGGAATTACCTTGTCCATCAACTGGCTCAACCGCTGGGCTGCATTGCACAACCCGAACGGCATCACAGTGAATTGGTACAAGGGTCTTCCCGGTACCGCAAAGGCAGTCTTTTCCCTACTCTGCTTCTCCAGCGGTATTTGCCAAAATGCTTCTTTTAGATCGATACTACTCATGTAGATCGCATCCGGAAATCGGCTGGTGAGTCCCTCGATATGGGGGAGAGGGTTAGCGTTCTTCTTCGTCAGTGAGTTCACCTTACGAGAATCCAGGCAAAGTCGATTTTTGCCTGGTTTCCGCAAGAGAACCACTGGCGAACACCACGGACTTTCACTCTCCTCAATAACGCCGAGACTCAACATCCGATCTAACTCTTCATACAAAATGGCTTGTATCGCTGGAGACACAGGGTAGTGACGCTGTTTCACAGGGAGTGCATCCCCTGTATCAATGACGTGCTCCATTAACGCCGTCTTTCCAAGACCATCACGTTCAAAACATAAAAATCTCTCTCTGACTGCATCCAGCCTGGCCTGCTGATCAGAGTTCAACTGATGAACATTTGAAGAATCTGATTGTTCATCAATCGAAATACTACTTATTATTCCTGGGGCTAACTGGAAAACTTTCCAAAAATCAACCCCAAGATAGATTTCCTGATCCAAATTGGGTACTAGGAAGAAAGTTAGCCCCTCTACTTTATCTTTATATTGGACTTTTATTTCAACTTTGCCCACAATTGATTGACTTTTGCCGTCAGCGGTCCTCACTCCTGAATAAAAGGGAATGATTGGACAGCCTAGTTGCTCAATCAATTGTTTGCAATTTTTGCCTAAAATGCTAACGCTGGCTCCACTGTCCAGCAATCCTAAAAATTCCTGCGAACCTATTTTAACTTTAGCATAAGGCCGAGGATCTGATTCCAAATTTAAAATTGTTGAAGATATTTTCTTCTTCGTATCTTTTCTGGCCTTATATCTGGCCCTAGCCTTTAAAATATTTTTAGAAGGTACACTAATTGCACTATTAAAAATTCTCGTTTTAGCTTCTTCATATTCCTTAAGACGAATATGTAACGGCTTTATTGTAAATAAAGATTTTTCTATAATTTTATTTTCTTCATTTTCGACTCCTACGAAACGTTTTAAAATTTTAATCTTTGGCTCTTCCTCCTTTGGAAGAGTTTCTAAAATAATTGTTCTTTCTTCTTTCAGTTTTTTATCGACGCAATTTATTGGGGGTTCTGTTTTAGAGTGGTACGCGATTCCCCCGGAGCCTTCGCGTCCCTCGCCCGGTTTTCCGGGTGGCATCGCGGACAACTTGGTGTCTTTACACCCTCCTGACCACACTTAAAACAAAACAAATTTCTTACATCCGACTCACAATCAAAGTATGTATGGCCTTGAACTTTACAATTCCAACACACAAGAGCTGTAGTGTCGGCATATCTCCTAGGTGGATTTTTGGAACGTACTCCTCCGAACTGGTAAGCCAGTTGTTCATCAGAGGGCTGGTGCTCTTCATATTCCAGCTCGTTCACACCATACTTATTTGGAGGCCTTCCAGCTGGTTTGGGTAGGTCCCGATCTCTCTTCGGAAGAGCTGCTTCCGCTTCCTTACACACATATCGAAGTTGATCGAGAGAAAAGATCGCTTGTGGAAACACTAAGTTTCTGATTTTTTCATTCAGATTTCTTTTAATAATTTTAACCATGTCAGCCTCTGGAATAGGCATTTTCAATTGAAACCTCATTTTATTTATTGCTGCAAAAAATTCTTCGCTACTTTCGTAGGAATACTGTTTTCGATCTAGAATGTTTCGGACAATTTCTAGATCGGTCATGGGGTTTTGATACCGACTCAATAAAGCCTCTTTCAAAGTGGGCCAGTCAAATTCCCTATCGACTTGAAATTGCCAAAACCATTCATATGCCGGACCTGAGAGTAATTGGTGGAAATCTCTCAAAATATCATTCCACGAACAAGCATAACGACTTTGCAGCTTTTCTAATCTAAAGACAAAATCTTCGACAGTTAAATTGTTTGAAAGGCCGTCAAACTTTAACCCCCATTTGTCAACTTTAACTGGGGCTTTGTATCCGGAATGCATATACTGGTTTATGACTGGAGGTGGAAAAGGAAACGGGGTGTATGGAGTTTGGTAGCCCCCAAAAGCTGGCTGATTGGCCTGAGATTGGAAAGGCCTTTCCGAAGCTGCTGGAGGATGATTGTTTCTACTTTGCTGTCCTATCGGTACGAAAGCACTCCTACCTTGATAAACTGATGGATTTTGTAAAACTGGTGGTGGTCCTGCAAAAGCCGAGTTATGAATTGGCATCGGTGGTGGCTTCGTCGGAACAGTGGGTTGACTAGGCTGGTTATTTGCTGCTGGAGCTGGAAGAACTAAATTCAATTTCTCAAGAAAACTACTAAGTTGTCTTTCAACTTCAGCACTTACACGTGCCGTCACGTCCGTCTCCAACCCTTTCTTACAGGTAGACATACTCCTAGCTATTCCCATATTTATGTAAGATTGCAGATCTTCTGATAAAACTTTTGTTGGTTTCTTTTTAGGTAATGTCCTAGCAATACTTTCGAGTATTCCCCTCGAACCCTGGTTGGGTGGTATACTTTGTGGCCTATCCTCATTTTCAATACCAGTGTTTAGCCTAACTGTGTTTTCGAGAGACCCAAAAATTTCTGGCCGAGGTGGTAAGGATGCGGCTCCCATATTACTGACTTCACTGTAAGACGGGGTTGATATTGAACTCGTGTGAGCACTGGTATTTTGGGCACTGGTTACTGGAACGCTAGTGCTATCTACATTGAGAGATGTGGATCGGACGCGCCTATCACTAATCAGAGGAGAATGTAAAACTCGGTGCCTAGCACCTGCACCTAAATTCTGTGTAGCTGATCTAGTAATTCGTGCTTCTTCTATTTCAGCCTCCCTGATCATTCTACTGATGCGATCCTGTTCATCTTGGTTTGAGTGTGCCATTTTCAACTTTAACTTGTCAACCAACTCAACGAAACAAAGAATTCAACAATAAAATCAACCACAACAAAAAGAGGTGAGTTTTCGAATAAAAATAGTTTTTTTCCTATACCAGAAAACCTAATTTTTAAAACTAACAGAATAGTTTTTCAAACAAAATATTATTTGTAACCAAAAAAAATAAATAATCAAAATCTTTCCAAAAAAAACGAAACCGAAACAAAAAAAAATTAAACTTAACGAAATATGTTTTGAAAAAACCCAAATAAATAATTCGAAAAACAAAAAAATGTATATATTGTAACAAGTGAATAAATAAATGACGAAAAAAAGAATTTATAACAAAAAAATGTAAATAAATAATGTAAATAAATAATGTAAATAAATTAACAAAAAAATTAAAATGAACGAGAAAAAAGTTAATAAATAACAGAAAAAAAGTAGCTTATCACTTTTGAAAAACAATTAAAAATTTTCAAAAATGTATTTTAACTCAAACCAAAAAGCGCAATTGTAAACCAAAAATTAATAAATAACAAAAAAAAACTGAGATGTAATCAATAAAGTATTTTTGAAATCGATAGAATAAATTTGAAAAATGAGTAAGACAATTGATCAAAAATCTTTGTTCTAATCTTAACGTTTGGGATAAATTTAAAGTATTTTTTTCCTCAGAAAAGAAACTAAATTTAAAAAAAAACTAGAACTATTTTCGAAAATATTCTCTAATTTCAGAATTCTATATTATAAAGAAAACTGAATTAAAGTTTAAAGAAAACAAAAACTTGACAAGCTAATAAATAAATAAATAAATAGAAATTTCAAAAAAAGTTAACACCTAACAAAGAAAATTAAAAAAAAACGAAGTTTTTCAAAAACAAAATTTTCAAACACAGTCTTTCAAAAATAAAACTATCTAAAGAAAACTTTTCTTAAACTGTATCAAAAACTTACTAATCTAAGTTTCCTATCTAAATTTGAAGATTCTTTTGTATAAAAAAACCTAAATTTAATAAGAAACAAAAAAGATAATTTAGCAGATCGTAAATTTGATAATTTTTCTCACTCTAAAGTTTTGAATCTTTTTAATAACGAAAAAAGTTAAAACTCGTAAGAAAAATTAGGGTTGAACGAAAAAGAAAACAAAATAACGAAAACAGATAAACAATTAAACTAATTTCAAAAAAATAGTTCTTAAGGATTTACGTTTTAAGATTATTGTAGGTAATTCTAAGTATTTACGAATATAATCAGTTATAGGTAAAATGTATAATAGGTCTTGTTTTTAAGTATTGTTTTGAAAGTAGCTATGTTACTAACCCAACTTCAAAAATTTATTTAAGATAATATAATAATTTTGAAAAATCAATAAAGTTGATTGAATTTTCAAAAGTTAACTAATAATGTTTCAATTTTAAAGTATTTAGTTCAAGACGAAGTAGATATGTGTAATATTATAAGTTTGTATCATGTTCTTACGGGGTGCTTCAGGTAGCTTCTACTCGGTGGTTTCTTAGCGACATGGTATGACCCTACTTACGACATCGCTAACAAAAGACATCAGACGGACGAACTTGACCCCTGATGTGACGATAATAATAAGGGAAACTACTAGAAACACTAACATATTACATTACAAAGTTTTCCCTTACCGTTCCCGCAATCCTAGACTGTCTCAAGGACCTTGCTAGAAGACATGAAACGGTAAGGTAAAACTCACAAAAAAGTTGGAACGATGATGTTGGACTAAACGTCACGCACAATCATCACTTCCAAATAGAAACTCACAAGACTAAAGGATAAGAAAATTGTAAATTAGAAAGAAAAGTAAAAAAGTAAGGATGGGAATAGGGGAAAACGATACTAAAATACGCTATCTGACATTACTCAAGCTTTCGCAAAGGAACGTCGCGATACACCTAGGTTCGTCTGTGACCTTCCTGATGCAGACATACGCCCTTTGCAAAAACTCCAGTAATCCCCGATAAACGCATCACACTTACTAACCGCAGTCACTGTGAATTTTCAAACACTCGTCGCGATTTATCTAGGTACGTCAGAGACCTTCCTGATAAAGACTTACGAGGTTTGAAAATCCACAGTAAGTTTGGTTGAGAACTACACAACACAAACGAACTGAAACTAAGACTACAAAAACTAAATTGTCAAGAAAACGTTCCAACAAAGTTGGAAAAGCGTTTTAATTACGTTGGGCGCCATTTTGTTGCAAAGGCAATAGGAGAGGAGGATGTAGGTAAAGTGGAGGGGTAGGAAAAGGAAGAGGTAGGAAAGAGAGAAAGGAAGAGATTGGAAAAGGAAGGTGGAATGTCAAGTCCCGGGGACGCGGCCTGCTTGCATATTGCACGGCGTCAGCTCGTCGGACGGGGGGGATCTTGCCCCCGGAAACTTGACCTCGCCTGCAGACAAAAACACTTATCAGGCCTGGGGAAAACTAGGGAACAAAAATCGTCGGACTAGAAAAGACCACGGACGGACTATCGTCACACCAAGGCACTGCGGATGTTGATGCAGTGAGGCCATTACCCACCCTACCATAGGAATCCTCGGCCATTTTTGGATTCCCCCAACATGGTGGATGATCGGTTTCGGATCATACCATCTTCACCGAAACTCAGCTACCTTCAGCACCCCTGAAATATGGTCTTCAGTAAGACATGTTCCGATTACTCGAAACAAAGAAACACAACTTCGATTTCATCTCAATCTGGCATTGGCTGAAGTTTTATTACTATTATTAATTTTAAAGAAATCGTAAACTAGCGAAAAAACATTAATTTTATAAAGTTAATTGAGAAATTTAATTTAAATAAATCACTTTAGGTATTATTTAATCGAAATTGATCTTGAAATATAAACAAGAAATATAATAATATAAAAAAAAAACAAAATATGATCTTGAACTGTTTCTGAACAGGACTATCACCGGACTTCAAAAATAGTACCTCTTTTTTGGTACTTTGGACTAAATTCGACTCAACGCTTTTTCCTACCCTCAAGTGAGCTCAATGGAGGTGGATTTCTAAATCAAAGCTGACCGAACAAAAACAACACACGAGCGACAGTCAAGGAAACAAAACCTTATCATTTACAACCAAAAATTTTGATTAATTTATATGAAAAATTTAAGAAAAATTTAACAAAAATAGACAAAAAAAACTTCAACACCAGTTTGCCAAAGATTTGGGAACAGTTTAAAACATATAATAACAAACAAAACAATCTTTGAATTAGGTTGGCTATAATTTTATAACCAAAGTTATTGGCTAAAAGCACCTTCTGCTTCTTCACTTTATGGTTTCGATTTCTTCCTCTCTTTATATTGGGATATTTTTAACTTTTATAGATATGAAATACCTGGAATTCTTCTTTATTTTGGTATCTTTTCTCGTTCCAGAACTCACTGTGCCGCTGGGAATCACAAATAGGCTCGGAGATTGTATGGTCTTGTGCTCCAAATATCGCGCTAAATTTGTCTCCCAGGATACCGATGATAGCAGCAGAGGTTCTTCGGACATCCAATTGATGGATGAATATCAGCGGATGGAACGTGGCTTCCAGCTGTAACAACGTGAAGCTGCGTTCGGTGGAGCAGGTTCGACAGGATTAGAACTTTTCACCAGCAACCAGCGTGAAAGATTATCATCCACCAAAATGATGACGATGATGTCCAATAGAGGCTGATTCAAATGGGTATTCGTCCCAAAAATCAAACAGAAACAGAACGACACAAAAATATCTTGAAAAATCATGCGGCGGCCCTTACTGGAATGCGTATCAGGGGCCGCCGAAAATATACCTAAAAGTTTAAAACTTCTTACTCACTTTTCAATAAAACTTATTTTTATCGCATACTCACCACGTTGAACTATTTTATCCTATTTGATTTGATTAGATTTATAGATATTCAAATATCTGATCGGCGCTACCTAAAAAAAACAACTTAACCTTTAATTTTTTACTCGAGCCGGTTCACTACTCTAGTTACACACTCACAATTATTTAATATTAATTTTTATTAAAGTTCACTTAAAATTTTTATTAAGTTTTTAATTTCTTTTAGTGTATCTTGTTTTTTTTTTCACTTTTATATGCTTTTGAACTCTTTTTGAAGAATATAATTTAAATCCAATCAGGTATGCTAACTTTGGCCGGATATACACAGAGCCGAAAAGTCTACTGCACCAAACCTAGTTCTTCGCGAGATGAACAGAAATTTAAACACGGCAAAAAGAGATAGATATCTACCGAGCTCAATCAGGCCAATAGAAAAAAAAATACTTCAAAAAAAACTAAGTCGTATGATTCTCCTCTAACTGGAAAACATCATCCGATTCACATCTCTATGTATAGCACCTAACTTAAAATAACAAACAAAAAAAAATAACAAAACACATACATGCACATTTATTTGCAAAAGTTGCCTTAGTATGAGTGCCCCCAACTAAAAAGACACTTATGTTCTTCTCTTTTTGTTTTGTTTATTTTCGAATACGGACGATGGGCATGTTCAATAATAATGACTACTTTACAAGTACTAGACCTATGTAGCTATTCGTCAACAGGTGGGGTTGACGACAACCTTTTTTTTTTCGAATTTACCCTAACAACTAAAGCTTATATTTTGAAGTTAGATTTACTAAGCAAACTCGTCAAAACTTAGTTCCTTTCATCCCTGTCTCAATATAACATTTAACACTTACAATAAATTTTGGACAAAACTTTTAAACTTGGATGAGAAATTGTTTCACAATAATGAAACGGTAATAGAAAAATAGGAAAATATAAACACGCCCACGACACGAATATAAATAAGACGTATAACTTAAGTGACAAGCAAAACGACACGTGTAAACGTGAAAGACGACGACCGAAACATGAAAATAAATTATGAACGATAAATACACTTAACAATTATTTCCTAGAGCTGAATAACCGCAAGTCTAGTAGCATACCTAGTTTGTGTTTTTGTTTTTAATTACCAAAATCACTAATCAAATAATAATATTTTATTATCTCCCTTTTAATTAGATAATAACATAAATAGATTATATTATTCATGGCATGTCCCAAATGTCAAAGTTCCACCTACATTTCTACATCCTTCATCTAATGCGTCAAAACGTCGAACTACGAGACGACCGAACAAAACAAATCGTGTAAACGTCAACACGACACGACCAAAAAAAGAGTCGTGTAAACAGGCTCATACTTCCAATCAGTCTCTTACCTCTCTATTTATATTTTTTGGTATCTTTGGCTATGACAACCACAGATAGTAAACAAAACAGAAAACAACACAACCACCGGCATTCAACATGGAGGGTAAGTATGAAAGTATTATTTTATTTATTTTCTAATTATTTAGGTGCATTTTCTTATTAAATTTTATTGAACCAATCTAAATTTCTTTTTTCTCTCATCTTAGGTAGAGTCTACATCAACTCGACAGGAATTTTTCCAGGCGGCCGTAACAGTATGTGATGTATGATCTGAGAAATAGGCCCCTGATTTGTATAGATATGTCACTGATGCACGGACATGGATTTTTGTAACTTTATTAGATTTTTTCAAGAGATGTTAACAGTATATTAATAGCCACGTGTAAAGCCTAGTTTACAGTTCCCGCATTATTCTCGCATGTCAACAATGCGCACGGGAACTGTAAACTAGGCTTAAAACGCAAAATTAATTATTTGCATGATTGGTTTACAGTTTCATGCGACATGCAAAACAATGGACAGGCAATTGTTTTGCCATGCGAAAAAATAATTAAATTGGTGCACAGTTTAGGTGGAAAATCATTTTGAAAATTTTGATTTTCGTTTTCGAATGGCAACTGTAAACTATGCTAGTTTGTAGAATTTGAAAATTTGATGGGGAAAACGATTCGGTGAATCAATTTGACATCCCTGCATCCCAAATGCAAGTAATTTTTTTGTAGCTCCTTTTTTTTAAACTAATGGTAGGGTAAAAATAATAATTTCTACAAAATCTTTAAAAAAAACTTATAAAAGCTTTAAAATTTCCCAAACTGTCTATGAAATTATGACGTCGTTATTTGCTGAGATATTCGTAATCAAAGCCAAAAGTAGGTACATATGTATCTTTTTTTCATTAAAAGTCAGAACCATGCAAACAAAATTCCACAACACCAACATTTGATTAGATTGACTCAAAAAAATTATCCATAAAAATGACAACCTTCAAAAAACTAACAAAAAAATCAAATTTTTTTCACAGGGCATTTCTTGCAATAACGCAATGGTACCTACTGCAAAAAAATTATGTATGTACAAATAAATCTCAAAACAAAAATCATAAAGCTTTTTTGTTTCAACTCAATACGACCACTCTCATCACCAAGATACCGCTCTTCAAAAAACACTAACAAAAATCTAAAAAAAATTGATTCCTTTAATTTTTTGTATTTGTTTGAATAGTATTTATATTAATACATATTATGTATGTTCCTCTCCCATGTTAAGAATTTGAATACGGTGTTCCAACAAGAGGTTTCATTTTAACTCATTAAAAAATTTTCAGTAGTAATAGATGTACCTATTTAATTTTTAAGAGTTCGTAACTCTGGTTAATAATAGAATACAATAGCCCTGTTTTTTTAGTGCATTTTAATCTTCGCTTAGTAGCATGCTAGTTATTACAACAAATTTGTATAATTCCGTATTTTTGTTGTATTAAACATGCTACTTTTTTCTAAGCGAAGATAAAAAACAGAGCTAATATCTATACTAAAAGACTTCGCATAACGGTGATTCTTTTTTATAAAATTTTGCACCACGTTTTCATATAACTGTGGGTTTTTTCCCGATCGATAGCATCAACTTTGATGTCTTCCTCAAGTGCATACATTATTGGTGGATCATTGACGTAGACTACAGTAGCCTCAATATTTTCACCTGACCGTGCTAGACAAACACGATAGTTGGAATCTTCACATACATAACTATAACCTACCGAAAAGGCTCAGATTTTTCTATTAAATTCACTCTAGATGGCTGAAACGGCGGTTGTTATGGCAACCAATAGCAGAACAAACAGTACGAAAAGTTTGCACGATATTTTAACCATTTTTGTACTGATTTTTCACACATTTAGCGAGGGTAGGAAGATATCGATACCTTCCCGTAAGAATGTATTAAGCGACATTTCAATAATTTTAAATACATCGAAAAAAACCTCTGGTCCAGTTATTTATTTATGTATTTAAAAAAATAAAAAGATTTTAAACGGGATTTTCAACTCAAAATGCCTCTTAAAATTTGTTTATTATAACAAAATACCCAAATAAATAACTGAATAAGAGGCATTTTAAAAATTTAATTTAAAATTTTGAAAATGTCGCTTAATACATTCTTACGGGAAGGTATCGATATTATGTCGATCCATATTTAATAACGCGCATATCTTTAACCAATGACAGTTAAAAATTTTAAATGAAACTTAAAATGTTCTTATAAATTACAAATATTCATCAACTTATTTTTAAAACATGGATTTTTTTATTTTATTTCAGAAGAAAAATCCAATACAAAATTATACAATTATGTTCATGACACATCAAATTTATTTTGTTATTAATAAGTAATTCTACTCCAATGGGGCCATTTCTTGATAATTCCATAAAGGGTATCCCCTGGACTGTTTGTAGAACTGAATTGCCTATGACCAAAAAGCTTATAGTCACCTGATAATTTCCCAATGTGAACACCTTCAGCAATTAATTCTTTTGCAATATTCAATGCTTTTTCGCTAGGTGCCTCGGAATCAAAGCTTCCAATAAAAGCAATGCCAATGCTATCAGCATTGTGACCCCTAGTATGTGCTCCAACTTTGTTCCAACCTCTTCCCTCATACGCGTTGCCATCGTTTCCGATAAGGAAATTGTATGCAATATCACTGAAGCCTGACACATCCATTTGCTGTTTTTGAATGCTCCTAAGTTTATGATCACAACTGGTCTGTTTATAGGTATGCATATAAGATTGAACTTTAACTAAAATTATTTCAATCCTTCATTTAATATCCTTACCCTGTTCCTACATGACTGCGAAGCAGTATGACTTATTATAACCTTGCTAACTGGAACCTTAAGGTTATCAATATCTCCATCCGGTTCCTGACCTCGCCATTCGGCTCTCGAAACTATTTGAAGTCCATAAGTTGGACTTAAAGACCAAGCAAGACAAAGACAAAAACTAAGAATTAATTTTTCCATCGATTATAATTTTATTTGATAAAGTTTTCCGTCTACAAAGTGTGTGGATACTGAAGACAGCACGCCCAAGACTGAAATATAAACAGTATACCTTTATTTATATTTTTCGCTATTGATGATTCAATATATAGCTTTATCAACGACTTATTCGTCTGGGGAACCACTTTGTTATTGATGTCTAATAGGTATATGATGTGTACAGTACACAATACACTTAAATTAATAACTAAAATGAAGAAAAAGATTTTGTAATCAATGAAATACCCATGCTGTGTTTTTCACATTTGTTGAAATTGAAATAGGAGCCTCCATTTCAATACTAAAAGGTTTATCTTTTAATAAGTCGATTTAAGTAAAACATAATACATATACAAAAGTTTAATAATAGGTACATACATATTCTACTACCTTTTAAATCAGCCTAGCTGCAGTACTTTTCAATTGGACATGCCTTAGTGTTGTAAATGCTAATTTTTAATCAAGGAAATTATTTTGTTTTTTTTGTCTAATTTTTATGAGTAGTCTAGGACTCTAGTGTGTTCGAGTTTCTAGAATTAGGACTTAATAGGCTATTGAATAGGCCGGGAAATTATGGGTATTGAGGAACAATTAAGTGCAGGAGTTTTTATTATTGAATATATTTGTTTGGCTCATAAGCATGCTCAAAACCAAAAATGCTACTAAATTCACCCATGCGTTTCTGAGAGAATGTTCACAATGGCCACTTTTCAATGTTGTTTGTATAACTCGGAAACTAAGCCGAACTTGACAATTTTACACTCAAAACTTTTTGTGAAAAATTAATTTTTATATAGAAATGGAAAATTTTATAAAAGAATTCAAGCAAGAAAAGTTAACAAAAACCAACATAAGAAAAATTCAAAATAAAATCAAAGATTTCTAAATTCACAATATTGTCTCCAGCTATTTTCAAATGGACCCAGAGCCCACAGCAGATTTTGGGTGGGACGTGTGAGTGATAGCAAAAAAAGAAGTATAGGCATCGAAAGCTTCATTAAAGGCTATTAAAATTAAATGCACGACTGGATCGCACGTACTTGCTTTTATGTTCAAGTTGTGTGGGACTTATGAACTTTAAAAAATAATCAAGTAATTATTGAAAAAGTATAAAAAAGCATTTAAATCGTTCCTTTAATAATTGTATAAACAGCCTGATAAATAACTTCGAGCTCAAAAAATGTTTTGGTATGCCAATTTTGAGTATATGTTAATACAGGGTGTCCCGGACCTGAGTGGAAGTATTTCAGGGGGTGATTCTTTGGGTTATTCTAAGAAAAAAATTTTATGGGGGGAAAGTTGCATCTCCCCTCCCTGAGGCAGGGAGGGGCAGTTTCTGAAACATTGACTTCAAATGCAAAAAAAAAATATTAAAAACCAACGGAAACACATTTAATAATGTGCTATAATTTTTTTGAAAGCTAATACTCCACTCTTGTATTTGGTTTTTAAATCAAGTTGTTTAAGCGAATAGCTTTTGAGAAATTAAATTTCAAAGTCAAAATTTAAAAAAAAAAATTTTGATTTTTTTTCTTAAGTCGATATTTTTCAAAATTTTACGTAATTAAGGGCATTTTTTGAGTTCAATATTCAATGCCCTCATTATTTTTTAGTCCATTACCGAAAACTAAATGTAAAAACGTTTCTTAGTTTTTGGGAAATTAAGAAAAAACAAAAGGTACTTTTCCCGAATAAGCCTGAAAAAACGAATTTATTCATGAATTATCCATAATTTAACCCTTTTTCGGGCTTTTGTGGTAAAAGTAACTTTTGTTTTTTCTTAATTTCTCAAAAACTAAGAAAGATTTTTACATTTGGTTTTTGGTAATGGACTAAAAAATAATGAGGGCATTGAATATTGAACACAAAAAATGCCTTTAATTACGTAAAATTTTGAAAAATATCGACTTAAGAAAAAAAAATTACAATTTTTTTTTTTAAATTTTGACTTTGAAATTTAATTTCTCAAAAACTATTCGCTTAAACAACTTTATTTAAAAACCAAATACAAGAATGGAGTATTAACTCTCAAAAAAATTATAGCAAATTATTAAATGTGTTTCCGTTGATTTTTAATGTTTTTTTTTGCATTTGAAGTCAATGTTTCAGAAACTGCCCCTCCCTGCCTCAGGGAGGGGAGATACAACTTTCCCCCAATACAATTTTTTTCTTAGAATAACCCAAAGAACCACCCCCTGAAATACTTCCACTCAGGTCCGGGACACCCTGTATACAGTTCAAACTGAAATTTAAAAATAATTCATCAATCCATTTTTGAAAAATTGAATTTTCAAACACAAAATTTGAATCTTTTTTAAAAATCCTAAATTTATTTTTTCTTAAATTTTGGTATGCAATATTATTTATATGCTAACAAAGCTTTTGTACAAAAAATTTGATTGACATCGGTGTGAGAAAACCGAAAATAAAAATAACCGTTATATGGCAGGTGCCGTTGATAAATGTTTTTGGTAATTTTTTTCTTACGAGAAAGTACACTAATACACTGATTTTTTTTATCAAAATCGTTGGAGCCGTTTTTGAGATAAATTAGCTTTTCCTTAACGGTTGTATGGCAAGTACCGTTATGTTTAGAGCTAAAAAAAAAAATCAATTTCCCCTATGGAGAATTACAAAAAAAACTTAAGTTCAACATTAGAAGAAAATCGCATCATTGGGCATGTTCCGCTGGTTATTCTCAGTTATCCGGATAGCTTTTTGTTGTTGTAATCCCTTGTTAAAAAAAACAGCTGATAGCAGCAGACGCAACAACAACTCAAGATATCTCAAAATTTTTGGGATAGCTAGATAGCATAGCGAATAAACATTTGGAACGCGAGGATTGGCTAAGGCTGTAGATACAGATACAAACAGACAGACAGAGAGACAGAATTGTGCCACCCAGTTTTTTCGTGTTCTCTATTATCGTAATGTTATGTTTGATTGTTATCTCAAATTTTTTTTTCACGTGCTTAGTGCTTAAACAGTGCATCAAAAAAAAAAAATAGGAAATGCAATTTCGGGGGTAATCGTGTTTGCCGAAATTGTTTTTCACCCTTCCCTAGATGAGCTCCTGGGATCACACATCACGGAATTTGAGACCCTACCAAACCGTTCTAAAAATCAAAATTCTAAGTGAAAAATGTTTTTTTTTAAACAGTCCGGCAGGGCGAACTATACACTCAATGACCTCAGATTCCTTGATATGGGATCCACGGAGCTTATCTAGGGAGGGGTGAAAACCAGTTTTGGCTAAAAAAAATTACCCTCGTAATTGCATTTCCTATTTTTTTTTTTCGATACACTGTTTAATTACTAATAGACCAGGAAAAATAGCACAAATCGTATGGGTAGGGTGTCCATAACGTATTTAAAAAAAAAGAGTACATTTTCGAAACTCCAAACTTCTACTGTTAACCCCCCTTCGCTCACCTCAACATCATTAAAATAATAGATAAATATGACCAAAAGTTTACTTTAAGTTTATTTTATAAAAATATATAATTATGCAAGTAATGTGTATAGGTACACAAGAAGCAGCAGTTTTAATACTAATAGGTAGTTTATTTCAACATCTTTAAAAAAAAAAAAATATCTGTGATATAAATCAGTATATTTTATAAACACTTATTTGCGCTTCAAACTTATAAAATTAAAATACATAAACAGCTAATTGAATTCAAAATATCACAGAATTTTAGTAAAATGTAGGTAAAATAGACATTAAATTTCTTCCTCATCTGAAAGTGTCATATTTTTGAGAGCTTCGAGTTTGATTAAGATATAAAACGATTTCATAAAACTTTTGACAGCTAAAATCTTTTTAAGTTAAAGGTAACTATGAGAATCCTGCTTTTAAACGATTTCGTTCTTTTGTCCATTGCGAACCCATCGACGAGAAAATACGTTTCACGTTCATATTTTGTGCAGGAAAACAAAGAAAGAACTGGCACATTTTTAAGAGCTCTGAATAAAAATCAAGATTTGTAGACGAACTAAAAAAATTGGCCTTATTTTGAACAGATATTTTGTTTTTAAAATTGTCATTTTCTTTCGAAAGAAATGTTTAAAAGGAAAATTGGTCAAACAACTTTGAGTCATCCAGTAAAACTTTCTTAGAAATTCGGGAATCGATACTTTTTTCTAAGTCTTCCCATAGTTATTTCTTTTCTAAATTCATCCATCGATCCTGAATAGGAAGGTTTTTACTTCAGTGTATTAAAGCTTAAATTTATATTTTAGGGGACAATACAAACGTACATTAATGAAAAGTGTGTTAAGTTAATATTTTGGTCATTTAGGAAAAAGAAAAAGAGATAAGAAAGAGTACATAAATAAAAGAGTAAAAAAAAGAATTTGACGAAAAAAGAAAGAATAAGAAAGATCAGAGTCAAAAAAGAGAACATGTTCTCTTTAAAAGAGATGTTCTGGAAACCCTACGTATGGGGAACCTTGAAAAAATTAATTCATGAAACATTAAAATTGGAATTGACGCAGAATTGCAACCTCTATAACATATCCAAAGTCCCCCAAAATCCCTGCATTGGCTTTTTGTGTAGATGCATTTGAAGAGGTGCAGACGGGAAGAATTTGGAGGTCTATCAAACTAAAATATTTGTTTGGGTAAAACCTAATCATATGATAGGTACATGCTTTAAGGGTAGTTTTTAACGCTGAATCTAATGAAACCAAATTCAAAATGATACAACCACCCAAAAAGAAGTTATAGTCCTTTTTATGTAATGATGACTTTTTTTCAGGTACAACAGGTAAAATATTACCGAAAACCCTTTGAAAATAACGGTATGCTAATGAAACTTGGAATGAATGTTTCATTTGTTATAGGAACTAAGAATCAAGAGAGTCCCTAAAAATATTCATGGTGAAAGGGTGTTTTTTTAAGGGGGAGGGACAACAAAGAATGTTAACCATAAGGCTAGGACCACACTTGCGATTTCAATCGCGCGACTGTTTAGTCGCCAGAAATAGAACACATGAATTTGAATAAGAATGAACGCACATGCGATCTAGAAACCGCGACAATTAAAAGTCGAAAATTTGTTCCATTTTTCTGGCGATGCGATTGTCGAAAGTTAAAATGAAACAAACGGACTTAGATGGTTGTGCTCACACTTGCGATTTAAAAAGCGCGACTAAAAAATCGTAGTCGCAAGTAGAAAAAATTATACACGCACTTATGATTTTTAAACGTACGATTATTTAGCCGCAAGAAATGAGACACATGGTTTTAAATGTGAGTGCACACATACGCGACTTTAAAATCGCAGCGATTACAAAAATGGAACCAGATCTATTTTTTTGAGCGTTTTTTCTGTCGCAAAATTAAATAGACGCATGTGCGTGCATTCATATTAAAAGCCTTAAGTTCTATTTCTTGCGACTAAAAAATCGCGCGATAGATAGTCGCAAGTGAGTGCATGGCAATTATTTATTGCGAGACCGATTTTTTAATCGCACCGACTGAAAATCGCAAGTGCGGTCCTAGCCCAACACCCACGTAAAAACTCTTACACTCTTTGACTTGTTCTACGGAAAATACGATTTGAAAAATTAATTTTTGCTTGAAAAGGCCCATAACTTTGTTAAGGGTGCTTGTATCATTTTAGTTTTGCTTTTATTAGATTCAGCGTTAAAAAATACCCTTAAATCATATACCATACTTTGTGCATTTACCTCAATTACACCAAATCGGAGTTTTGGCTCAAATCTTCCAACTTCTTCCCAGATTTTCCCTCTCTTTAATAAAAAAAACCCCAGAACAAATATATTTATGAGGACTATTTTGATTCTTGGTTGCCATGACAAATTTAATATTTTTGGCGAATTTCATGAGTGTAAGAGTTTTTTCGTGGGTGTTATGGTTAACATTCTACACTTGCCCCTCCCCCTTAAAAAAACACCCTTTCACCATGGATATTTTTAGAGACTCTCTTGAGTCTTAGTTCCTATGACAAATGAAACATTCATTCCAAGTTTCATTAACATACCGTTATTTTCAAAGGGTTTTCGGTAATATTTTACCTGTTGTACCTGAAAAAAAGTCATCATTACATAAAAAGGACTATAACTTCTTTTTGGGTGGTTGTATCATTTTAAATTTGCTTTCATTAGATTCAGCGTTGAAAACTACCCTTAAAGCATGTATCATATGATTAGGTTTTACCCAAACTAATATTTTAGTTTGATAGACCTCCAAGTTCTCCCCGCCTGCACCTTTTCAAATGCATCTACACAAAAAGCCAATGCGGGGATTTTGGGGGACTTTGGATATGTTATAGAGGTTGCAATTCTGCGTCGATTCCAATTTTAAAATTTCATGAATTAATTTTTTCAACCTCGGAACCCATTTTTCCTGGCCTAATACAAATAACGCATGATTTGGAAGGTTAAAAGGAAGCGTAGATGTGTTGACTCATGGTCATATGAATAATAGATATTAGCCCTGTTTTTAAGTGCATTTTTTATCTTAGCTTAAAAAAAGTAGCACCAAAAAATGTAAAAATGACAAAAATGCACTATAAAAATCAGGACAAATATTGAATTTTCAAAAAAAAATTTTGAATCTTTTTTTAAAAATCCAAAATTTATTTTTTTTTAAATTTGGTATGCAGTATTATTGATATTCTAACAAAGCTTTTCTGCAAAAAATTTGATTGAAATCGGATGAGCGGTTAATGAGAAAATCAAAAATAAAAATAAACGTTATATGGCAGGTACCGTTAATAAATGTTTTTGGTGATTTTTTTCTTACTAAAAGGTGCATTATATCTACAATAATACACTGATTTTTTTTTGTGAAAATCGTTGGAACCGTTTTTGAGATAAATAAGCTTTTCCTTAACGGTTGTATGGCAAGTACCGTTATTTTTTGAGCTAAAAAAAAAATTCCAATTTCCCCACTGGAGAGTTACAAAAAAACCTTAAGTTCAAAATTTTAAGAAAATCGCTTCAGTAGTTTAGGCTGTAGGTTGAGGTACGGACAGACAGACAGGCAGACAGAATTGTGCCACCCACTTTTTTCGTGTTCTTTATCATCGTAATGTCATAGGTCTGTTTCTTTACTTTTAGGATAAAGTTTGGTAAAAAGTTCGGGAAAAAGTTTGGTATTGAGCTTTCTGATGTTGTTGTTGTAATATTAAACCAGAAATGAAAAGTAAAGAAACGCATTTGGGATGTTTCTGGTTTGTTGCGGTATAAATTACCTATTTAACTTTATTTCTGGTTGGCTCACCGCATACAAAATTATACAATTTCAATTATTTTTACATGCACTTATAATTTTGGGATCTATTAAAAAAACAAGGAGAAATATTTTACTTTATATTTGCCTCTATTGCATCATTTTCATTTAATTTAATTAAATTAAACCATTTTACCTAAAAAATTTAATTTCAAATTTTTCGATCAGCTGATTTCTTGTTTGACAAGCAAGAAAGTGCAGTAACTAAAATGTTCGGGTAGATTCTTACTGAAGGGGAAATGAAAAAAGTCAAAAGCTCTGGCATTTTCGTGCCAGAAAATAGTAGGTCTGTTTCTTTACTCGCCCGCGTGATCCCAAAGTATCCCAAATCTACCCAAAACGTGTTTCTTTACTATTTTCTGGCACAAACATGCCAGAGCTTTTGACTTTATTTCATTTCCCCTCCAGCAAGAATCTACCCGAACATTTAAGTTACTGCACTTTCTTGCTTGTCAAACAAGAAATCAGCTGATAGAAAAATTTGAAATTAAATTTTTTAGTAGCGTACATAAAATGGTTTAATTTAATTAAATTAAATGAAAATTATACAATGGAGACAAATTTAAAGTAAATTGTTTCTCCTTGTTCCTTAATGGAGCCCAAAATGATAAGTGCATGTTAAAAGAATTGAAATTGCATAATTTTGTATGCGGTGAGCCTACAAGCAATGAAGTTAAATAGGTAATTTGAACCGCAACAAACCAGAAACATCCCAAATGCGTTTCTTTACTTTTCATTTCTGGCTAAACATTACAACAACAACATCAAAAAGCTCAATCCCAAACTTTTTCCCGAACTTATTCCCAAACTTTATCCCAAAAGTAAAGAAACAGACCTAGTAAAGAAACACGTTTTGGGTAGATTTGGGCTAGTTTGGGATCCCGCGGGCGAGTAAAGAAACAGACCTCATGTTTGATTGTTATCTCGAATTTTATTTTTGCACGAATCCAAAACTTGCCCTATAGTACCTATATCGCAAGTAAAAAGTAGCATATTAAATACAACAACAATACGGAATTATACCAGTTTGTTGTTGTAATTAACATGCTAGTTTTTTCGAAGCGAAGATAAAAATGCACTAAAAAACAGGGCTATTATGTTATGTAGGTGCATAATCTTTTCTTTAATTTTTTGACTGTAACTTTTGACTGCCATGTTTTTATTTGCCACCATGCTAAAAATTACTTCTATCCAACAAGTAGAGATAGGTAAGGTATGTAGGTTTCGTTCGTGGTGGATATTTGGACCAATTTGCGCATTCTCCTTTAGGCGTGTTTTTTTATCATCGGGATCTGGATCTGGATCTTCTTTTAACACGGGTTACAAAAACGATTTTAGAAAATTTTCCATTATTTTGTTTTTGTATTACGTGTAAAACTTAATCGATTAACTTTTAACACGTGTTACAAAAACAATTTTGAAAATTTCCCATTATTTTGTTTTTGTTTTACGTGTAAAAGTTAATCTAGATCCAGATCCCGATGATAAAAAAAACATGCCTGATATTAAAACACGCCTTTTGTAAATTTGTGTTTTCTTATGCCCTTAACAGATGGTGCAGCACGTCTGCACACATCATCGCTGCGAGGAGAGCTGCACTTAATAAACATATGTGCATACACTTAAATATTTATCATACATAGGACTCCATCACCCTTTTAGTATGAAATGTTTCGGTATTTCTAAATAATTTTTATACAAAAATGTATTTTTGTATTTTAACTTTATCAAAGGGCATGGTAGTGCCCAGCCAAGTTCGCGGCACTACACCCTTTCTACAGGAACAAACTCAGGCGATTTCCAACCCCCCTCTAACTTCAGTACCAATAAAGTCAGAAACTTCAAATTCGCTGTATTTACTGAGCTGATCAAACACAGGTAGCTCACCAAATTTCAACTCCTAAGCATTAGTAATTCCTGAGATATAGGACTTCAAAAATCGCAAAAACAGTAACTGACTGACTGACTCACTGACTCACTGACAGATCATCAAAATTATGGAGCACTTCCCGACATGGTAGAAACTTGAAATTCTGCACAACGGTAGGCCTTGTGGTGCATACAAAGGAAAAAATCGAAAATCTGCAATTTTCTATTCAGGGGGCGTGGCATCCACCCACTTTCTTTAAAACTCTTATACATTATATGGAGCACTTTCCACTGTTGTAGATGAATGAAAATTGATAGGTCGGTAGGGCTTGAAGTACTTAGAAAGAAAAAAATTGAAAAATTGGAATTTTCCATTCAGGGGGCGTGGCATCCACCAACATTCCTAAAAATTCTTATAAATTATATGGAGCACTTCCGATTGTTGTAGAACAATGAAAATTTGTAGGTCGGTAATGCTTAAAGTACTTATAAGGAAAAAACTTGAAAAATTTGAATTTTCCATTCAGGGGGCGTGGCATCCACCCACATTCTCAAAAATTCTTATAAACTATATGAAGCACTTCTGATTGTTGTAAAAGGATGAAAATTGGTAGAGTGGTAAGACTTGAAGTATTTTGAAAGAAAAAATTTGAAAATTTGGAATTTTCCTTTCAGGGGCGTGGCATCCACCTACACTGTTAAAAATTCTTATAAACTATATGGAGCACTTCCGATTGTTTTAGAACGATGAAAATTTATAGCTCGGTAAAGCTTGAAGTACTTTGAAAGAAAAAAATCGAAAATTTGCAATTTTCCATTCAGGGGGCGTGGCATCCACCCACTTTATCAGAATTGCTATTATTTATATAGAGCACTTTCGGCTGTCGTAGAATTAAGAAACTTTGTGGAGCGGTAGGGCTTGATTTTCACATGGCAAAATAAATCTTTGCAAAAAGGAGTGAAATCACAACAAAAACATAAATGTTAAAAAAAGAGCCAAGTTCTTATATGTATGTACAAGAAACCTGTGCGTTAAAAGTCTGCCAAAAAAAGTAATGAGATATTAAATATATGCCAAGTTTTAAGTTCTTGAAGTTTAATATCAAATATCTTAAGTAGAGTTATATCGAAAAAATTCCAAATCATGACAGAAAGTTGGTATTTAATGATTACTGATTAAAATTTGGTGGATTTACTTGGCAAGTTTTCTCTTAATTACTTACTTAATCACAAATTTAAAATGTATGAAAACTTGACCAGTGAACCCACCAAATTTTAATCAGTAATCATTAAATACCAAATTTCTTTCATGATTTGGAATTGTTTCAATATAACTCTACTTAAGATATTTGATATTAAACTTCAAGAACTTAAAACTTGGCATATATTTAATATCTCATTGCTTTTTTTGGCAGACTTTTAACGCACAAGTTTCTTGTACATACATATAAGAACTTGGCTCTTTTTTTAACATTTATGTTTTTTTTTAAGTTATAATTTTTAAGTTATAATTTTTTTAAGCTACGAAAATCGAAGTTTTTTAGAGATTTTGTTATTTTTTTGGATAAAAATCAATTTTAAGGTGGATAATTTAGATAAGTGGCCCTGCCGCCTCTCACGTTGTATTTAACTATGAAAGAGTATTTATATATTTGTAAAGGAGGGTTGAAGCAATAACTTTTTAAACATAATTTTTGAAAATTGTGTAATTTTTCATTCACATTTGCATTTTGAAAAGTGAAAATCAAACCGATGTAGGACTCAATCTGCTTTCTAGTATAAAATAAATTCAATATTACAAAAATGTAGCCTGACATTTATCCTTTCCATAAAAGCCTTATGCCGGATTTACACGAATGGAAAGCTGCCAGTATAATGACAAAAAGAATGAATTTGTCCATTCTTTTGTTGTTGCTTTCGTCATTATACTGGCAGTTTTCCAATCGTGTAAATCCTGCATTAACTTTGAAGATCGGATAGTCAAAACCGAAGTTATAAGCTTTCCAATCGATCAACTTGAAGGCTATTTGTGCACAACAGAACTTTTCTCCACTCAACGTCAGCGCAGCGGTCGACGAACAACCACTTTTTGCTGCGGAGCTGCGCAGCAAATTTAGAAATAGAGACATCGTGCAACTTTGAGCTGCATGCAGCTCTTGAATTTTTCTGCTCCCATAATAACCTGTAGGTGTGTTTTTTTATCATCGGGATCTGGATCTGGATCTTCTTTTAACACATGTTAAAAAAACAATTTTAGAAAATTTCCCATTATTTTGTTTTTGTATTACGTGTAAAACTTAACTCAGATCCAGATCCTGATGATAATAGGCGTGTTTTTTACCATCGGGATCTGGATCTGGATCTTCTTTTAACACGTCTTACAAAAACAATTTTAGAAAATTTCCCATTATTTTGTTTTTGTATTACGTGTTAAACTTAATCCAGATCCAGATCCCGATGATAATAAAACACGCCTAATAAAACACGCCTTGTGTTATTTTACTTTTTTAGTACAATTTACAAAATCATTAGGCGTGTTTTATTATCATCGGGATCTGGATCTGGATTAAGTTTTACACGTAATACAAAAACAAAATAATGGGAAATTTTCTAAAATTGTTTTTGTAATACGTGTTAAAAGAAGATCCAGATCCAGATCCCGATGATAAAAAAAACACGCCTATTGTTTTTGTAGCACGTGTTAAATGAAGATCCAGATCCAGATCCCGATGATTAAAAAACACGCCTATTAAAAGCTCATCCTAAACGCTATTTATCGCTCTTTTTATGAATAAAACTGAATAGGCGTTTTTTTTTCATCGGGATCTGGATCTGGATCTTCTTTTAACACGTGTTACAAAAACAATTTTATAAAATTTCCCATTATTTTGTTTTTGTATTACGTGCAAAACTTAATCCAGATCCAGATCCCGATGATAATAAAACACGCCTAATGATAACAGAACAGGAATGTTATAAAAATAAAGTTTTCATTTTATTCCTCATTGGTTTGGAAATCTTGAATTTAGATGACCTACACAAATGTGTAGGTATGACTATGGTAGGGCTAGGGCGTGCGATTTAACACAATTTTTTTGGGTTATGTCAAATATAAAATCTAATCCAATGCACCACAAACAATTCATGCCCACATAAACATCAGAACTGTAATTCCCGAAATACAGCAACAATTATGCGAAAACGTTATGGAAAATTTCATCAGAGGGCATTATACTATTTCTTGTAGGCAGAGCTAAGGTGGACATTATCTTCCAGTTCCATTATTAAGTGCAGAGTTTGTATTTAAGATATGAACACAAATATCGCCACTTAAAACAGAATTGCATTTTTCGAATGATTTAAAATGAAACCGCTTGTTGGATGACCCTGTACATCAGAGCTTTAAATTAAAAGCCGGTGGATTATTTTATATTTTTTGCTAAGTACTTGGCCTTTTGGCATAATTTTGTATGGCTTGGTAGAATAACAGTCTGTTTAACCTGGCTATATGTACAAAATTTGAAAATTTGAACCTTATCAATCCTTAAAATGGGGTCCGCCTAAGGCTAGGTATACGTTTTTCAAATTGATGAAAACGTTTGAAAATGATTAAAAAGCTTTCGAACCTGTGTACATACATATGCTTAAAAATTACACTTCAAGTTTGAATAGGTTTCGACTAATCCATAACAATTCTAAGCCACTAAAAAGCCTTTAATTATAAGTTCTATTAATATGTCATGTGAACAAGTCCTGATATGTATTTAATTTATTATTATTATTTATTTATTGCTAATCAATAAAAATAAAAACTAAATTATTTCAGCCTTATTGCATTAAAGTAGTGCGCAGGCTCCAAGACGATCACGTTTTATCCAACGATGATACCTCACATATAATTTTTTAGTAGTAGCCAAGGACATTGTATATAAATTCTATAGTATTCTCATGAAGAAAAAAAGCTCGTGGCCATCTATGCGTCCAAATGTAATACTAATTTTTGTTAAGGGATCTCGGTAAGGCGATCACAGCGAACCTATCGACCAAATGTCTACCTACAAAATCGTGTTTCATGAGAATACTATAGATTGGATATACAATGCCAAGGAGACATTTACGAAGGAAGGGGTTGGTTACTTAAAAGCGCTAAAGTTTCGGAGGATTTTATGAAAACTAGTTATTGGATAGGTCTGATTGGAGATTTTTCCGAAAATCCAGTTCTAGAAATGCAATTTAAGGCAGTACAACATTTTATATTGCATGCTTAGTCTATTGGAAAATTGATTTCAATTCAACCCCCAATATCCATGTTTCGGAAGATATATTGGTAATATATAATTTTTCGGTTTCTTTTTACTAAATAAATAAATTATGTATATACTATACTATACTATACATAAATGCCACAGTATACAAATCAGGTAATCAGAATTATTATGAGTTTCGCCCGGAAAATATTTCACCCGAAACATTTTTGTCCCCCCAGAATTTTTTAAAGCTATTAAGACTTTCACCCGAACTTTTCTTGGCCTAAAATAAACAAAAAATTTGCGTAAAGGGCACCAGCACCACCTGTTTATCTTTTTCACCTTCAAAAAATAAGTGATCATTTAAGATCTTATTACGATACATTTCGCCCGACATGAGTACTCACAATAAAGGGTAATTTTAATTTTTCGGGTGAAACTCACAATAGGCGAAAAGTGAAATGTCAATTCTTCCGGGTGGAATGTTTTTCACGTGAAGCTCATAATAAGGGTGAATATGTTGCGTAGGTTGTTAAAATTGAAAGAATCGCAGCAAGAAAAATTGCTATTTGTGAGAATCTCACATAACACTTAAACACAACAACAAATACGCACAAAACATTCGCTGACGATAGTTGTTTGGTGGTATTTATTTTTGTTAAGGCTCTCCCAAACCAACGCGAAACATTCGCCGACGACAGTTTTTTGTTGTTGTTAAGCATTGTGTTACCATAATTTTCATATTTTGTATTATTTGTGAATGATTCGCTATGGTTTCGCGTTGGTTGGGAGAGTCTTTATTTTGTATTGTGTATCTGTTAATGAAATGAAATGATGTCATATTTTGTTTTCTTGCGAAAGATTTCGCGTTGGTTTGGGAGAGCCTTAATGATTTACCTTTATGTGTACTATTCATAAAAACAATGTTTGAATATTCAAATTTACGAATGGCGACTAAATTGTACCGTTATTTTTTTAATATTTGACGATTTTTATTGAACATTATTTACAATTTGGCTTAAAAAGAACTTACAACTAATAGGATAGGTACTATTATAATAGATTTTTTTGGCACAAAGGGGGCCTAATGCCTTACCTTTTGTATGAACTTATTGTTCTCTTTATTATTTTTATTTATTATTTACGAGTATTGTTATTATTTATACAATTTTAAATAATTTAAAAGAGAATGTTGATTTCAAATTGGTGAAATAAACTTAAACTAAACTAAACTAAGCTGTAGGTACAATTGAATAAATATTGTTGCCCTCGGGCTGTTAAAACCAAACCGGAAAACTGGAACTGATGACTGGTCTTAAGAGTTGGGTAGATCAGGATCTTTGTCTACTGCTTCAATACGGTTCTTTTTTCATGACTACATAGAGTCGATGAAGGATCCAGCTAGCTTTTTTCGAAGTTTCAGAAGTATGTATCCACACATTACTACTATGTGATTTTTTCTCAGTTGATGGTCTAAACGGACAAGTTCGAGTTTGGAGGTGTTAATGCGGATAGCCTACTTCTTGCAAGGAATTTTCGGATGTGGGCTCCGATTTTCCGCACGGTTATCAGTGGTGACATCGATGAGTTGTAGGCGAGTGAATCATCGGTAAAGGGAGGTTCACTCATTCGAGTAACACTGCATCGAACAAAAAATATGAATGCAACTTCGAGGATAAGCGTGTTAGCCGAAATTGGTTTTCACTCCTCCCTAGATAAGCTCCTCGGATCACATATCACGGAATCTGAGACCATTTGAGTGTATAGTTGCCTCTACCAGACCGTTTAAAAAACTCAAAATTCTAAGTGAATAACGGTTTTTTTAAACAGTCCGGCAGGGCGAATTTAACACTCAAATGATCTCAGATTCCGTTATATGGTATCCGCGGAGCTTATCTAGGGAGGGGTGAAAACCAATTTCGACTAACACGATTATCCTCGAAGTTACATTCATATTATTTTTTCGATGCACTATTACTCGCAAAGGCCCCAGTTGTGGACTACAAGACTTTGATTTTTTGAATAGCCTTTAATGAAGTTTTCGACGCCTATACTTCTTTTTTTGCTATCATTCACACCCAAAATCTGCTGTGGGCTCTCAGTCTAATTGAGTTGTTTTGGGCAAATATTGAATTAATGAAGGTTGTATGAAAATTCCTATTTCCGTTGGACATCACTCGATTTACCAGTGCAACTTTAATATGTCACGCGTAGAATTTTTCTCACTTGATTTTTCTTCTCTTATTCTCTCTTTAGAATCTTTTTTCTATTTTTCTTTTAAAATCGCATTCGGTAAATATTTTCACTTGGTACAAAATATTCAATTAAAAAATGTATTGCTTAATTTTGGACATGTTGACATCAATTCGAAATCATAACTAATGGAGTTCAAATTGAGTGCAGTTGAAAATCCATTTCAATTCAATTAAGATCGAAATTCTGTGTGGAAGGCTTGAATTTTACTCTCAACCGATTTCGAAGAACAAAATCAGTTTTAAGGCAGTACCGATTTTAATGCCTTTTCTGTTTTATTTGGGTTTGTTCCTTTTTGTGTACTCTGTAAAAAGTTCAAATACATAGTACAAAATGCCTCATTTAAGTAAATCAGATTTTTATTCAGTATTTTTAAGAAGAGAATAATTTTGATGAGTTATTTTTGGGAAACTCTACTACAAAATGGTCGTTTTTTCGTATGCTATCCTATAACCCAAACAGCATTGATACAAACAAAAAAGAGAAACAAAACAATAAATAAAGGAAGTATGTATGTATGAAGTTCAAAATACATATTTTAGTTTTTTTTTGTAATACTGGAAATTCAATTTTTTCCATTTTTATTAATTCCTCCTATTTTAACGCTAGTTTTTGAAAATATATGAATGTATATAAATATGAACTTAAAAAAGAATTAATAAAACAACTAGTAATTTCCAACAAACTCAATTATCAAGGTGGAAGATAGCGAGTACACATAAACGTAAATATATGTTCATATATATACTATATAAATACATATACATATATATAAACGTATAAATATATTTTCTTTAAATAATTTGTTAAATTCCATATCTAAAAAATCTGATTCTTTCGATCGGAAAAATATTCGATTAGCCACTTTCGTCCTATGTCAGCCGATTCGTCATCGCCAGATTGCTTCCGGAGTACTTTTAGGCACATCGAATCGGATATATTGGGACTATTTTCTTCGAGTTCCTTGAGTTCTTCCTCATCATCGATAATGCACTCCTCTTCGCACTTGATTTTCTCGGAACTCTTGAAAAAAGAACGTTCCGTCTTTCGCAAGAAATTATACAACGCAACGCAGCCAAGGGTAATCTTTCTTGCGTTCTCGCTGTCAATCCGAAAGGGCGCCGAAAGAATCGGAAATATATTGGTTAACATGCGCAGAGCACTCTCCGAGTTGTATTCTACTCGATCCATGGCATAGCAGTATTTGTATTCGGGGCTGCCATAGTTGAACCACGTTGAACTTTCACTACTACTGTACGGAACGTACTTAAGAGTATTCAAGAGGTATGGTTTTACTGGCAGGGCACCGTGGCCAACAAAGAAGTAATTTGGTCCAGTGTCGGGGTGTTTTGGCAAATTCAGCTGATCTTGTTCTATTAGGCCTTTGATTGTGGATGATTCAAAAACTTTTTCGCCATTATTTGGACTGGGTTCGACATTGGCATAGACAAAATTATCGTTGCTATCTACGATGCCGGTGAATATCAAGGTGTCCTCGCCGTCGCTTTGCTTCAGGGGATGTTTGTTAAATGTTATGTGTTTCATTGTTAGACTACCAATACAGTTCGGAACTCGAGTTTTTTTGTAATACGCGTTGGAAATATTTTTCCATTCTTCTTCAGTCTTTGGGGTGGAAATAAAATGATCCTTCAGTGTTTCATAAATATTCATACAGATGTCTCCGATCATCTTCAATATCACAGGTTTTGATGCTCGGAAACAGTAGTTTCTACATGAATGGAACTCGCCTGTTAAAGGATATAAATAAAATATTACATTATTATTTAATTTAAAATTATTAAATTTTAAAATACTCAATTATAAAAATTAATTTGGAAAGAATATTATCAAAAGTGCTTAGTTGTTCAAAATTTCAAAAACTCAGACTAACAAAAAAATAACTTAATAAAATACTTATGCATTTTTGGAAATACTCACAATGTCTTATGAAAGCAAAGCATCCATGAAAAAATCTAGTAGTATACTTGGAACAACCAAAAATTGAAAAACTAGAGAATCATTCCTATTGCGACAGTAGAAGGGACTGTTGGCAATTTCATCCAACCTTTATAAATTTCCTTGAACTTTAAGTTTGATGAAAATTGACCCAGAGGATTAGGTCGCAAGCACATAGGCATATAGATACAAAACAGAATCGAAACTGCGGAACCAGATTTTTTTCATATCCATGGACTTAATTGCAAGTTTTATTATTTATTATTTAATTATTTATTTATTAAAAACAATCTATTTTCTCCTAAGATTTTTTTCCTAGATAATTGAAAAAGTTTCAGCTGCAACTTCTGACGTATTTCAAATTTCAGTTTTACTTGCGGTTAAAAATAATTTTGCTTATATGTTTTAAGATGATATAAAATTTGTTCATAAAAAAGCGGCATTTTTATATTTAGTCCTAAATTTTAAACGCTTCCTATAACAAAAGCTGACCAGGAGCATATTTCTGAGATTGTACAAACATCACATACATTTCATACAACATACAACGTCGTCATACACATCATACAATTTTCTGTTTCTCAGATTTCATTGGAAGTATTGTATGGATACTTCTGTTTGTTGTATGAAGTGTATGACTGACATTTCATTTTTATTCAATTTGATTGCGGTTTTTATTTTTTTTAGAATGTGAAAATAAAATGAAAGAGTGGCTTGTACCTTCTTGTTCTTATAGTCTGTATTCTTTGTGTTTCTTAACTTTTTATGATAAAATAAAGTTTCGGTTCGTTCTTAAAATTGCTAAACAAAATGTAGTGTTTATTTTTATAGATTTTCACCTCAAGGAAAATAAAAAAAAAAATGTTTGAATACCAAACAATACATTAATTCACAATTGTAATAATACAGCACCTCTATGGAAAATAAAAAAATAAATAGAAAACCAAATGTGGTTTAATAATGTTGAAAAGTAAAAACAGCAATTTGACTTGCTGTTTCAATTGTATGATAATGGTGAATGGGTAAATTGGACGTTTGTAGTTGGATAGCCCCCTTTTATTGTAAGTTATACTTCTCCACCTCAATGCATCTACTCCCCACACATCCATATAATATCTATTATTCATATGACCATAAGTCAATACATCTACGCTTTTTTTTACTTTCAAATTCACGCGTCCTTAAATCAATCCAATACGAAAATGAGTAATACTGTGATATTAGAATCTTTGAATTAAAATTAATTCTAATACGATTTTTCCTCAGTACTGTTTAAATGTACTCTATTTTTGGCTGTAATTTTTAACTGCCATTGTTTTTACTTGCGATATACCTATGTATATGAATGTAGGTACTATTCGTGCAAAAAAAAATTGATATAACAATCAAACATAACATTACGATGATAGAGAATACGAAAAAAGTGGGTAGCACAATTATGTCTGTATGTTCGTATCTGGATCTACAGCCTAAGCTAATGGTGCGATTTTTTCAAATTTTGAACTTAAGGTTTTTTTGTAACTCTTCAGAGGGGAGATTGAAATTTTGTTTAACTCTAAAAATAACGGTACTTGCCATACAACCATTAAGGAAAAGCCAATTTATTTCAAAAACGGCTCCAACGATTTTTATAAAAAAATCAGTGTATTATTGTAGATATGGTGTGCTTTCTGGTAAGACAAAAAAAATTATCACAAACTTTTATTAACGGTACCTGCCATATAACGGTTTTTTTTTATTTTCAGTTTTCTCATTAACCACTCATCCGATTTCAATAAAAATGTTTGCACAAAAGCTTTCTTAGAATATTAATAACTGTATAACAAAATTTTGGATTTTTAAAAAAAGATTCAATTTTTTTTTTAATTCAATATTTCAAAAACGGGTTGATGAATTATTTTTAAATTTCAGTTTTAAATATATGTATATTATTAATATAAACTCAAAATTGGCAAATACATTTTTAAGAAAACGGCTACAACAATTATAAACTTCTTTTGCATGTATTTATATTTTTTCAAATAATTAAATGGCATACTTGTTTTTGAGCTCTAAGTTATTTATCGGTATTTTTATACAATTAAAAGAATGATTTAAATGCTTTTTATACTTTTTCTATAGTTACTTGAATATCTTTTAAAGTTCTTAAGTTCCACATAACTTGAACATAAGAGCAAGTACGTGCGATCCAGTCGTGTATTTTATTTTCTTTGGCGCCATAGTGAAAATTAGCGCATATTAATTATTCAACTGCATAGGTCTCGTCCGTGGTGGAAATTTGGATCAATCCCCATACGTTTTTGTCCATTATCCTTTGAGGTTAATTTGCTGTATGATGTGTATGAACAAATTTTGACAAACAGAATCATACAATATTCCAATGTTAAACATTAGAAGTAGTTTGAACTTATGAAGCAAGTTCCTGCAACCCAACAATTTTTTTTTTTGTTTACATTCGGTATCAAATCAACTGAAAACGTTTAAGTATTTTCCAATATTATAACAAGTACCTATTTGAAATATACATAATATATCAATTTTCTTCTTTTAAACTTGGTATTTTAGTAGGTACCTAAAAAAAATGTTTTAAGGGCTGACTATTTCAGGTCCCACAACACTTGACATCATACAAAAACAGTACAAATAATTAATTAATTTGTGTGTATGCTAACCAAGAGTACACACATATTAAATACATACATATGCATAAATGTTCAAGTTCCCAACAAAATACACATTACTAGCTGAATTGGCACATACGAGTAGGTATCTACTTTTAATTACTTGTGCGTTGTTATTAAATAACTTGACGAAATACCTATCTAATTATCAATAAAACATTCCTCAATTTTGAAGGAATAACAAACAAAAATGTCAACGCAAGGCAGAAAATATATCAGATGACGATGCATTAGATACATTTTCGATTGATTATTCTAGAACCTTTGCTGCTGATAACTTGCAAAAAAAAGCTTTAAATGCATAGATAGTATACCTACAATAAAATGCAATTCAATGAGACTAAAATACCCTTTTTGAAAAGAAAAGTCACCCCTAACATCTCAAACAGTGAACCATCCCTTGGAAAATAATTTTTCCGATCGATTTTTTCCAATTACATTCTATGAAAGTTTTTTTTATTTATTTAATTTTTTTGCAGAACAAAAAATAATTAATTTTTGGCTTTTATGTATATGTATCTCTTTTGAGCTGGGACTGGTTTGTTGTTGTCGATTTTGTGATGAAACAAGAAACAACAAACACTTTGTGCGTGATGTGATTCACGTCAAGCTTTGTCTGGTAGGCCAAATCTTAACAAAATCTAGCCACGACAAAAAAGGACACACCCCGCCCATCATAGATAACTCTCAATATTTCCGAACAGGGATCAAAGTGCATTATGTAAACCATCGTACAAATAAATAAATGAAATTGCTTTCCAGACAATTCGAAGAAAAACAAAAAATTTTCACTCAAAAAGATCGCAGCGCTTATCGTAAATGGCCTCCGATAGGAACCATGCTCCAATGTTTTGATATTTTCGTGCATAAAAATAAAACAAAATATTTTTAACTAAAACAAAAACTTACCTGTAGCTAGGTATTTCAGCGTTATGGCGAGACGTTCCTCGGCACTGAAGAATTTCTTCTTTCGATGTGGCTGATAATTTGTAATGAGTGGTCCCAGTTTATTGACTAAAAATCGAAACTGCTTCTCCGTGATATCGAAGAAGCAATTCAGGTGATAGATTTCATTACTGCGGAATTGGATTTCTTTGAGAATGTTTTCTTTAGCAGTGAATTGATTCTGGTTCTTCCGCAACCATTCGCGTGTCCATTCCAGGCGACGTTTACAATGCAAAATCCCAGCCAGGTTATTCATATTGACCGTGTTATCCTCTCGCAGGACTCCGATGAATTTTATTTTCAGATGATCCATACTTTCGAAGTTGGATTGATAAATTTTATATAATTTTTTTTTGTATTTGTATTTGGTTTTTTGTCGTCGTCTCGTGTGTATCGAAAGAAATTAGTTTTGTGGAAAAAGATTAAGGTTTGGAATTACAATTTAATTCGCTTAAGCGAATCAATGAAATTAATACATTTTTTTCCGTTGAGAATTAAAATGTATGATTGGGTAATTCTAGAGCAGTGTTTTTTGGTGAATATATTTTTTTTTCGTTTCGTTGGAGTTTTTCTGTCGCTGCTGGCTTTTGGATGACAAAAGGAAAATTTCTTGTTTACCTCCTGCTTCCAACGAAAAACAACGTTGGATGGTCTCGCTCGCCGGAAATCAGCTGATTACAGTTGTGCGAACGAGAAAAATAGATAGGGGGCTGATTAGCTGAATTTAACATGCAAACACAAGGTGTTTAGTACTTTTCCTAATAAGAATTTTTTTTTAGTAATTTAGTACTTTCTGGAATAGATCAATTCCGAACTTTGAGCCTGTTTTCATTGGCCACGTTCCGCTGGTTATTCTCAGTTATCCGGATAGCTTTGTGTTGTTGTAATCCCTTGTTAAAAAACAGCTGATGCAACAACAACTCAAGTTATCTCAACAATTTTGGGATAGCTAGATAGCATAGCGAATAAACATTGGAAAGCGAGGATTCACTACGCTATAACGACGGTTTTGTGGGTGAAATCGGTTTTGAGCGATGAGAGATGTGACACAATCTCGAACAACAAAAAAATATCAAAAAAGGATTATTCGTTTTGCAAAATATGATGATGCAATTTTTTTGTTTGAAGTACAGGGAAGTTTTTTTTGTCGCTGTTTGAATAACAGCACAAAACGTGGTGCTTATAGAGTTAGGGCTCTCCCAAACCAACGCAAAATATTCACTGATGACAGTTTATTTTGTTGTTTAGCATCGTGTATCTTTGTGCTTGCTTACACGTGAAGAACGAAAGTGTTCAGATGTGAAGAAAATTAGAAAATCATAATTAGGAGAAGCAACACAAAAGAGAACATCAATTTTCTACACCGAATAATTTTAAATATTTTGAAGTATTTCATCCCGCAGAAAATGCTTGAATTTCTTCACGTGTGATCAGGGATCTTTAATATTTTGTATCGTTCCGAATTATTCGCTATGATTTCGCGTTGGTTAGGGAGAGCCTTTAAGTTCGTTCACTACATTTGAGGCTCTTCCAAACCAACACGAAATTATATCGAATTCCTCGCAAAGACAATTTTTTCTTATTATTTAGCATTGTGTATCTTTCATATTTTGTATGCGTTGGCTTGGGAGAGCCTTTAAACATGAGCTTGCTCTTTAAAATTAAATAATCGTAGCGTCAAGCGTTGATTATTGGTACAGTTCATTACTTAAGGCTTAACTTCATTGGCCATTTTGCAAAATTACAAAAATAAAAATATTGTTTCCCGCTAGCGCAGTTGTTTCGTGAAAAAAAAATATACAATTGTTTTTTATTTTTTTTTTTTTTTTAGTGTTGTGTGTCTGTCATATTTTGTATTATTGCTGAATGATTTCACGTTGTGTGTAAACTCGCTTGCCAGTATACCCAACAAAAACTGGAAAACTCATAAATATGATGTAGAAAGCTTACATTTTTTAGTATCATGTTGTTGTTTGGTTGTGTATTATTTGTCATATTTTGTACTATTGTGGATGATTGGCTGCGTTCAAACACAGACTACAGCGATCTGGATAGATTTGTGTTGTTGTAATCCCTTGTTAAAACACAGCTGGGGGTCAATTCTCGATCTGTGAAACTGTGAAATGAAAACAAAGTTATCATTTCAGTTTTCACAGAGTTTTATCATTTTATCACTTCACAAACACGTGCAAGGCGATTCCCGAACTCGTTGTGAAAAACAGCTGTCAAAGTGAGTACTTAAAAGTACTAACATGTAAAATGCTACCACTTGCTCATAGAAAAAGATGATTGTGACGTCATAGAAAAACCAAGATGGCGACTTGGGTTTATCAAATGAGCACAATTTGTTTCTGTTTATCATTTCTCTTTTCACAGGTTTTCACAGAATGAAATGATTGTGATAAACAAATTATCATATGAAAACATTTTGGCATTTGTTTTCATTTTTTCACACTTCGAGAATCGCATTTGGCGTGAAGGCGTTATCATATTTATCACTTCACAGTTTCACAGATCGTGAATTGACCCCCTGATGTTGGCAGAAAAGAGATCCCAAGCTATCCTAAAAATTTTAAGATACGAAAGTTTTCCTATGAGAAATGTCAACAACAGCTGACTCGCGTTCAGACATATACATGTATACAAAGCTATCCTAGATAGGTTATCCATTGAAACTTGAACGCACCAATTCAAATTTACGAAATCGCGTTGGTTTGGGAGGTTCTTTAATGCTATGTTCCCACCAAAACGAAATCCGAGATTTCAGCTAACAAAATTTTAGATTTTATATTGGTGGAGTAGAATTTCATTGAGATTTCGTTGGAATCACGAGTTTTTATTGAGATTTCGTTGAAATTTCTATGAAACCTTGTTCCAGCGGCTCAAAATATCAAAAGTTTTCAACCGAAATCTCGGATTTCATTTTGGTGGGAACATAATAGCCATTCCACACTATCCCACTATTAACACATGTCAAAAAAGTGTGAAGACAATCATCTGTATACTAGTATGGAAACAAAATATGAAATTTCATCACACACAAATTGACACCGTATCCGACACGATTTGACATGAGTGTTTATACCTGATAATATTTAGGATCGGTTCTAACCCTGAGGCCACACGAGCCAGTACTGGCTAGCCAGTTTGCTACACATACTAACTGCCAAATTCCTATTCGTGTATATGCTGTGACGTAGGCGGCATGCCAAACTGGCTTCATTACTGGCCAGCGTTCGGATCTTACTCCAAATGGAGTTAATCTACTCCGATTTTAAGGAAAGAAATTTAACTACTACGATTTTCCACTTTTTCAAGACTGAAGATGGAACCATTTCAATCTATCGTCTGTGTGGTGTGGAGTGGCATTTTAAATACTCTGTGCTCACTTCTCAAGCCTGCCATGTTGTAAACTGTCATTAGCCGTTGTATTAAGTGCATTTTTATCTTCTCTTAAAAAAGTAGCATGTTAAAATGCAACAACAGTTTTGTATATAACTCCGTATTGTTGTTAGCCTCATCTTTTAGTACATTTTTATCTTCGCTTACAAAAAAAGAAGCATGTAAAATACAACAACAATATGGTGCGGGTAAAAATGCACTAAAAACAAATGCACTGACGCCCTGCAACATCACTTCACTAGCAAAAAACAACAAAATCCAAAGTTTCGTTATCATTACGAAAGTTTCGCGTTGGTTTTGGAGAGCCTAAAGGCCCTCCCTAACCAACCCGAAACATTTGCCGACGACGTGAAATCATTCACAATAATACAAAATATGAAAGATAAACAATGCTAAACAACAACAAAAACCGCCTTTGCGAATGATTCGCTATGATTTCGCGTTGGTTTGGGACAGCCTTAAAAACTTATTTCTATCACAAAATAATATTTATCGTAAGAGCTGTTGTTTTATTTTTCGTGCGCAGCGATACAAAATACGACAGATACACAATGGTAAACAACAACAAAAAACTGTCGTCGGCGAACGTTTTGCGTCGGTTAGGGAGAGCCTTTAATAAATTCATTTTCCAGTTTTTGTTGGCTTTCTTCTTGAACGAAAATAAGACCCTACAACAAAACCAGATGAGACATGTGTGGTTCTGGTTTTATTCATATTCAAACATTCATGAATACCCTTACTATTTTTCCAAATATGCTACGAAATAGTACTGCCGAACCCTGTTACTGGCTGCTCTACTGGCTTCCCAACTGGCTACGA
Organism: Dasysyrphus tricinctus; assembly: GCA_963921185.1. NCBI lineage: Eukaryota > Metazoa > Arthropoda > Insecta > Diptera > Syrphidae > Dasysyrphus > Dasysyrphus tricinctus. Next base: position 253,994,404 of record OY992532.1, read on the forward strand.
AAAAGGCAAGCCAGTTGACGAGCCAGTTGCTCAGGTTTGTATGTGTTGGTAAAAAAATGTGAGTGTATTGCGACTGGCTAGCCAGTACTGGCTCGTGTGGCCTCAGGGTAACACCATCACACATTCTATCCCACTTGGGCGTTTGAGGTTATGGTGAAACTGATTTGTTTTGATGCAAGTATGGAAGCAAAATATGAAAATCATTTTCATCACACAAATTTGGCAGTAGTTGTATGAAATTCCTTCCCACTTAATTCTGACATTGTGTGTTAATACTTTGTGGGATAGTGTAGAGGCACTTTAAGTGGCTCTCCCAAACCAACGCGAAACATTTGCCGACGTCAGTTTTTTGTTTTTGTTTAGCCTTGTGTATTAGTCATGATTTTGTACTATTGTGAATGATTCGCTTTGATTTCGCAGTGGTTACCTATCTTGTTGAAATTAGTCAAAGACATAAATTTAATAATACAACAAAGAAACTAAAAATTGATAGGGTAGCAACTTTAAGTTGCCTAATGTGTACCAGGTCTAAGCAGTTATTGGCTCAATCTGTTCCGGACTTAAGAAAGATAACGCTTTCATAAAAATAGCTTACCCCGAAACGTAAACAAAATTGTCCTCACATCGTCATAAATACCCATCAGCCATCACTCTATCAAATCCAGCTGTTAATAATCATTAATCATATATTTAGGACTTTGAAAACAAATTTAACAAGTTTGTAATTTAAAAATTAACTCAGGCATAAAATGTATAACAATGAATGTATAGCAATCAAAGATATTAAGCCTGGTTTAAAGAATATCAACGTTATTTTCATAGTACTCGAAATAGGAACAGCAACAGTGACAAAAGAAAATCGTGAAGTTCGTAATTTCAAAGTTGGTGATCCCACAGCTTGCATAAATGTATCAATTTGGGATGAACCCGGCAAGCTTATCCAACCTGGAGATATTGTTAAACTAACCAAAGGCTATGCATCCATTTGGCGTCACTGTCTCACTCTGTATTCAGGAAAGAATGGGGATATCCTTAAAATGGGTGAATTTTGTCTCACCTTCAATGAACAACTAAATATGAGCGAACCTAAACGACCAGAAATGCCAATAATTATAAATCCTCAGATGACAATACCAGGCCCGGGATTGCTTTCTAATAATGGCGCTCCCAATAATGGAAACCAGATTGTTCAGAATAGGCCTCTAACAGTCCCTTCCACCACACCGAATGCTGCTCCATTAGCTGGTCAAGGGCAAAAATTACAAACTCAGCAAAGTAGAACAATACCCACAACTGATCCAACCAAACCTATTATTGGGATGTCGGGGCAAACGAATGTCCAGCAAAAGCCGAACCGTGTCGCACGCAGCAACCAACCCCGAACGAATATAAAGGCGGACCGCAGATAATAAACTTAACAAATAAAGGTTGTAATAATTTTGACTAATAAGCTGTAGGTAAGCTTATGAACCTTGTAGAGTAGCATTTTATAAATTTAAAATAAAATAATGGAAAAAGTAAAGTTTTGTTTTATATTTGATTTATCTTCATTTAGCAGACAATTTTGGTTGGGCCTTTGATGGATTGAAATAAATTTTACTGAAGCTACATTTAAAGTTATAAAATATATTTTATTATTGAAGCTACATTTAATGTTATAAAATATATTTGTGGGGAATATAATTATGTTTCTATAGGTTTTCTTGTGTATTATATTCGAGCCATCATTAACACGATTTTAAGATTGGTGGACAGATTGTCTTTAGGAACCGCCAATTTGTATGAACCAAAGGCCTTCACTAATTCAACAAGTCTAATAAGTTAGTACTAATTCTTGTAGTATTTTAAGAAATAAAATTTGGTGGCATGGCAGCTAGTGGAGAACCAGGGCCTAGTGACTTCCAATTCTCAACCATTCCTGTGTGCATGTTGTTGGCAGGAATGAAGGTGACCTACAATTTTTTGCCCAGTCCGAACGGCTAGATGGGAAGCACCTTTTTATGACAACAGATACTCTTGATGGATTTGTCAGTTTCTCGCAAGAGGCCGTACCTCGGAATTTTTAGTATTATGGTAGAATTCGTAAAAATCTAGTAATAAAATTGCTTGGCTCTCGACAAATTCTTCCAACTTTAATGAGTAGGATTTCAAATCCTGTTGGATAGAGTTCTCTGCGGTTTTTCTCAAAAAACTCATGTCGGATGAACTGGAGCTTAATACAAAATGAGTATGACAAAGGATACCCTTCATTCTCGTTTGCTGCCACCAACCTTCCACTGGGATTGCAACATGCAACCTCATCTTTAATGCATCCGATTTTCACCATAGGGAGGTGAGAGTAAGAATTTGTAAACATTATGTAAATTTAATAAAATTCTTGAATCTTGAATGCACAAAATATACGCTTTGAAGTCCACTAGTCACTGGTGAGTTCAAGTGATATCATCTGAGATTCTGTAAAAAAATTTAAAACATTTCGTGCAGTAGTTTTGATGTGATGCGTTCTCAATGGAGCTTTAAAACATAATTTCAGCTTTCATAAAAATATTAAGTTTCTGTAAATGTTAAAGAAAGGCAAGAATCACATATAGAGACTTTTGTGAGTTTCACCCGAAAAATGTTTGATGTTCGAAAATTCCACTTATTGTGAGTACTCATTGTTGGTGAAATGAATTGTTATTATGTAAGAGCAAACATTTTCACTTATTGTTTGGCGGCGAACGATAGATAAACAACGGGCACCTACTGGTGCTTTTCGCGAAAGTGTTTTATGTAGGGAAGAGAACTTCGGGAGAAACTCATAATAGCTTTTAAAATTCCAGGTGAACAATAATTTGTTCGGATGAAAAAATTTTCCGAACGAAAATTACTTCTAATATACTGATAATTTATACTGTTCAATGTACCTATCTATAATTTTGTTTGATGTTTTTTTAAAGAAACGGGCCAGCTAGCTAGAAATAAAATTCTTAAATGCTTGACTCATATGAAAGATAATTTTCTTAGTGAAAATATAAGCCAAATGTTGGTGAAATCGGACGATAAATGTAGAAGCTATGTATGTATTAAATAAGAAGGAAAACAATTATAATTTTTCCAACAAATTCGTTTAAATCTATGTAGGTATAATAGGATGTCCGTTATTTTCCAATGAGGATTAGAGGTTTAATAAATAAACTGCAATTAATAAATGAAAATTTACTCGTAAAAAGGCCTGTTTTTTTCTCTAAATTTTATTATTATTATTGAGGGTAATCATACAACAGCGTAAAGTCGTTGTAAACTTTAAAACTTCGTAATTCTGTCACAATTTGTATGGAAAATTTGACAGATTTACGAAGTTTAAAACTTTACGATGTTTACGACGAGTTTACGCTGTTGCATGAATACCCTTATTATTCCTTTGAAGAAAAAAAAGTTAAAAATATGACTTGGTTCAGTACAGCTGTGAGCCCTCGATATATCGTTTGAAAAGTAGTTTAAATATTTGTATGAACTATAATAGTTAAGTCAAGTTAAAAGTTCAAGTGAGCTCAACTCCATAATTGCGTTTCGCCTTAGAATAATAAAATTCACAGTATCTCTCATGCTGTGATTTTTATATTAGTCGGTAAACATCGATAAAAATTGCGTCTTAGAAGGGTTCGATAGTCATCTAACTGATGAGTCCAACTATCGTACCTGGGCGAAACGCAATTATTGAGTTGAGCTCACTTGAACTTTTAACTTGAATTATAAATATTCAGTCACTCCACTTAAACAGAAGAATTTCTTTTCAAACTTTCTTCATATTCTATTAATAATAGTTAAAAGTCAAGGACTTAAAAAGTCAAGTCATTTGCGTAAAGTAGTAAGTCAAATCAACAACAGCCTTTGAGGTGTTGAACCGTTAGCAAATTGTCTGCCTTCCTAAACACATGTCAAACAGGTGTAAAATTTGACGTATGTACACTTTTACATCGATTTATTTCAATGTCTTTTGGTCGGAGGGAAAATGTGTGCATACAAGAAATATTTGGCTTGCAACTTTGAACAATTAAAACCTACCATAACCCAAAATTTTGTAAACTAGTGTAAATACTAGGGCTGCCAGATTTTTTTCGAAGCTCAACGGGACATATGGCGATATGGCTACAATTAGCCTAGTTTCACATATGTACATATATTCGGTTTCATTCGGTTCGGTCTCTATTCGGTTCGTTTTCGATTTCAGTTTTGTATTTTTACACACATACGGTTCCTATAAGGTTTTTATTAAAACAGCAATTTTTAGTTCCAATAGAAACCGAATAGCACCGAACGTACCCTCGACACGAATCGGTTTCATTCGATTTCAAAACTGCTCGTCTCGGGTCTAGGGCACACAAACTAATCGTTCACACAAATTCGGTTCTATAAGGTTTTCTTGTTGGTTTTAATTTTGAATTGACAACTAGTGCTGAAGTTTGTTGATATTTTTGGAACTAAAAATTGATATTTGAATAAACGTTTTTCGAGCAGATGGCTCTCTGCACGGCGATGCATGTTTAGGTCGAGGTGTTTTATTAGCAATTCACAATAGCTTTGACTCGACCCTTTTCAAAATTTCCGATTCCTCCTCCTTTGAGTATGTCTGCGTCAAATTGACAATCGCCAAATTTACCTTTTATATAGCTTGCTGCTATATAAAACCTTGCCAGCCCATCCAATCTTATCAGCTTGCAGTTGATGCTATAGATGCTATCTTCGAAGCAGCTGATCCATCGGACGTGGTTTTAATTTTAGGTGATTTTAATTTCCCGAATCTCCAGTGGACTCTCTCTGATGATGAATCACACTATACGAGTTCTAATGCAATGACCGATAAGGAAATGCTTTTCACTGATTGCCTCTCTGATTCAGACCTTTACCAATTGAGTGGTGTCAAAAATAATTTAGGCCGTCAACTCGATCTTATCTTCTCTTCTGATGTTGACAACTGTGTAGTATCAGCAAGTAATCATCTTCTTTCCACTCTTGACCCATACCATCCTCCTCTTTTCCTTACTTTTTCTTATGAATCTTCCCATATCACCGCCGCTCCAGAAAATGCAATGGCTTTTAATTTTCGTAAGACAAATTTCCCTATGCTTAATAATCTTCTGCGCGCCGTCGACTTTGGCATTATCTTTGAAAGTAACGACATCAACTCTGCCCTCTTCCATTTCTATTCTTTAGTGTTCAGTTGCCTTAGTCAATCAGTCCCTATTTCTCCCCAAAAAAACACTTCCTCTAGCCCTCCATGGTATAATAAAGAATTAAAATCCCTCCGAAATAATAGAAACAAACTATGGCGTAAGTACTTGCAATCTCGCACTGGCTACGATTTCTCAACCTTTCAGAGTGCAAACTACAATTTCTCTGAACTCTGTAAGTCTCTTTACCACAACTATCTTAGTCAAGTTCAATCTAATATTATATCCGATCCCAAAAGCTTCTTTAATTTCATAAATGCTAAAAGAAAGTCTGATAATTACCCTTCTACCCTTACATATTTGAATACTAGTTCAGACGATCCCTTAATAATCGCTAACTTATATGCTCAATTTTTTAGTCAATCTTTTTCTGATAACACATCACTACCAGACTCAGATTACTTTTCCTTCTTAGACACTTGCACTCAAACCTCACTTTCTTCAATTTTAATTCCCCCTTCTATAGTTGAAGATAAGATTAATAAACTCAAGGTTAAATATACTGGTGGTCCTGATGGCTTACCTTCAATAATTCTAAAAAATTGCTCGTCAACTTTATTACAGCCATTGACCGCTCTTTTCCAGCTCTCAATCTCTCAAGGGATATTTCCTTCTCGTTGGAAATATTCCTATATTATCCCGATCCATAAAAAAGGCCCTAAAAAAGAAATATCTAATTACCGCCCCATAGCTAAGCTGTCGTGTATTCCTAAACTTTTTGAAAGCATAGTCTATGACAACATGCTTTTCCATTGTAAACAAATTTTCTCCCCCAATCAACATGGTTTTCTTAGTGGTAGATCGACTACCACAAACCTAGTTGATTTTGTTTCTGGTACCATATGCGCCATGGAAGCTGGGAAAGAAGTTGATGTCATCGCAACCGACCTTAGCAAAGCTTTTGACAAAATCTCACACACCCTTATTCTCTTTAAACTTAAAGCACTTGGCTTTCCGCCCCTTCTCATTGCATGGATCCAATCATATCTGAGCGATCGTCAGTACAATATCCTCTTTAGAGGTATCGAATCTAACCCTATCCTTGCAACCTCCGGTGTTCCGCAGGGAAGTCATCTCGGCCCTCTGATTTTCGTTTTGACTATTAATGATGCTGACTGCGTCATCAATGATTCTATGATCTCTGTTTATGCTGATGATACAAAAATTTATAGATACATTTCCTCTCCTTCTGATTCCTATCTTCTTCAACAAGATTTGAATAGATTTTCTACCTGGTGCCAGAAGAACTTTCTGGAACTTAATGTTAGTAAGTGTCAAGCTATAACCTACTCCCGTAAACGTTCTACTCTCCCTCCTCGTACATACTTTATTAACAATGATGCAGTGACCGTAGTGGACTCATTATGTGACTTAGGAGTTCTTTGTGATAAAGAACTTAATTTTAGATCTCACATTACCACATCTATTAATAGAGCTAACTCTGCACTTGGGTTCGTTAAGCGCTGGTCAAAAGAATTTTCAGACCCTTACGTCACTAAATCTCTTTACCTCACATTTGTCAGACCACTTCTTGAATATGCCAGCCAGGTATGGTCACCCTTTTATGTTACTCACTCTCTCCGTATCGAAGCTGTTCAACGAAGATTCCTTCGTTTCGCACTTCGTGGGCTACCCTGGCTTGATACGCTCCATCTCCCACCCTACGAATGTCGCCTTCAGCTTATTAATTTGCAACCCCTTTATAATCGTCGCAAAGTAGCCGACATTGTATTTATCCATCAGCTCTTAGCTGGTAATATTGACTGCCCTGCGCTTCTCCAAAAAATTGCATTGCACACTAACCCTAGAAGTCTTAGATTAGTGTCACTCTTTGATGTCAACTTTCATCGTACTAATTATGGTAGTAACGAACCAATAACCCGCATGCTACGTACTTCTAACATTATGCAAAATTCTTTCGACTTCCACTCCTCCAAACATTCTCTCAAAATCTCTCTCTATACCAACCTCAACCACACCAATAACCAATAATTCAAAGCCCCACGTTGTCTTTATTGTATTGATTAATCTTTAAGTTTTTGTATGTAAAAACTGGTGGGTGGGCCTACGGGCCCATTTCAAAAATAAAATAAAAAAAAAAAAAAAAAAAAACAAGCAAAAAAAAAAAAAAAAAAAAACAATGAAAAACCCACCTTAGAATTAAGTTAAAATTTAAGTTTAGATCTAAGTTTAGATTTAAGGCACGCTTGTATTAAGCTAAATAAATAAATAAATAAATAAAAACTTTATAGGAACCGGATATGTGTGATGTGTGAAAATACAAAACTGAAACCGAAAACGAACTGAATAGAGACCGAACCGAATGAAATTATGAAACCGAATATGTATGAAACAAGCCTTAAGGAAAATCCCGAGATTAACAATAAATTTTGCCCGGGACAAAATGTTTTAAACCGAGACAAAAAGAAAATCGTGTTCCCCTATTTTTAAAGTTGAAAATCCATTCCCTAATTTAACTTCTTGAAAAAGTTTTTCTTTTTTAGTAAATATTAAAAAAAATAGTTTTCAAATTTAAACTTATACTATGTTCCCACCAAAACGAAATCCGAGATTTCGGTTGAAAACTTTTCATATTTTGAACTGCTGGGAAAAAATTTCATAGGAATTTAAACGAAATCTCAATAAAAACTCTGGATTTCAACGAAATCTCCATGAAATTCTGCTCCACCCATTTGAAATCTCGAAATTTTTTTGCTGAAATCTCGGATTTCGTTTTGGTGGGAACATAGCATTAAAAAAAAAGATTTTATTTTCTAATGGGGTTTTCTTTTGGTAACAAAAATTGATTTTTTTTTCCCTTCAGATCTGACAAATCACAGATTTTGGCAATAAAAGCCTTCCAATGGGCAAAATAATCATTTTTTTTTTGATCGAAAATCAATTTTGCAGATCTGGATTTTTCGGCAGATTTACCCCTCTTTTACTAACACCATTACACACCAGAACTATTGAAAGCCATCGGTTTGACATGTCTGGATAGCTATAGCTTCACAGACACAAATGATATACCAATACAATGAAAAAGAAAAATCAATCTGAAATCGTATACCATTCGCGACGAATAAAATCAATTTTCAAATCAAAATCTGAATTTACCAAAAGAAAACCCCATAAGATTGGTTTCAAAATCTTTCGTTGACGTTATTAAGTACAATTTAATTTTAAGTATTCATTATTCAAATGCTCTTATCAATTTTTAATCAAACACTTATCTGGCCGAACAGAATGGAGTAGCTGTAGTTGTCGCGTGTAGTACTGTCAAAGTAGAAAGATACAAAAATAGTATACAGTGCCACAATGAGAAGCTGTAAATGTAGCAAGGAATGTATGGTGTAGCAGAAGTTAAACAAAATTCAACTCTTGCTACAAGTTGCAGCTACATTCATTCTGTTCAAGGGTTAAAGCCGTATATGCTAAGCTGACTTGAAAAATAAAACTAACATTCTTTTTTTTTATTATTATTTTATTATAATAATATTTTGCTAATTTAAACAGCAGCTGTCAGGTTGCAAAATGCTATTTGCACTAAAGGTCACAAGAACTTTAAACTGAACAGTCCACAAAAAAAAATAACAAATTTGTATTTACGTTTTTAGGTGCCAATTATAGCTATCATTGAAACTCATCATTGAAAATTTTAATGATTGATTTTGAGACGTTTAGGAGGCAAAATCAGTTATTATTTTGATGGACAAATAAAGCTTAAGACTTATGGGGTTTTCTTTTGGTAACAAAAATTGATTTTTTTCCCATTCAGATCTGTCAAAACACAGATTTTGGCAATTAAAGCCTTCCAATGGGCATAAAAATCAATTTTTTTTTTGATCGAAAATCAATTTTGCAGATCTGGATTTTTCGGCAGATTTACCCCTCTTTTACTAACACCATTACACGCCAGAACAATTGAAAGCCATCAGTTTGACATGACTGGACACTGGATCGCTATAGCTTCACAGACACAAATTATTCACCAATACACTGAAAAAGAAAAATCAATCTGAAATCGTATACCATTCGCGACGAAAAAAATCAATTTTCTGATCAAAATCTGAATTTACCAAAAGAAAACCCCATTAGTTAATATATTTAGCCAAAAAAATAATTCAAATAGGCCCAACTTTCTACATAAAAACACTTTTCTTATTTCAATGATTGAACTACTTTACCAATGATCATTGAAAAATCAAAAGTCAATTTTTGTGGAAAGTTGAACCTATTTGAAATTTTTGTTTGACTAGAAATATTAATTGAGTCTTGAGCTTTAATCGTCCATCAAAATAATGAATGATTTTGCTTTCTAAACGTCTCAAAATCAATCATTAAAGTTTTCAATGATGAGTTTCAATGATAGCTAGTATATGTAAGTTAATGTTAAAAGAATGCAGCTATTGTTTGCCAATTAATAAAAGATGTTGGTATTTTTTGTGAATTTATGTCACAAGTCACAACCCGGAAAAATAGTAGTCACGGCACACAGTGCTCGATTTGAGGGCCTTAGCTGGACTTAATTCAAATTGGATAGGTAATGAAGATAAAAGACACGATTCAAAACATTTAGTATACTCCTGACATTTTTTGTGATAGACCAAATTGCACACATTGAAACACTTCACTCGTGCAAACCGTTACGCGTAGATTTGAGGTCTTCATCCCACATTATGAACAATGTAATGTAATGTTTTGTATAAGGTGTGGCACAAGGTTAGAGCGGGTAGGTTGGCCTGAGTTAAGATAGAAATTGTAATGGGAGGGGGGGGAGGTTTGTGCCTATTAGTTCAGTTAAGGGTTGAATGCATTGATGGGTTATTGAAGAACCGTTATTATGTAATTATTATATTCATCGTTTAAACATAAGTTGATCCGGTGCGTTGCGAAACTTATAAACCCTGTTAATGTATCTATGTATGCCGCTGCGGGACAGTTGAACTTATGCCTGAAATCGGGCCTGCATTGCACTACATGTCCATTATATCCCGTATAGGATAATCCTAAGTGGCACCAGTGTCCCCAGACTTTCATAACCTTTTTCCCCTGTATTTATCAGCAACACCCAATTGTTTCCCCTAATCTCCAAAATAATTCCCCTTTTTTCCCCTAAATAAAAAGTTCATATATTCATGCATAAAAACTAAAATAAAAAATATGTAGGTATTTCTTAACAATTTTAATTTTAGTAATAACCTTAAATTAACATAAAAAACATTAGTAATATTTGTACATTGTATATGTACAGTTGCGGTCAAAATAATAGTAGTACAGGTAAAAGGATTGTATAACTTCGGTTTTGGAATTTTTATATTGCGTTGATTGTAAAAAACTGTTACATTTTGACTTAATAGCATTTTCTTAATGATCGGGTAGGTACAAATACATTTTTTGTTGCAACGGTAATATGACAAATAAGCAACCGTTATTAATCAAAGCTACGAATTCTTCCGGTCAAAATAATAGTAGTGCATGGGCTTATGTGAAGAAACATTTTTTTCTTCTTATTTCTAAAATTGAAAATTTTAAATAACTTTGGTTTTTGTTTATCCATTACACCTTTATAGAGTTTATAGGAAAATTGGTCATATTTTTGACAGCAATGGGAAGAGGCAAACACTGCGTACCGGAATATAGTGCCCTAATTAGAAGACCGATATTGGAAGGCCAAACTTAAGCGCAGGTTCAAAGGGAGATTTTTCTTGACTTACTTTCCAGTCAGCTTTCCAATAAAGTTGCCTTAATTGGAATGCAATATTTTGGCAGCGGACGAATCAGAGACTAGAAACTTGCCTTAATTTCTAGTCCCTTGGGTTGTCTGAACGTACCCAATGCCTTATTTAATGATCAATGGAAATGGTTAGAAAAACCATTATTTAACTGCCAAAGTCAGAAAATGGCGTGCGGATGCCGTCATTGCCACCAAAGTTGATAAAACGAGTCGTCAGGAATTTCAAAATCAATCCCTTTACGCCAGATTCTGAAATTAATGGCATATTTTGTGTTGATGCCAGCAATGAAACGGCTCGTAGAAGTTTACGAGAATAAGCTCAAGCAGACAACAGCCCACGAAAGGTTCCATTGCTGACATAAAACAATGAAACAAAAAGATTGAAATTCGCAAAGGAACCGCTTTGGCTGGCTGCATCAAATTGGAGAAATATTCTGTGGTCAGACGATTCCATGATTGTTTTATTTGGTGCAAATAGACCTCCTCAATATGTAAGAAGGCCACCAAGTACAGCATATAATCCACGTTTCACAACCAAAACAATTAAACGCGGAGGACCCGGCGTAATGGTTTGCGCAGGTTTTTCCTTCCATGGTGTTTTTCCAATACACCGAATTGAAGGGTATCATGGATTAGAAAATCAGTGTAAAGATCATGCAAGAAGTAATGCTACCGTATGTTGAAGATGAAATGACACTGAGATGGGTTTTTTCAGTGAGACAATGAACCAAACTTGCAATGATTCCAGGCAAAAAGAGTTGATGTGATGGACTGGACTGCACAGTCTCCGAACTTAAATCCGATTGAAAACCTGTTGTGCGATGCAAGGAAATATGTTGCTAGTTGCCAAACAACAACAATAAAACCCTTTGGGAAACTATACAGTACGCATAGAGTTCGATAAGCGTAGAAAGGTGTGAAAACCCGAAAATCTCGATGCAACGCCGTAGTGCTGCTGTTATTTCAAAAGTGGGACTTGCAACTAAATATAAGTTTAAGGTTCAAGCCCTCAAATAAATCTAATGATAAAAATTTTGCCCTATCTTTGCTTTTTTGTAATGTTTAAAGTAAATAAAAGATATTATATTGAATAACACTTATTTTATTTATTTATTTACTTATGGGGTTTTCTTTTGGTAACAAAAATTGATTTTTTCCCCCTTCAGATCTGTCATAAATCACAGATTTTGGCAATAAAAGCCTTCCAATGGGCAAAAAAATCAATTTTTTTTTTTGATCGAAAATCAATTTTGCAGATTTGGATTTTTCGGCAGATTTACCCCTCTTTTACTAACACCATTACACACCAGGGCCCTGTTTCATAATAAAGTACAAACAAATACTATTAGTCTGTGGTAAAATTGCGTCTCATTATCAACCAACAGAAAAGGATTTTTGTACTTTTTAGTTGGTTAATATCAATTATAGCACTGGGAAGGTCACACTCATTATGAAAAAGGAACTATCAGTGGTTTTACCTTGCAGTATTTTAAACTTGTACTTTCAACTAATATTATTAGCTCTATTATGAAACAGGGCCCAGAACAATTATTGAAAGCCATCGGTTTGATATGTCTGGATCGCTATAGCTTCACAGACACAAATGATACACCAATACAATAAAAGAAAAATCAATCTGAAATCGTATACCATTCGCGACGAAAAAAATCAATTTTCAGATCAAAATCTGAATTTACCAAAAGAAAACCCCATTAAATGCATTTCGGAAACAATGCTTCCATCAGTTCCATCGTCAGTAAGTTTTATATAAATAATAATAATACAAACAACATTTTTGATTGATCTGTTTGTATTATTATTTATATTAAACTTACTGACGATGGAAGCATTGCTTACGAAATGCATTTAAGTAAATAAATAAATAAAATAAGTGTTTTTAAGTTATTCAAAATAACATCTTTTATTTAGGTATTTCATGAAAAAACACGTTGAAAATCTCCAATATCAAATCAATGTTTAAAGGTAGATTATCTTCGCACTACTATTTCTTTGATCGCTGTACTTCAAAAGTTCTTCAATGACTTTGAAAATATCGGATCAAATATAATATTTGAATTGTTTTCTTTTTTGGAAAATGAAAGCTTAAAAACACTAATTTGAAAATCACATGGGTATCAATTTGCTAAAAATTTAAAGATCAACTTTTTTTTCAATTATGATTCTTTGCAAGGAGTACTACTATTATTTTGACCGCAGCTATAGGTACCTACTAGAATTCATTTCCTTTATTTTAAAAATTAATTAAAACCAAAAATTTAATATATTCATTTGAAAAATGCTCGAACAGCTGAAGCTGATGCTGCAAATTTCTTTTTCTTCCTGACATGACATAGCAAGTTTTTGAATTCAGGCAATAATTCCCACTACATTTAAATATCTATTTCTGGATTTAACTTTCGAAACGAAAGAAAACCTTCAGAAACTCAAAACTTGTAAATGAGACATTACATAGGTTATTTACTGCGAGATTAAAATTTAGAAGGAAATTTTTAGATTGAACTTTTTCTTTTTGCATTAAGTTTGAAAATATTTTATAATGAGAATAGGTACGTTTAAATATTTAATTTTTAAAAAATGAACTTAAAATGCTTCATTTAATTTGTTTCTCCTTTATGAATTTTTTCCCTTTGTTAAGCTTGTCCCTCGATTTCCCCTTTTTCTTTATAAAATCAGCAAACGTGGTGCTTTTCCCCTCAAATGGGATCCCTGAGTGGCACTCGGGGCCGCGGCCCAGGGTAGACAATTTTGAATATTAGTACAGGTAAAATAGGATAGATAAATAAAACAAAAAATTGGTACCATCATGAAACTTGGTGAAAACGTTTCATGTATTTATGAGAATGAAAAATCACAAGAGTCTATAAAAATACTTCACATGGAAGGGTGTTTTTTTGAGGGGGAGAGGGGGGAAATTATGGTGTATCAAACAGAAAAATTAACTTTGGTGCAAACTAAGCATATGACACATGTTTTCAAGGTAGTTTTGAATGTTGAATCAAATGACACTAAAACCAAGTTGATACGGCCTCCGTGAAAAAAGTTATTGTAATTTGTATGTAAAGATGACTATATTTTCAGTATAAAAGTAAAATATTACCAGAAACCAATTGAAAATAATGGTCCGTCGATGAAACTTGGCATCGATGGCGATGGTTCATTTGTCATGAAAAGCAATAATAAGAAGAGTCTATAAAAATATCTGTGGTTAAAGGGTCTTTTTTTGATGGTTGTGGTGAGGATGGAGGTCATGGTGGGATTATTACCATAAAAAATGTGACAAAGATGGTACCCTCATGAAACTTTATAAAAATGTGCTATGAACTACCAGAATGAAAAATCAAAAGAGTCTATAAAAATATCTATATGGTAAAAGGATGTTGTTAATGGGTGAAGGAAAGTATAATACTTTTTCAAAAAAAAAAATTGTTTCCAAAAACAAATAACAGCCTTAACCCAAACCCACAAAACACCCTTTCTTTCTTGATATTTTTGTAAACTCCTTTGATTCTTCATTCTCGTAGCAAATGAAACACTTTTACCAAGTTTTTTGAAAAATAACCACAAACTTCCCCCTATCTTCAAAAAACACACCCTTCCCACCGAAATATTTCTAAAGACTCTTTTGATTCTTCATTCCCACTGCAACCCCAACTCCCCAAAAAAACACTTAAACCACAGATATTTTTCTAGACTCTTCTTATTATTGCTTTTCATGACAAATGAGCCCCTGATGCCAAGTTTCATCGACGGACCATTATTTTCAACTGGTTTCTGGTAATATTTTACTTTATACTGAAAATATAGTCATCTTTACATAAAAATTACAATAACTTTTTTCACGGAGGTCGTATCAACTTGGTTTTAGTGTCATTTGATTCAGCATTCAAAACTACCTTGAAAACATGTGTCATATGCTTAGGTTGCACCAGGATAAGCCTAAGTGGCACTCGGGGTCGCGGCCCAGGTTAGACAATTTTGAATATTGTAAGAAAAAAATTATGATAAACCAAAATAAAGTTCTCATCACAAATTTTAATTTTATAATCGACAAACCTAAACATTACATTTGTCAAAATTGTCAATGTATGTTACATTATTTGGTTTTCCTTACATCTGAAAGCGGCCACTGAGTGAAAAACGAGTAGATGGCTATATGGCATTTCCCAAATCAAAAATCTTTGAAATTTTGATCCATGGATCAAAACGCTGAACAACGTTTGTACCAACGCACATGATCTCTACCTTGATTGTTTTCGTCAGTGATTAACTTTATCAACCCAAAGTTAAGCTTTTTCAGCCTAAAAATGTAATTTCGCTCATTATATTTGTTCATTGTGCTTTTAAGTTAATAATTTTGTGTGTGTTGAGTTACCAGTAAAATTGTTAAGAATTATCAAAATCGGTAAGTAACTGTCAATTTTTTATTTATTTCAATCTACTATTATAAATCAACAGATCTCTTGGCACAAATAAAATAATAAGTTTAAGAATTAATAATTAATAAATGTTAATCCTATTTCCTATAAACGCAATTTAAAAGAAATTCAGCTAGGTAATCAATTGTTACTTAATTTTGATGTTTATGTTGAAGTTATTTTATTAATTATTATGATTATGATATATAGAGACACTAACTACGAGTATGGCTATAACTTCATAATCAAAAAATAGTAGAGATAATAAGTTATTATATAGCGACGTAAAATTACGTCTTCTCATTTACTGTTTCGATGAAGGTTGAACCTTTATCCAATAAATTATATTTGTAAAACATATTTGTAACAAAGTGCGACCTCATGTCGTTTTCTAATCTTAACAGATGTTATGTAGTATACAAAAAAACGATTTTCCATATTTTGTGAAATCCTTGCTTTTATTTTTATATATTAAGTTTATATTATATTTATATATTTTATTATTACTGAATTTCAGCTTCAAAAACTGATACAAATTTTGAACAGCCAGACGAAGACGCGCGTACACATCGTCCTAATGATTGCTGAAAAGAAATTTATTTTCTATTTGAAGGTTTAAATAAAACAAAAAAAATTAAATTGAAGTTATAGCTCCAAATAAAGCATTCCATTATAGTGTCTGTGTCAGTCCTTTACTTTTTCATCAATAAACTATATATATAATAAACAATAAACTGTTGAATAGGTACCTCTATGTGCACCGGCCCTAAAGGGACCTACAAAATGTATTATGTTAATAATTGCTACCTCTACGTTTGTAAACAAAATTGCAATCAATAGACGTATGTATGTAGGTATTGAAATTGTTAAACCATCGAAAAGTATCCTAAAACTATTATTCAAAAAAAAATTTATTATAGATGTATGTATGTACATATTTACATACATATGTACTTATGCAATATGAAATGCCTACATATCTCACAAATTTTTACAATTTGCTGCCAAAAAATTTCAAAATTCTTATTTGAAGCCTATAAATGGCAAAAAAACAACAAATTATAGTTAGCTTTTCATTTTTGTGCTAAATTTTATTCAAATATTTTATGTTTTCTTTAAATTAACTAGAATTTTAAATTGTAAGCTTTTATTTGCCAGCATCATTCATTCCCTTAGGAAGACTTAGCAAAGAGTTAATTAGCTCAGAATTGCGTTTGGTCATCATTCCAGAGATTCCGTTTCCATAGTATTTGCAGGGATTATTATTAACTGGAGCTTGAAGAGTTGACAGCCAGTTTATTAGTTCTCGAGTATACTGTGAAACATTAAGAAAATTAAAAGTAGGTACATATTTCAAATAGTTGTTTCTGAATGTGACAAATTGGTTAAATGATATAAAAAAATACTAATATTACTTCTTTATCCAAAAATCTTTCTTCGTCAGGAGTAGGTAATGCAACTGAAAGTCCCAACCAAATTACAACTACAGCCACAAAGATAATAGCCATTTTAACCATTTTGATTTATTTGTTCTATAATAGATATGTTTATCTGGTTTGAATGCAAGTTGTGAACTGATAACAATCGTTGATTTTTCTAGTTCTTTTATAGTCGTGGAAACAAAGCCAAAACCAATACCTACGACAATGTCAATTTCAGGATACATATCATTGGATAATATAAACGGCTGAATATACCTAAATTAAATCGAGCAGATTAACTGACCTTTTTTCAATGTTTGTAGATAGATAGTTTAAGGAAATTTCTTCTTGGAAGGGAAAATGTGCTTCTTTATTTTTTGTATATAATATCGTTTTCCACTGTTTTTGGAGTACCTCGTGGCTTGATGGTTAGTGCGTAGGACTGTCATGCCGAAGGTGTGGGTTCGATTCCCAGCCGTGCCACCTAAAAACAGAAATGTTTTATTCGAGGTACTGCCTCTTGCGAGGAACTGACAAATCCTCCAAGAGTATACTTGTCATGAAAAAGTGCTTCTCATTTAGCCGTTCGGACTCGGCAAAAAACTGTAGGTCCCCTCCATTCCTGCCAACAAACACGCACACAGGAATGGTTGTGAGTTGTAAGTCACTAGGCCCTGGTTCTCCACGAGCTGTTGCGCCACCCAATTTATTTTATTTATTTATTTCCACTGGTTCCACTCAAGAAGACACTCATTCTGAATCCAATAGAACAGTGCTTGTTACTTCTACTCAATTCTGAAGTTTTTCACTATATTGGTGAATCATTTAATAGAAACTATTGCTGGCACACAAAAAGTGAACGTGAGGATGTAAACACACGTAAACACAATAACAAATTAGAATTGAAATTTTCATAAATAAGAAATGACTGTGAACGTGAGAACATAAATTTTATGATATTGCCTTTAATATGTGTACTGTGGCATACATCAGAGATCCATGAAAAAAATGAGATCAAGTTAGAATAGAAAATGTTATGCCCAAGCTGCAAACAAAAATAGTTGATCTTAATTTCATGGTGGTATATGTACAAAAAGTTCATCCCGGATGGGCCCAAATCGGCTTTAAATGAAGAAAAAAAATTCCCTAATTTTTCCAGATTTTTATTTTCATCCCCTATAGTCGCTGTAGGGGTAGAAAATTCGCGTAAGATCTGCCAACAAAAATTCAGAGCATGTAGGTGTTAACCAGACGCGAAAAAAGTCCTATGGGAGGGGGATAATATCTCCCCCCACTTGGACGGGAGGGGCAATTTAATAAAATATTTGCATAAAATAGAAAAAAAAAATAATTAAAAAACAATGGCAATACTTACAGTAATGTTTTGTAGCTTTTTGGAAAGCCTGAGGTCCATTCTTACGGCTTGTTGTTAAATTAAGATTTTTTGATGAACAGTTTTGGCAAAAAATTGTTTCAAACTCAACATTTTTAAGAAAAATTATTATTATTTTTTTGTAGTTATAGGTTTGAAAACATATTTTGCTGAAATTGTTTATTCAAAGAACTTTATCTAATAATCAGCTATTAAAATGAACTTTTGGCTTTCCAAAAAGCTACAAAACATTACTGCAAGTGTTGCCGTTGTTTTTTAATTAATTTGTTTCTATTTTATGCAAATATTTTATCAAATTGCCCCTCCCTTCCAAGCGGTGGGAGATATTACCCCCTTCCTATAGGATTTTTATCTTGTCTACTTCTCACCTACATGTTCTGAATTTTTCGGCAGATTTTACGCGAATTTCCAAAAAAAAGGGGAAATTTAGTTTACCCCTACAGCGACTATAGAGGATGAAAATAAAAATCTGAAAAAAATAGGGAATTTTTTTTTTTCTTCATTTAGAGCTGATTTAGGCCCATCCATATAATAAAACTCAAAAAAACACATTATAACGACCACCCTAATATACATACATATATGTGCGTCTAAAAATAAACAAAAAGAGATATTCTGATAACTAAACCAGAATAATTAGAAATGTAAACAAAAACTTTAAACTTATTAGTCAGAAACTATAACAGTAATTTTTAAATAATTTTAACAGATCTATTCTCTGATTATTCCAAATTGAAGACGGTTATTTTCAGCTGAACTGAAATGTGTTATTTTTCTATTCCGAATAGTCCAGAATAGACTCATTCAACAAAACTTTCTTTTTGATTAAGCACTTTAATTGTTGGAGGGGTATTGTCTAGTGTCATGCTTATAACATAATATACATACATATAATAACGAAAAGTAGATTTCCGTAAAATCAAACGACACATCCATACTTTACTTATGTCGAATTCCTTACAACAAAATAATCGATTTTTTTCTAAACAGAATCGATTTTTTTCTAAACAAAATCGATTTTATTCTGTCAAAACAAATCTTGCATTTTCAGCAAGATTTCAAATCGATTTCACACACACTAACAAGATTTGACATTTCTCTGGAGTTGAAAGTATTTTGCGGCGGGTTTAACAAATGTTCTAAAGTGTTCATCGGTCATTTAAATAGATTAAAAGCAAATAAATCATTAAAACTAATTTTAATTCATCAAAAAATAGTGAATGGTCAGTTAGAAGATATAAAAATGTCAATTAACTTCGATTCAAAGTGCCCAAAGTCAATTAAAGATATAAATCGCGCGCTCGCCGATGTGTTTCTCGAATGATGTGTTTCTTGGATGAATTTGGGTTGTTTTTTTTACTTTAATGGCCACATAACTATTTTTTGTTTATTTTTGCAACTTTTCTTGGAAATGTATATGTTTTTAATCTAACAAAATGACGCGAAAAACTGAATGCACTTTGGAATATTTTTAACAAATTTGTATGCGCATAGTTTGTTTACTTTCTTGCCTCAAAGCTACTGTCAAATGACACACACACAATCCCACACGAAAAATTTGATTTTTTGTGTGTTCCTTACAACCAACAAAAAAAATCGATTTGAAATTGTTGTAAGGAATTCAACATTAATCATCTATATGTTTTTGTATTCCTATTTCACCAAATGTCAATTTCACTTCCCGTTAGTGGTGCTCGATAGCGCACCTAACTTCCGAAAGCAAAAGTGAACGAAACTGAACGAAACTTCACAAAGTGTAATTATAACCGCTTCATATGATTTCCTTCCTTTCGACAGCTGGAAGTACTTCTCTGAGAGTTATAGTTCTAAACTTCTACATTCAACATTACATAAGGTATGGTTTTTTCCAGGTCCAAAGCAACAACAACTAGTTCCCTAGGGGCTTAGCTGGGTCCATCAGAGAATTTTTGTTGAACTATAGCTCTCACAGGGGCACTTCAGTGGTCGGAAGAGAAAAGCGAATACAATGAAATTTTTGACGTTTCGTTCACTACTCACTAAGGAAACGAGTTGCACTCCCGAAATAATTTTGATTTTATTTTTTTTGTCTGAAAGAAGATTAAAAGACTTTTTTATGTGTGGAATATTTATTTTACTTAAGTAAGAATATCAAAGAATCAGAGTCCAACATGTTTGCAATTTTGAATTAAATTGTAATTTAATTAATTGTCAACTGTAAATACTTCAAAGGCATGGCGTCATAAGTAGGTAAAATAATGTCAATTGGAGTCCATAATAGTCTACCATATAACTTCTACTATAACTGATAAATAACTGGAACTAGAATGTGCTACTAACATCATCCCTTTTTCTGTTATCTGTTGCGTAAACAACCAACAAAAACGTTTCATTTGAATTGATACATTTCTTTTAAATACTAACTAACAATGGGGGATGTGATATTATTTCATCACAGCTTGTTCTATTCTGCTAGTGACAAGTGCTTGGGCAGGTAAAAGGATGATGGAGCCTCATTTATTTATTTATTTTGCTTATAATAAAACTTCATTTGCCAAATGCAAATATGTATTTTTGTGTCTTTTTATTACATTTTTCCAGACACAAATTTTCATTTGTGGTTAATATTATGATATACTGTGATGAAGAAACTATGGGAAAAAATGTGGTAGGTGTATGAAATGTGCACTTTGTTATAGAAATTGTTTAAATATTTATGTATGTGTATGTATGTATTTATATTACCGTTTATAATGTTGAAAGCGTGCTCAGCCCTTTATATTTAATAACTCAAGGGTATTCCTAATATGAGTATGAAAACAGAGAGTATACGTACATAATGTTATATCTTGTTATGTTGATAATAAAGTGAATTAAAGTTCAAATAGCTTGAAGGCAATTTACATTTGGCGAGTGCTCGGTTAAATAAAAAAACTATATCTAAAAAAACAAAACTAAACTAAATATATGTACATATATTTATTCGGCTTTCAATTGTTAATTGTTTTGCATTTTCTTAACTTTTGTTTTATTATTTTTGAAGTGCTTGTCAACAAACTAAAACACTAATTTTAAAAGTTTTTTTATGGTTGTGTAGAATCCGTGCCAATGATGTTTTCTTTCAATGTCTTATTTGCTTTGTATGCTCTTAATTTTTTTGAACAAATACCGCTCCAAATGGAAATCATTAAAATAAAATAATTAGACTCTGTGTCAAACCTGCCTGAAAAAGCGTGGTAAAGTTTTAAACTTCGTAAATCTGTTAAATTTTCCATACAAATTGTGGCAGAATTACAAAGTTTTAAACTTTATAATCCGATGACTTTACGCTGTTGCATGAATACCCATAATAATAATAAAATAATAATAATAATAATAATAATAATAATAATAATAATAATAATAATAATAATAATAATAATAATAATGATAGTTATAATGAAATTCTAACAAACTTAAAATAAAAATAAGTTTAAACCGGTTTGTGTTCCAAATTAAGATACTGAAATTTTCGTAACATCAGTGCCCGGTGGCGTATACGTAACTTTTTTTAAAATCGTATTTTTGATTATTATGTTTTCAGGTACACTTTTAAAAACAAAATTAAAATCAACATCATCCGCTTTGTATGTACCTTTGTATGTACATAAACATTATCTAGTTGAACTCTCCTTGATTTCGAGCAAAAAGTAGTTGAATCGATTATTTGGAAAAGGGTATACAAAGTCACTTTTTGTACAAATTCAGTTATTTTTGGTATATGTATTCTCCATGCCCCTATTAGGTTTTAGCCACATCCACCTATTCTTTTAAAAGTTATGAACATATTTACTTTTGACAAGATGATCACAACAAAAACATAAATGTTAAAAAAAGAGCCAAGTTCTTATATGTATGTACAAGAAACCTGTGCGTACAAAGTCAACAAAAAAAAAGTAATGAGATCTAAAATACATATATGCCAAGTTTTGAGTTCAGGGAGTTTAATATCAAATATCTAAATTAGAGTTATATCGAAACAACTCCTAATTATGACAGAAAATTAGTATTTAATGATAATTGGTTAAAATGGTGGGTTCACTGGTCAAGTTTTCATACATTTAAAATTCGTGATTAAGTAAGTAATTAAGAAAAAACTTGCCAAGTAAATCCACCAAATTTTAATCAGTCATCATTAAATACCAAATTTCTGTCATAATTAGGAGTTGTTTCGATGTTATGCCGGATTTACACGAATGGAAAGCTGCCAGTATAATGACAAAAAGAATGAAATTGTCCATTCTTTTGTTGTTGCTTTTGTCATAATACTGGCAGTTTTCCAATCGTGTAAATCCGGCATTACTCTAATTCATATATTTGATATTAATCTTCCTGAACTTAAAACAATTCTGCAATTCTGAGAAAGTGGGTGGATGCCACGCCCCCTGAATGGAAAATCTCAATTTTTTATTTCTTACTTTGTATGTTCTTTAAGTCATACCGTTCTACCAATTTTCATCGTTCTACAACAATCGGAAGTGCTCTATATAATTTATAAGAATTTTTAAGAATGTGGGTGGATGCCACGCCCCCTGAATGGAAGATTTCAATTTTTCAATTTTTTTTCTTGCTTAGTACTTCAAGCCCTACCGACTTACCAATTTTCATCGTTCTACAACAATCGGAAGTGCTCTATATAATTTATAAGAATTTTAAGAATGTGGGAGGATGCCACGCCCCCTGAATGGAAAATTCCAATGTTTCAATTTTTTTCTTTCTAAGTATTTCAAGTCCCACCGACCTACCAATCTTCATCGTCCTACAACAATCGGAAGTGCTTTATATAATTTATAAATATTTTTAAGAATGTGGGTGGATGCCATGCCCCCTGAATGGAAAATTTCAATTTTTCAAATTTTTCTTGCTAAGTACTTCAGGCTCTACCTATACCTACCAATTTTCATCGGTCTACAACAATCGAAAGTGCTCTATATAATTTATAAGAATTTTTAAGAATGTGGGTGGATGCCACGCCCCTTAATAGAAAATTGCAGAGTTACCTAAATAACCGCTACTATTTACAAGGTAAAAAGTCAAAAATAATGGGCTAAATATAGTACAATTAGTTAATTTTTTAAAAAATTCATACTGCGTCTAAAAATATGGCCAGGAACTATACAGATGTATCTCATAGCCATAGGATACTTTCAATACAGTAAAATTAAACAAGTGAGATTTGTAAACACAAATTAGGTACTAGACATAGTTTTTGTTTGTCCTGAAAAGTTCCAGATTGGTGAACTGATCCCCTGTTCAAAATAAAAGATTCAATAATTCATTTATTTGTACTAGTTCTCTTAATCTAATGCATCATAGCGAAACCTTCTTAAAATCTACTTACATATATGTAGATTAGGGTGGTCCTTAAATTGGACATTGTCTTGGATAGCCCTCATTTGATTCAACACATTGAAAAACAATTTCCCTAATTTTTTCAGATTTTTATTTCACCCCCCTGGTCTCCCTTTTTTCACTTCAAGGTACAAATAATGGAGTTAGGGTGATTCTTATAACACGCAAAAAAAAAGTCAGAACTTATAGATTAGATTCAGACGAAGAAAAAATCGTATCGGAGGGGTGGTCTATTTTCCCCCGTTCAGGCGGGAGGGGTAATTTTCTAAAAACTTGACCCAAAATAGAAAAAAATTATTAAAAAACAACGGGACCACTTACAATGGCATGCTATAGCTTTTTTTAAAGCCATGAATCCAGTCTTTAATATATTTTTCAAATCAAGTTTTGATTGTTAATAGTTTCTGAAAAAAATAATTTTCAAACGTAAAAAACTATTATTTTTGTTTTTGTTTTTAAGGTTTGAAAATTATTTTTTCAAAAACTATTTTCAATAAAAACTTGATTTGAAAAATATATTAAAGACTTGATTCATGGCTTTAAAAAAAGCTATAGCATGCCATTGTAAGTGGTCCCGTTGGTTTTTAATAATTTTTTTCTATTTTGGGTCAAATTTTTAGAAAATTACCCCTCCCGCCTGAACGGGGGGAAATAGACCCCCCCTCCAATACGATTTTTTCTTCGTCTGAATCTAATCTACAAGTTCTGACTTTTTTTTTTGCGTGTTATAAGAATCACCCTAACTCCATTATTTGTACCTTGAAGTGAAAAAAGGGGGACCAGGGGGGTGGAATAAAAATCTGAAAAAATTATGAAATTTTTTTTTCTCCATTTAGAGTCATTTGATGCCTATCCAAGTTGGATTTTCAAAAAAACTCAAAATAAGGACCACCCTAATGTAGATGTGATTTATTGGAAAGTAAAATTTTTCTCGGTAAGCAACAACGAATCAAGAATATGTGGATAAATCAGCCAGTAAAATATATTTTACCACGCGGTAGCTGTGAATTCTATTCAAGATAATTTAGTAAGAGGATAAGGGAACATACTATACACCTACTTAGGAAATTTGTTATGTATTTCTATGAGCTAAGATATGCTTGAGGGAAAATCTCACAATTTCATACCACTTATGATATTTTTCAAATGTAAAAGAAAGAAAAGTAATTTTTCATTCTCTTTGCCGCTATCTGAGATGTGGATTTGGATTAGGTGTGAAAAAACATTCTTTATTCAAATTTTACTAGTTGAAAAAGTTCAAAAGGGAACATTATTTGAAATTTTTCTCAGGTGACGAAATTTGTTTTCTAAAATGTTAAAGAATCAATTTTATTTTATTTGGAGCTACTTATTATTTGGAGCTTCTTTGCTATTTTGGGATGATCGCCACACAAAATAATAATAATTCTAACAGGCGAAAGCCTCGTTGTCGTTCCGAATTTGTTGCATTGGCTTGAGAGGGCCTTAAGTCTTTTATCATTATTTCTACCCAAAATAAATTTAATATTGACCCAATCTTTCACATACAATTACTTTAAATTTATCAAAGATCATTTGGTAAGAAAGTTCAATCATTGAAAGGAAAAATTCATTTTAAGAAGAATATTAAATTATTCTTTCTTTTTGATTAGAAATAAAAATTAAATCTCAATTTTTACTTTAGTATCAAAACATATATGCAGTTGATTTTCCTTTCAAAACGGAGTGGTTGTAAAAGAAAAAATTTCAACTTTTTTCAAAAATTTTGAGTTTGAAATTTAATTTCTCAAAAACTATTCGGTACAAAAAAAAAAGAATGTAGTATACGCTATCATAAAAGCTATAGCACATTATTGTATGTACTGTTCATATGTTTGTTTATTTGTAATATTTATTTTTACATTTAAAGTCAATTTTTTCGAAATTGCACCCCCTGCCTCAGGGGGCAGATTCAACTTTCTCCTATACAATTTTTTTCTTAGAGTATGCCCAGAATCATGGTCTAAAATATTGTAGATGAAGGGACACCCTGTATAGTTTTTCAATAAAAGTCAAAACTACTATTTACTAGCTGGCCCGCCCCGGCTTCGCACGAGTAGACAACATATAAAAAGAAATCATTTTATTCTCATTTTTTTAACAGTTTTTTCTGCACTTAGTGAGTTTTACCTTTGGTCGGACAATATGAAGATAAAATACTATTTGATTGTTTAAATTATCATTTATTTACGTTAGGCAACTCATCGCATTGAACAATTTTGGATACGCAATATTTTTTTATTTTCGATCTTTATTTTTAGTGTGGATAACCATTATTAAAAGTAATTGTTTCTGTATTTGTTGTGCATTTTTCCTAAGATAAACATGGTGAGGTGATGTTAAGCGAAATACAGGTCGTCCTTTCAAATCGACTTTTCAACGTTTGGTGGCCAAATTCAAGTCAACGGGTTCAGAGAACAATCACACGATACCAGAGGCGGATCCAGAGGGGGGCTATAGGGGCTGAAGCCGCCCCCCCCCCCCCCCCGCAGTCGATTTGTAGAATTAATTAAAAGCTTAATATAAAGACTCTCCCAAACCATAGCGAATTATTCGCAAAGACAGTTCTATGAACCTTTCATATTTTGAATTATTGTGAATCACTTCGCGTCGTCCGTAAATGTTTCGCGTTGGTTTGGGAGAGCCTTAATACACTACAATGTTTCAATTTTGTATTTGTTTTCAAACCTTACATTTTTAAAAACACTTGATGAAACAGAGAATGCTACCTTAAATCATAGATAATATTTGTGTTTTTTTTTGTAGTGTTTATAAAAACAGACATTTGCAACGCATCTACAAATAATGTTCGTGATTCCTTCGTTGATACGCCTGTTGTTGTTGACGGAGGTTATTTTCAAAATTTATACATACATATCTATTCCCAAACGAATTGTAATAATATGCCTGTGCAACTGAACACTGTTTTAGAATATGTATATCTCATCGTTTAATGATGTTTACTCGCCTGGTTCAGGTGAAATTCCCCCAATAGTATTAGAAAGGTGTAGACATATTATATTAGTTCAGCCCCCTCAATGTTTATTTGAGCTTTCTATAAAATCAGGGAAGTTTCCTAGCTTATGGAAAAAATCATTTTTAACTCCAGTTTTCAAAAAGGGTGATAGGAACGATATAAAAAACTATAGGCCTATATCTCAACTGTCTTGTATACCGACGCTTTTCGAAAAAGTGATTTGTGAAAGCTTGGCATTTCATAGTAGAAATTTAATATACAAAAAACAGCATGGATTTATGCCAAGAAGATCAAAGGTAACAAATCTTCCCACATTCTTACACAAATGCTCTTATCCTTTAGAAAACGGTAGTGACTTTTCTAAACCATTTGATCAACTTAGTCACAATCTCACAATAGCCCTGTTTTTTACTGCATTTTTATATTTGCTTAGAAAAAAGTAGCATGTTAACTACAACAACAAACTGGTATGATTCCGTATTGTTGTTATATTTAACATGCTACTTTTTTCTAAGCGAAGATAAAAATGCACTAAAAAACCGGGCTAATATTATATTTAAACTTAAAGCTTTCGGCTTTCCGCGTTCTTTTATAGATTGGATATGTTCGTACCTTGAAAATAGATCCTACCAGGAAAAATTTCGACACTCTCTTTCAAACCCATTTAACACTTACTCGGGTGTACCTCAGGGAAGTCATCTGGGCCCTTTTCTATTCATTCTCGCTATAAATGATGTTATGTCATGCATAATGTTTTAGTGAAAATCTTTTATTTGCGCATGATATGAAGATTTTCAAGACAAGAAGAGCTGATCATGACCACAGTCTCTTGCAGGCTGATTATCGACTGCTTGGATTTATTAAACGTTGGGCAGAAGAATTTTACGATCCGTATTACTCTTTCTCTATGTAACTGTTATGTACGACCTCATCCTGAGTATGCCTCTCAAGTTTGGTCTCCCTTTTACGAAATTAATAAAAGTCGTATTGAACCAAGGTTCAACACAACATAAGTTCATTCCTTCGCTCTGAAGGGTCTGCCTTTGGGCTGAACTATTCAACCTCCCACCATATGAACATCGAATCCAGCTACTGCAGGTCCAAACTTTATATCAAAAGCGGGCTAATAAAGAATTAATAGCCCTGTTTTTTAGTGCATTTTTATCTTCGCTTAAAAAAAAGTTGCATGTTAAATACAACAACAATATGGAGTTATACCAAATTGTTGTTGTATTTAACATGCTACTTTTTTGGTAGCGAAGATAAAAATGCACTAAAAAACAGGGCTAATATTTCTTCCATCAACTTATAAATGGCTTAATTGATGCCCCTGACTTATTGTTAGCTTATATTGGCATAAGTGAGATCTAATGAGATAATAAACACCTTGATCTCAATCCACTGTGCCAAATCTTTCCTATCCTCTTTCTCTTTCTAACTAGTGCCATGCAATTCAGGTTGCATTTAGAACACCTAAGGTCTAAGGGCATATATAGTTAAATTTATTAAAAAAAGAATTATCGCAGAGGATGTCACCACCTGCGAAGGTTTGAATTTTTACACGTCGATTTTCATCGAACTAACTACAGAATAGGTACATGAACCTCCAAACCGTATGTGTAAGCTTTTTAAATTAAACGCTTCCTCGTTTGATTTTAACGTAGGTAAAATGGGATTGAAAACATTTGTTTCGAACCAGTCCTACTATTGAAAAAATCAAAGTCTTGCAGTCCACAACTGGGGCCTTTGCGAGAAACAGTGCATCAAAAAAAAATATGAATGCAACTTCGAGGATAATCGTGTTAGCCGAAATTGGTTTTCACTCCTCCCTTGAGAAGCTCCTCGGATCACATATCATGGAATCTGAGACCATTTGAGTGTATAGTTCGCTCTACCGGACCGTTTAAAAAATTCAAAATTCTAAGTGAAAAACGGTTTAACCCGGAGGCCACACGAGCGAGTACTCGCTAGCGAGTTGGGTACATACATTAATTGTCAAATCACTCGCCACTCTACTCGCTTCTCAACTGGCTTCGAAAAAGGCAAGCCAGTTGGCTAGCGAGTAGGAAAAGTTTCGATGTATTAGTAACTCGCTAGCGATTACTCACTCGTGTGGCCTCCGGGTTAGCTAAGCCCGAAGGGGCTTAGTTGTTGTTGCTTTTAAAATGTAAATTGCTTAGCCCCGACATCGTTTTTTTCGTCCAAGCCCATTCGGGCAGGGAAAAAATCACAGCTTAAGTGACGCAAGTGCAGCAAGTGGTATTAAAAAAATATTTAAAGACGTGTGTGAAAGGTACATATTCTAAAAATTACTTTGTAACGGTGAGGGGAGAAATACGCCACGGGGAGCGTGGCAAAGCCTGGCTCAGATATGCATGCTTTGTAAAATGGTCGAGGATTGTCATGTCTACTCTGGCCATAGTTCTCCCAAACATTTTGATTTTGGAACGCTTCGATTACTTAAGGGTGTCTGTGGTGATTTCAAAAAAACTTGTGACGCAAGCCTATTTCTTTTCATCTTCGTGTAAACAAAGTTTCTTGAAGCCGTTTGATTGCTGTAGTAAATTCGAAATTGCATATGTGTATAAGCACAATATTGATTAAATTGAAAAGATATTAAGGACTCTTCAAAGACTGAATAGAAATAGGCTTGCGTCACAAGTTTTTTTGAAATCACCACAGACACCCTTAGAAGTAATCGAAGCGTTCCAAAATCAAAATGTTTGGGAAAACTATGGCCAGAGTAGACATGACAATCCTCGACCATTTTACAAAGCATGCATATCTGAGCCGGGCTTTGCTTACTGTGTTTTTGCTTCAAGTGCAATAATAGACGGCATTACATTATTATATTTGTAATTATTTATCGAAATAAAATTTATAAATAAAAACGTTGTGTCATCTTTTACAAATTTTGAAGAAAATTTTATTTGGGCTTTGTGTCACACTCTTGGGGGCTATGTCGCATTTATTTGGGCGATATTACACATTATTTTGGGCGTTGTGTCATAATGAAAGAACACCCAAATATTTGGGCGATATGTCATTTTGCGATTTGGGCGATCTGTCTTTGGGCGTTGTGTCGCTACAGGCAGTATTACACTACCATGTATATATGGCAAACTTGCCATATAAATACGGTCCACAAGTGAGATGTAACCGTGGTATATATGGAAGCATATGTGTATATGATATCATAGAGGTACTATGTACATATTCTTTCAAAAAAATAGATCTATCACACTTATATGTCACTTTTGGACCGTATTTATATGGCAAGTTTGCCATATTTATATGACAATGTAATATCGCCTTACGCCGTTTCTTTTTTCTAACCCTGAAGCCACACGAGCGAGTAATCGCTAGCCAGTTACTAATACATCGAAACTTTTCCTACTCGCTAGTCAACTGGCTTGCCTTTTTCAAAGTGATTTGACAATTAATAGCCCTGTTTTTTAGTGCATTTTTATCTTCGCTTAGAAAAAAGTAGCATGTTAATTACAACAACAAACTGGTATAATTCCGTATTGTTGTTGTATTTAACATGCTCTTTTTTTCTAAGCGAAGATAAAAATGCACTAAAAAACAGGGCTAATGTATGCACCCAACTCGCTAGCGAGTACTCGCTCGTGTGGCCTCCGGGTAAGCGAAGATAAAAAGGCACTAAAAAACAGGGCTAATATCTGTGTGAAAGCTACAAGTATATACACGACATGACTTTTCACTACTTTTATCTTCGCTTGAAAAAAGTATCATGTTAAATACAACAAC
Organism: Dasysyrphus tricinctus; assembly: GCA_963921185.1. Classification (NCBI taxonomy): domain Eukaryota; kingdom Metazoa; phylum Arthropoda; class Insecta; order Diptera; family Syrphidae; genus Dasysyrphus; species Dasysyrphus tricinctus. Next base: position 254,024,740 of record OY992532.1, read on the forward strand.
AATCTGGTATAACTCCGTATTGTTGTTGCATTTAACATGCAACTTTTTTGTAAGCGAAGATAAAAATGCACTAAAAAACAGGGCTACACTACAATTTTTAAGCGAAGATAAAAATGCGCTAAAAAACAGGGTTAATCTATATAGGTTCAAATAAACGTGCCTCATGCTATGTCTTCTGAAATTCGACGCATCTACGACTCTAATTAGATTTGCTGTCATCACCAGCTGTCACAACTGTCATTCCTTTGGCTTTGCTTCCAATTTAGCACGTCACTAGTTTTCTATACAATTTTTTCTAGCAAAAAAGTTACCAAATAATTTATTTATTAGCATAATTCTTCTATTTAAATTCTTAGTACGTAGACTTCTAATAATAACAAATTATTTCTCTATTCAAATAAGCTAAAGCCTTAAGTTATTTACAACTTCAAAAAAAAAAATAGTTTTCCATTGTTTGCTTCTAATGTTTTTTTTTTTATTTTTGCCAATAGAATTTTTTTTCTCCGCAAGTCCAAGGAAAACCAAAATGATCTAAAAAATTGACTAATAAAAGAAAAATACAAAAAAGAAAACATTGAAATTGTACTCTTGTTTTGCTGTCGTCATTTTCGGCCAAGTTACCAAATGCATAAATAAATTTTAACTATGGAAAAGTTTCCACTAAAAGGCAATCGGGCCGTCGCTGCTGAGGGAAATAACTATATCACTGCATATCAATCTGTTCTAAAAAAGGTAAGTCAACCATGTAAAAAGAGATGTAATGGTTCTGGAATGCATTATTTACTTAAATATTAAACGCATCAATTGGCTCAAGTTTTGTGTGTATACAACAGTCAGTAATGTGTTTTGAAAATTTAAATTAGTAAGACGCAAACGAATAATAAATACTACACAAAAACGCCCCATTTTACATCTAAAATAATCGCAATCTTGTATATATATTCGGTATCATGTTTCGCTCGGCAATACAGAAGTTGCACCTTTCATTACTTACACTTGCTTCTAAGATGGTAGTAACAGGTAAAATTCCACATAATTCAATCATTATCACATCTCTTTTTAAAATTTTTTTTTGTAATAAAACAAGTAGTAGGGTACAAAATTAAAGATATTTATTTTCAGAGAATGCAAGGTCACGTAAAATTGATGCCTAGACGTTGATTTTGAAACATTTCGTGAAAGTTTTCTCACTTTCCCGTCCTTGTTAGTCTGAAGTTCGTTGACACTTCCATTGGTTTGACAAAACTCAAATCCATTTTGATTTTAAATGTTTTAGTACATAACGTGCTACTTAAAGGTACATAATATAACCACAAATTTTTGTTTCTAGACTGTAACTTAGCCATTCCTACATACATTTTACCAAAGAAAAATATCCAAATGAATTTTTATAATAAACTTTGAAGTGCTAGGCACAAAATCGACAAATGGGCAATTCCATGGTAACTCACGTTACATTTGGGAGAGCTTTACGAGTTTTTTAATTAAAATTTTCATACTTGTTTAAATATAAATGAAACGAAATATGTACTTCATACATGGTTATGATTTGGAGTGCTAGACAAAAATGAAATTCTCATGAAAAATAAATTCTTTCATAGTAAAAAATACTAAAACATGTTGGTAACTCATTTCGGGCACGAGTTTTGTTGCAGGACTTTGCACATTTTCTTAAAACTAAACAAACCAATAAAGCTTAACTGGTTTGTTGAATTAGATACAAAAATATATCAGCATGTTTATAACTGTACAGAAAATTTAAATTACTGAAATTATTTTATACAAAGTTAATAAAATACGTGGTAACTCAAGTTACAAAAAGTCGGTAACTCACGTTAATTCACGTTTTCAATTTAAAATTTTTTGGCTAAGCCTTTTATATTTTGATTTTATTTTCAGCCATATGATTGTTACTTGTAGGATATTTTGCAATTATAATTTTAAACTTGCCAATAATAGACAGGGGGCGAGATAAATTTTCTGTTTTTCTATCTTCATGTCCACTTTTTCATGGAATTACCCAGATGCGATAGAATAATCAAGTTGTCCTGACCGCAATAACTTTCTAGCAGTAAATCAACGAGGGTGATAGTGCTATATCTCTACAGTTATAATAACCGGCGTTTTTCAATGAGTTAGTACCAAGTTGCAACTTTAATTGAATCTCAGTAAATATAAAAAAAACAAAAGCTTCAGAAAATGTAAAGAAATCTAAAAGCAACTTAGCAAAAAATAAATAATACAATAAAAATCTTTGGTTGAATCTAGAATGTAACTTTTCACTTCCTTGAACAATTGTTGACATACTGCTGATTAAATAAAAGATTATTGGCAACAAATATCAAGCGTTTTCCACAGTAAAAAAATTAACATCTTACATCATTTTTCTTAACTTTGGGAGCGATGAATACTTTCGAAAAATTCAAACAATTTGATATTTCAAGGGAAAGATATTTGTTTAATTATGAATCTCTTTAAGGTGTGGGTCAGAAATTTTAGGGGATGATCACAATTATTGATTTAGATATTTTTGGTGGAATTTTTGAATTTGTTACTTGCATTAAAGTGAAGAATGGTGTAGTTATATTTGTTTTATGTTAAAATCATTCCCATAAGAAATAAATACAAAAATGTATAGTAAATATCTTTGCTTGCATTTAGGTTAAAACTCAAAATTAATTGATTTCTTTTTTTTTCATTTTTGTCTGTTGGTCGGATCTTGACAAATGGGCAGAAATATGAACAAAAAGCCTTAATGAAATTTTGTGGTATGTACTATTTTTTCAAAAAATATTCAACCGATTTAGAAATTTTTAGTCGTGGACATTTGAAGAATCACAAACGCCATTTTTTGTTAAGTACCATTTAACACTGCCGATCACTGGGAAATTGAAAACTACAAAAATTGTTTTTTACTTAAAATTTCAATATTTTCTAGCAAGATCCACTAAAAGTTTTTTTTAGTGAGCTTTGATTTTATGGGTGTGGTTAATGGTGTCGAAATTTAATTTGAGCGAGGCTAGTAAATATAAATATGATTTCTTATTTTGTAGGCAAAAAAGTTTACTTCTTTTGCAGCGTTTAGGGTACTTTAATAACTTGATAATAATCAATATACATTTTTAAAAAGTTCATAGAAGATAAATACTACCCAACAATAAAACCTAAAATGTATAAATAAATGTTATTTCATAATGCAGATTTATAAAATTTACAAAATTATAGAAAACTAAATCAAAGGAGGAAGAAAGAAAATACAAATTTACAATCGTATTTATAAACTTTATCTAACTTTAGATAGCCGCGCAATTCCAAAAAGTTAAAGGTAAAGGCGCTCCCAAGCCAACGCGAAATATTCACTAACGACAGTTTTTGTTGTTTGTTGCTAAGCATCGTGTATCTTTCAAATTTTGTGTCGTTGCGAATGATTCGCTATGATTTCGACTTGGTTTGGAAGAGCCTTAAACATTTTTCACTCTTGATTAAATGGGTGAACCCACACTGGAAACAACGAAATCGATAACAAATAAAATCTTTTTTTTAATTTTTTATATATTTAAAATCACTAAATTTAAATGCTTTTGTCCGAACTGAATAAAGCAAATAAAGGAGGCAAACAAAATTTATTTTGCTTTATTGTCTAGCCTCGATATCTGCAATATATGAACCAGTCATGCTTTTCCAAAAACCACTCAGGTAAACACATAAACGTGAGTGGTTCTTGGAAACTTCATTGCTCTCTATCTTCTTAGGGTCTAACCATAGAGAGTTTGACCTATGACAACAATTGTTCAAAATTACAAGTTAAATATTTGTTGTATCCACACTTTTTCCCTTTGACCAATAGGCATTAATTTAAATCGAGGTAAAAATTTTACGTCAAAATTTACACCTGTTCGACAAGTGTTTAGGCAGGCAGACAAACGGTTATTGGTGTAACCCCGCAAAGGCTATTATTGATATGAATTACAATGTTACGTAAATGACTTGACTTTTTATGTCCTTGGCTCTCGGTCTAGATAGATAGATAGATAAATAATTTTATTTCCAAAATAGATTTATAAAAACATAGTTTAGCTGGTTCTTAAATTAATATGACAATAACTTGTATAAGTTGCCTGTCAGGTTCAAAAAAGTATAGACTAAATCAAGGCATAGTGAGCTTAATTTTACAAAAATTCATTAATTATTTGAAAGCGATATTTAAAAGCGGATTTTAAAAATTGATATAAATTCCAATAGCACTGTCCGTTTAAGGCATCTAGGAACTCTCTTGGTCTATCAAGTCACCTTATTCGTTGCCCAATTTCTTGAGAATTTTTGTTTTCAAATCATCCGTGGTGATAAGAGAACCCAAGCTCTAAAGCCCCATTTACATCGAGTGATACTCGTCTGACTATCCAGCAAGCAGCAAAGGCCCTCCTGCTTATTAGGATATAACTATCATCGCCACTGATATTAACTTATTTGCAGTACTTACTATTTTGTACATAATGAATCGACAGAATCGCTATCCTTCATACGTGTTCTGATTAAAGTCGGTAACAGCCCGAACCGACGCGCCAATCCTGAATCCTCAAATGCTCGCTTCTTATTATTTCATCCCTCCGTCGCAATCTTCGTGGATTAAAAACATTGACTTCCAAACTAACCTTTTCAGATGACTTCTAATATAAGTGAATTTGGAAGGCAAGAAGATAACAAAACAACAGTCGCTAATAACTTTTTTTTCGGTTATTATTCTAAGTCATGTGCTCTTCATTATAATTCAGTTAAGTTTCTAATTGATTTTCCCGAAATGTGTAACAAGTTGTGACTAGCAAAGAAATTGATTAAAGAATGTTTGATTACTTGTCTTTTATAGTCTATATATATATATGTATATATACGTAGTATAATTTATTATGTATATTTTAAGAAACGATCGCTTAGTGTTACTTCTTGCCAATTTTGTAAGATACTGAGACATTTTTATTTATTTTATTATATTTAGAACGAAATGAGAAATCTTAAATCAATTTTATCGCGAGAAGCTTACACCATATGTGTTTACTTTAGTATATGTATTTAAATAAAACGTTTTAAATGTTTTTTAGGGTCAATTAAACTAAAATTGTTACGATTCTTATTTAAAATAATTAGCATACGTTTTGCATTAATATTTTGTTCAGAATGTAATGGATGAAAGTTCTCATGGTGCGTAAACTCAGAATATAGTTTAAAAAAAAAAAACGACACACTTCACTTTTTAGGAAATACAACAAAAAATTTAAACAAGTGCCTTTTTAGTACCAACGTTCAAATATGTATAGCCTTTTCGATTTATTAGTGAAAACCTCTTTTTGTGTTTTTAAAACAACGGTACATTTATGTCGAAAAAGATATAATAATATTTAGGAGTTTATTACGCCTAGTGTGCTGAAAAATTACTATCAGACAATTTCTCATTTTCGCACAATAGCACAAAACAACCACAACAAGAAGAAATAACAATAATGTTATAAATTGACTTGATTTGACAAAAAAAAAGATACTCGTATCTTTGTCCTCCCTTCGAATTTTTGGTCACTGGTAATGGCAATGAAAAAAGTTAAATATGTATTTTTTTATTATTTTTCTTTTATCAGCCGTAGAGACTGTAATGTAAATTATGACAGACCTTTTATTGTTATTCACTACCACAACCCCAACAAAACCTTTATTCTTCTTTATTATTATAGTAGGTACAATTTCTCCCCCAAAAATCAAAAACAAAAAAAACACGCTTTAAATGTTATTAACCCGAGGATGAGGTACTCGTATATAGAACGAAGTTACAACCCAATAATCATAAATTTTTTTAACTGATTTCCAACTTCTTTGAATATTATTTCATATATCAACAACAATTTAGTATCGCCAATTTGGTTTGTCGCTAATACATCAAATAAATTTGCAGTCAAACGGTCATAACACAGAGGCAGACATTCAGCAGCAACATCCTCTAGCTGCTACGACAACAACATCACTGACTGCTGCTGCCGCAGATGATGATGAAATGATTGATATCACACCACGCACAAGTCCAATTGAAGCTAATTCAAATACGAATTTAAACGCCGCCAGCAGAAATACAGAAATGGATCGATCTCATGTGCCAACTCACAGTGCTTTTGGAAATGATTACAACGATCCAGATGGTGAGTATCTTTTTATTGCTTGTTTTAGATAATATGTTAATTATTTGTGGGTCCCCACGATTTTATTAAAAATTTAGAAGCTTAGAACTATGAACATGTTTAAGTTTCAGTGCTTAGTAGTAAAAGCTTAAATTATTCAATTTTCAATTACAAATTTAAGTCGGTTTAGCTAACACGTTATATGTATGTATACATAACTAGTTCGTTAATGATAATGATGATAATCGATAATTTTTCTTGAAACTTACGGATAAGTGCATATTGAACAAATTTGTGCTTACCAAATAAAACTCAATATGTCATCACAGTAACGATAGCTAAACTAAGGGTTTTAATGAACAAAATTCATTGTTTTACAGTTCATTATCTTATCTCTCTTGCCATTCGCGTTCGATGTACTTACTATAAGTGGCTGTAGTAGTGCGTAGTTCTCAATTAAATTTTATAGAAAAAAGACAAAAAACAAAAATGGAATGAAAAGTGCATGTACAATAATGTGCGCATTGATTCGAACTCTGCGTTCATGATCAAGCAAATCAATTTTATTGCTACCAGTATATTGAGACATTTTTTTTTTTTTTTTTTATTTATAAAGTGCTTAAAAACTACCTTTTTTCATTTTTTATATTGGCGTTTCCGTTTAGAGGTTTTAATGGAACTTGCGATGAATGGAGAAGTCCCAAAATGTGGTTTTTGTTATGCCTACCAAGTATTTATTTTATTTTGGGGTCATTTCCGTCTTTGTGATAACCATTACCACAAGCCTTCAATGCTAAGCGATTAGTCTTGAAAATGTCACTAGTATTGTAACAAAAGTATATTTTTAGTCGCTTTGATATTTTTTCTATAGTACATTATATTCAATTCGTTATTATATTAATTTTGTTGAACCTGAAATATCACTATATGTTTTCATTATTTTTTCAGGAGCAATATCATTCTATGGTTCGCAAGGTAAACAATTTTTGTTCATTATTTTGTAGCTAAGCTGACCACTTGATTATTTACAGAACCCCATGAAGATATACCTGGCATAGGACAATATGATGATTTTCACACAATAGACTGGCAGCGAGATATTGCTAGGGATCGCATGCGACATAGATACATAGTAAAGAAGCGACAAGACTCACTTTGGGATTCAATAAAAGTAATGCCAATTTACATTGTACAAAACTAGACAACTATTTCTTGTTGTTTTACTTTAAATACAGGGAGCTCACGATGCTTGGTCAGGTTGGTTGTGCGTTCTACTTGTGGGAATTGCTGCAGGTATGGTTGCCGGTATGGTGGATATTGGAGCAAGCTGGATGTCTGATCTTAAGCATGGGATATGTCCTTCAGCATTCTGGTTCAACAGAGAACAGTGCTGTTGGCCCTCTAAAGAAAGTGTCTTCGAGGATGGCAATTGCACGACGGTAATAATCTTTTCAAATAATCCAGCTGTATTTGTATTTATAATGCAACAAATTAAATTTTTCAGTGGAAAACATGGCCTGAAGTATTCGGTCGATCCAGAAGCGGAGCAGGATCCTACATCGTTTCCTACTTGTTGTACATCATGTGGGCACTTTTGTTTGCGTCTCTGAGTGCATCGCTTGTTAGAATGTTCGCCCCCTATGCATGCGGTTCGGGTATTCCCGAAATAAAGACCATCCTTTCAGGCTTCATCATTCGCGGTTATCTGGGGAAATGGACTTTGCTGATCAAATCGGTTGGTCTTATGCTATCCGTATCGGCTGGACTTACTTTGGGCAAAGAAGGTCCAATGGTTCATATTGCCAGCTGTATAGGAAATATATTCTCTCATCTTTTCCCTAAGTATGGTCGAAATGAAGCCAAAAAGCGTGAAATTCTTTCCGCAGCATCTGCAGCTGGTGTTTCCGTGGCTTTTGTTGCCCCTATCGGAGGAGTTTTGTTTAGTTTGGAAGAAGTTTCATATTATTTCCCATTGAAAACACTTTGGCGGTCGTTTTTTTGTGCTCTGATAGCAGCTTTTGTTTTGCGTTCAATTACCCCATTTGGCAATGAGCATTCGGTATTGTTTTTTGTTGAGTACAATAAACCTTGGATATTCTTTGAACTTATTCCATTTGTATTGCTGGGAGTTTTGGGGGTAAATTTGATCATGAATAATTTTCAATAGTTTCTCATAATCATTTCTCTGTATTCTACAGGGAATAACTGGAACAGTGTTTATCAAAGCCAATCTGTGGTGGTGCAGGTATAGGAAATTCAGTAAATTGGGTCAATATCCAGTGATGGAGGTTCTGGTGGTTACTTTAGTCACTGGCATTATATGCTATCCGAATCCTTATACGAGGATGAACATGAATGAGTTGATTTATTTGCTGTTTAGTCAATGTGGAGCTAATGATAGCACTCCCTTATGGTAAGTTCAGAGAACTTTTTACTTTAGGATTAGATCGATATGACAAAAAAAATATTTTCAATAGTGATTACAGACGCCACAATATAACGAGTGGGCTAGCGGCGGCAATAGAAGTTGCAGAACCTGGTCCTGGGGTATACAAAGCCATTTGGTTGCTTATCCTGGCTTTTTTCCTTAAACTAGCGTTGACGGTATTCACCTTTGGTATGAAGGTTCCTTGTGGTTTGTTTATTCCTTCATTATTGCTTGGAGCGATCATGGGACGTATTGTTGGCATAGGTAATTTTTTTTTTTTTTTTTTTTTTTTTTTTTTTTTTTTTTTTTCTATTACTTAGGTAGGCTTTTTTGGTCAATTTATATTGGAATGCAAATAAAACAAGTTTATCTCATCTTTTTCCCAACGTTTCGTCGCTATCCACGACTTCTTCAGGGGTAGATCTATTTTTATTGAGAATAAAAATAGATCTACCCCTGAAGAAGTCGTGGATAGCAAATAAAACAAGTTTATCTCATCTTTTTCCCAACGTTTCGTCGCTATCCACGACTTCTTCAGGGGTAGATCTATTTTTATTCTCAATATTTTTATTCTCAATAAAAATAGATCTACCCCTGAAGAAGTCGTGGATAGCGACGAAACGTTGGGAAAAAGATGAGATAAACTTGTTTTATTTGCATTCCAATATAAATTGACCAAAAAAGCCTACCTAAGTAATAGAAAAAATTTATATTCAAATAATTGGTCACATTATTTATTCATATATATAATTTTTATTTCATTGTGTATTTTATAAAAATAATAATGATAAATTATAGGTGTCGAGCAACTGGCTTATAACTATCCGACACTCTGGTTCTTTATGGGTGAATGTGCCACTGGAAATAATCTAATAACGCCAGGATTGTACGCAATGGTAGGAGCAGCCGCTGTTCTAGGAGGTGTAACTCGAATGACTGTTTCACTAGTAGTTATTATGTTTGAATTGACTGGAGGGGTGGGTTATATTGTACCATTAATGGCCGCTGCAATGGCATCAAAATGGGTTGGAGATGCTCTTGGACGACAGGTATGTACTGAAGGAGCTTATTTGTGTTGAATCTTTGAATAACTTATCATTTTCTTGTAATTTCAGGGTATTTACGATGCTCACATTGCTTTGAACGGTTATCCATTTTTGGACAGTAAAGATGAGTTCGCTCACACAACTTTAGCAGCTGATGTTATGCAACCAAAGTAGGTTTATTTAAAAATTGTTGTTCATCAAATTAATAGAGCATAAATCTCTCTTCTTGTTGTAGGAGAAATGAAACGCTATCGGTAATAACACAGGACTCAATGACCGTGGATGATATTGAATCACTTCTTAAAGAAACCGAACATAATGGATATCCAGTTGTAGTATCCAAGGAGAACCAGTATTTAGTTGGTTTTGTTTTGCGCAGGGATTTAAATTTGGCAATTGGTAAAATTGGTTTTTGTTAATATATATATGTAATTTTAATTGCCATAAATTAATTAATTATTTGAATTTAACAGGTAATGCAAAAAGACTTATTGAAGGTATCAATAGCGCATCAGTAGTATTATTTACATCAGCAACGCCGGTACAAAATTTGGGTCCACCACCTTTGAAACTTAAGAAAATTCTTGACATGGCACCTATTACTGTGACGGATCAAACTCCAATGGAAACTGTAGTGGATATGTTCCGAAAGCTTGGTCTGCGACAAACACTTGTTACGCATAATGGGTAAGTTAGTTTTGATAAATAAAAAATATATTTTACTTATGGGTATATTTTATATATTATAATTTAGTCGTTTGCTTGGTGTTATTACCAAAAAAGATGTCCTTCGACACGTTAAGCAAATGGATAATGAAGATCCCAACACAGTCTTATTCAATTAAGACTTCTGCCCTCGATGTAATTTCCATAAGCAGCAAAATGGTCTTGAAAAAAAAATGGTTATAATTTATTTACTCAATATCATACAAAAAATATTCATTACTTTGTATTAGTTTAACAAATTTATATAGCTAATTATGTTTATAAAAAAATATTAAGTGTATTTATATATATATATTTTTTATTATTTAATATTAATACATGTCGTCACGCCACGCAAGAAGCATGAATTTGCAAAAATGAAAAAAAATTGTGAAATCGTGTTTGAATGTTCTAATAGATGAGAATGAACTCTTCAAACCGTCCAATTTATGAAGCAAATAAGCTCTACAAAATTGTGTATATTCATGCTCCTGACATTAAAGTGGCGACATAATCTAAACTTGGAAATTGTAAAATAGACACATCAAGCTTTTCTGTAAATCCTCACATAATTATATTCTGATAGATTTTCTATATCATTTTGTTACATTTTTTTTTACGAGAGTTGGTGGGGCTAGCTTTAATTTAATAAGAATTCTTAATGAACATTTTTTTTAAAACAGTTATATGTACCTTACAATTATTGCCGCTTTAAAGAAAAACAGGAATGTCATTAAATTTTAATTTACAAAGAAACTTTGTTCGCCCACTTCTCTGACTGTGATTTTATTATGTAAACGTTTGCAAATTACAATAAACAAAAAGTAAATAATTAATTAGTAATTACTTTCATTTTTCGTTTTATTTTGGCATGTTTTTGATTTTGTGTGCCCTTTCATAGAATTCGCATTATCTGTGAAAACTATAAAAAAAAAAAAATTTATGATAATCATAGTAATTTATATAAAATTATTGTAAATAGTAAAGTATGAAATATACCAATAGTCAAAAGAAAAGAGTACTTTCGCCAAAAACGATCAAATTATTAAAAGGAAGTCTTTTATTTTTTTATTGAGTTCTTTTTAATAAGAATTTAAATTCACGTAGGCATTTGAGAAAAACATAATTGGAAAGATTTTTGCAAACGTTACTCAAAATGCGTTTCGCACAGGCACAACAGTTGTGCACATTGCAGAATTAAAGTGACCACTCGCCCGACATTACGTGGGACAGTTCCACATTGACATGAACTCTACCCCATCGAAACCACAAACGTCTCACTAAATTGGAAGATGTCCCACACTATCCCACAAAATCGAACTTAAATTTTTCGATCGCTTATTCTATCATCATTAGCTATGAACATTAAAAAAAAAATGCAGTAACATGACTAGATCCTAGCGCATGTACTTAATTTCTGCAGTATATTTATCTAAATTCCGCACTTTAACGGATCCGTATACGTTGGTTCGCAGTTAAAGTGAAGAAACTTGCTCATTGAAGTAAAATTTCGCACTTTAGTGGGTGGAACCAGTTAATTAGCACATTAACTGGTTTTCGCACTTTAACGGTAACATAATATAGGTATACATGCAACAGCGTAAAGTCGTCGTAAACGTTGTAAAGTTTAAAACTTCGTAATTCTGTCACAATTTGGTACGGAAAATTTGACAGATTTACGAAGTTTAAAACTTTACCACTTTTACGACGACCTTACGCTTTTACATGAATACGCTTAATATACCTACCTAACAAAGCTTTTGAAGTTTTTTGATTACTTTTTGTTGTCGTTTAAAAAGTGGTAAATAGATACCTATTATTGAAGAAAATATTTTCCTTAACGGTTTTTTAACATTTGTATAGAAGGTACCGCTTGTTTTTCATGAATGTAAAATTTCTGCTTTTTTCAGTTCTGTCTTTTAAAATTCTGCTTTTCAAAATCCTGTTTTTCAGAATTCTGTTTTATAAAATTTTAAGCAATAAAATTCTGCTAGTTCAGTTTTTTTCTCAAAACAACTTTTTCGTGTTCCATATATCATCGTAATGACAAGTCTGATCAAAATCTCGAGTTCAATTTTCTACGAATGGATAACTTCCCATAATCGCAATTAAAAATGTTGATATGCCAATTTTGAGTATTTTTTATTATAAACTTAAACAGTTTCAAAAAATTCATCTACCAATTTTTGAAACATAGAATTTCCAAAAATAAAAAATAAATATTTTTTTTTTAAACCCAACATTTATTTTTTTAGATAAATAAGCTTTTCCTTAAGTGCTTCGTGTGAAAGGGGACTTAGTCCTAAAAAAAATAAGCCCCGGTCTAGGTACAGACGGACAGAATTGTACCACCCACTTTTTTTTCGTGTTCTCTATCATCGTAATATGCTGGCTCCACTAGACATGAGCGATGCCCATCCAAACCACAATCCAATCAGCAGTCTGATTTGTATGGATATGTCACTGCTCAGACATGGATTTTTGAGGCTGCATTGGTTTTTTTCAAGACATGTTCATAGTCAAAGCATGGCTCAAGCCCAGTGGAGCCGGCATGTAATGACGTGTTGTTCTTGTTATTTCGATTTGTTTTTGGAATAAGTCCCCTTTCACACGAAGAAACAAGTTGCTGGAGATTTTTTTGACGTTTTCTTTTAATCTCCTTAAAAATCTCTTGTACCTTTCACACAAGGAAACAAATATCCAGGCAATTTTTGAAATTTCCTTTGAAAGTCTATAGAGCCCTACACACGATCAATATTTATTGTCAATATTCAGTGAAACAGTCATTTTTCGCTGAGTATTGATCGTTCGTATGCTCTTCAATGTCATTGTCAATGAACATTGACGACATTGAAGAGAACCAAAATCAATTTGGTTTTCTTCAATGTAACTGTCATGTTGACGTTTGAGTCAGTGGCAAACATAAAGCGAATAGCAAAATATAAAAAAAATGGTCGATTTTTGGGCATAGTTCTCTTGAATTTCAAATTAATTTATTATTTAACAACTTCCTTAGTACTTAATTTTGTTATTCCTTCTTTTTTATTTGCTAATACACCCGAAGCAACATTCTTGCAGCCAAAACATACAATTTTACGTACAATTATTGTCAATTTTCATTGATACGTGTGTTGGCAGTTTTGCATCAATGTTTCTTGACAGAAAATGTCTTCAATAATTATTGTCAATGAATATTGATCGTGTGTAGGCTCCTTATTGGTTAAACACACCTAAACCTAGATGTGAAAGGAAATGTCAAAAAAATCTCCTCAAATCCTCGACCGGGGAGATTCTGTTCGCCCCTCTTTCCTCCTGCCCTTCTCACCCAGGAACTAAAAGTTGCTGGCAACTCAGTTTCCTCGTGTGAAAGGGCACTAAGAGTACTGAAGCTGTCATTAGGAGGGTTCACATGGAACAACATGATTGGACAACATGGTTGGTTTTGCGTTTAAATGATCAAACATCAATGGTTCTCACGCAATGTTGGACAGCATGTTGGTCCAACATGCTTAAGCTAAGTATACAGTTCCTTGACAAAAAAAAACTAGATTTATTTCTTATGGGAGCACTTTTTGCGAAAAAAAAATTATTGACGTTTAAATTTTTTATCGAACTGTGAACTACCCAAAGAAAACAAATTTTATATTCACCACGAATTTTGTTCGTACAAAACAATCACATTGACGCTGTTTAGATTGGGAAGGCTGAGACCGGTCTCACGGCGGTTTCTGGACAAGAGAAGTGGGGGGTCAGGGATGTCGTGAGACATGAAGAAAACATAAACATCCGACTCATGAGTCTCGTATTGTTGTTGTTTCAATGCACAAAACATTGAAGTTGTTGTTGTTTCTATGTGTTTTGAGGCGCGTCAAATTTTCTAATGTAGACACGATGAGACTCACGAGTCCGGCCTCAATTTTCCCAATCTAAACAGGCTCATTGACATTCTTTTTCCGAAAAAAATTGCGTTTGGCATTTCTGTTTGCTTTTTCATAGATCAGTCTCATTGAGATTTTTTTTGGGAAACTGTAAGCTGACGACGAATAAAACAAATTTGTACACCACAGAAATTTTTTCCCTGTCGAAAATATTTTTTTTCTCACGTTAAAGAATGAAAGCATGATAAAAACACCTACAATTTGGTGTAACACCGTATAGCCGAGCCGGATCGTGTCGAGTAATCCGGATTAAATCTGATCAAGGTCTACATGGACCTAAACAGTGTTGTCACTTCCAGTTTGAAAAAAGTGGTAGATAAGTCTTAAAAATAGTGGTAGATCCAGATTTTTAGTGGTAGATTTTAATTTCGAGAAATTAAATAAGGACAATTATTTTTGTTTTATTTTAGTCAAAGAGAACCATTTTACTCATCGAAGTATATTTGTGATTCTACAAAAAGTGGAAGAAGATGAAGATTTTTTCGACATAACATTTTTGATTTAGAGCTTCCTTTCACATATTTGAAAGCGGCCCATCAGAAAAATAAAAAAACAGCAATTTTATCGACATTTTTTGAAAACATGTGTTTAGAGGATTAAGCTCTTTTATTTTTATATTTTAAGTAAATTTTTTTTTAGAAAATCGTACCCTTTGCCTAATGGGAGAGATATAGTGACCTGTATGAATATTCTTTTAAAAATCTAAGCCACTTTGATAGTAAGAGCAAATTGTATTAACGAGTTTTACAAGGAAAAGTAGCATTAACTTCGCCAAAAACATAGTTGCGCATTGTACGAAAAAAAAATATATTACAAGGGTTTTACTTCCCCAATATAATAATGCTAAAAAATATGCCTACTTATATGACATTTATCCTGTAAATACTAATCAGGGGACTGAGAAACTGAACGGACAATCCATGACCTGTAGCACAAATGCCTTCTTAACAAATGAAATAGCAAATGGACGTGAGACACGGATACCGTTTTATTTTTACCAGACTTAATGCTTCGCGCTGTCAAATCTGAAACTTCGATAGTTTTCAAAGTTAACGATATTTCAATGAAATTTTTTTAATAATATGAAGGGGTACTAAAAATTTTTTTGTATCATAAAAATATTCCTTTTTTAAGAGTGTTCTGAGCTGAACAAAACCAGTAATTTGCTAATTTTTTTTGCGTGTATAAGACCGGTTTTTTCATTTTCATCAGATACTTTTTTTATAAATCTTTTTATTTTTACTAATTGGTCACTAGTAGGCGTATTATTGTACTAAATAAAACATTTTGTAAAAGTAACGGATTTTAACTTCCAAATTTACATAAATTTTCCGTCAAAAAGAATTAAAAATTTCAATATCAGATGATACAATTATGATTATATAATTAATGAAAAATGTGGAAAATGATGGTGCGAAATGCACCAAAAATCTCATCTCCAAAAAACTTAATAGGATCACCCTCTTCTACCAAAATGTAAGAGGGCTTCGCAGCAAAACCACTGATATATACATGAACTCCCAAGCACTCTCACATGACATCTTTGTTTTGACAGAAACCTGGTTAAATTCTAGTTTCTTGGACACGGAACTTTTTAATCAAGAGTTCTTAGTTTATAGAAAAGATCGTCATGTTGATAAACCAAAAGAAGTGGGAGGCGGTGTTTTAATTGCAGTTCGAAATAAATTTACATCTTCTTCTGTTTCGTTCCCTTTCAATCTGTCTATTGAACTGATTTGTTTAAAATTAACATTGCAGTCCAAACATTTGTTTATTTTAAATGCATATATTCCTCCAAAAAGTTCGGAGGCAGTTTATGTTGAACTCTCTAAGGCCTTAGACTTTGTTATTGACTTGTCTTGCTCCAACAGCAACATAATACTTCTTGGTGATTTTAACTTACCTCACATAGAGTGGGTTCCCTCTGATGACGAATTGTATCAAGAAGCTTCCTTAACTTCTTCTCAAAATGAGTTACTGCTTCTTGATAGAATTATTTCAACTGACTTACAGCAAATAAGCTGTATTAAAAACTCTAAAAATCGAATTCTCGATTTGGTATTTTCTTCGGACGCTATTAGTACTCTGGTTCTAAAATCTAGTTCCGGAATTACTAACATAGATAACTATCATCCTCCTTTGGATATTTTTTTTGACTTGAGTAATCACCTTACTGAAAACAGTAACCCTTATGATTGTTCATATAGTTTTGACTTCAGAAAGGCAAACTTTCAGTTGCTCTCAGATGAAATTGCTAAGTCTGGTATTGAGAATATATCAGTGTCTGGCGATATTGACGAAGCAGTTTTTGAATTCTATTCTATCCTTAACAACTGCATTAACAATACTATCCCTTTAAAAGTATCAAAAAATAGAAACTTTTGCCATTCATGGTATACGAAAGAGCTAAGAGCACTCCGAAATAAAAGAAACAAAGCATGGAAAGTATATTTAAAAACTCTCTCGCCAGTAGACCACAACTCATACATTACCCTTTTTGAAGAATTTAAAACTCTTTCAAAAAATCTATACACTCACCATGTTAACGAAATGGGTAGTTCTCTAAAAGATGACCCAAAGACATTTTGGAGGTTTGTTAATTCGAAAAAAAACTCAGATGGTTATCCGGCTAATTTCAATTATGAAAATTGTTCGCTGAAGGATACCGTTGATATTTGTAACGCTTTTGCGAATAATTTTCGAAATTCTTTTATTGACAAGCCTTTAGATGTTGCCGAACATTATTTTAGAAATTTACATACATATGCCCAAACTAGCTGTAATAATATCCCAGTACCCCCGAGTACTGTTTTAGACCTTCTCTCATCATTAAATGATGATTACTCATCTGGTCCAGATGGAATTCCGCCTATAGTATTGAAAAAGTGTAAACATATACTAGTTCAACCCCTTCAATTTTTGTTTGAATTTTCCTTAAGGACAGGCAGTTTTCCCTATTTATGGAAGAAATCGTTTCTTACACCAATCTTTTAAAAGGGCGAAAAAACTGACATCAAAAATTATAGGCCAATAGCAAAGCTCTCTTGCATTCCAAAACTATTCGAACAAGTTGTTTGCGACAGCTTAGCATTTCATACTAAAAATATAATATGTGATCAACAGCATGGTTTTGTGAGAAAAAAATCAACGGTTACAAATCTTCTTACGTTTTTGCATACATGTTCGCTTGCATTAGAAAACGGGAATGAAGTTGATTGTATATACACTGATTTTTCTAAAGCATTTGACCAGCTTAGTCACAACATTATTATATTCAAACTCAAAGCTTTTGGTTTTCCGATTTCTTTTATAGCATGGATAAAATCATACCTTGAGAATAGATCTTACCAAGTAAAATTTAGAAACATCCTTTCAAACTCATTTAATGCTCACTCGGGTGTCCCCCAAGGAAGCCATCTGGGCCCGTTACTTTTCATTCTTGCTATAAATGATGTTGCTTCATGTATACACTTTAGCGATATTCTTATTTATGCTGATGATATGAAAATTTTTAAAACAATACATTCTAGTCCTGACCACATTCTCTTGACAATTTTAATGTTTGGTGTGGGAAGAACGGTCTTTCTCTTAACCCAGTTAAATGTCAAACTATAACTTTCTCTAAAAAACGAGTAGTGAGTGCTTTTGATTATTCCATTTCACAACACACACTCTGTCGTGTTTTTAGTTTCAAAGATCTGGGTGTTCACTTTAGTTCTGATCTATGTTTCATAGAACATATTAATTATATTGTAAATAAGGCAAGTTCCATGCTTGGATTTATAAAACGCTGGGCAAAAGAATTTAACGATCCGTATGTTACCCTTTCCTTATACAATTGTTATGTACGACCCCATCTTGAGTACGCCTCTCAAGTATGGGCACCCTTCTACGAAATTCATAAAAGTCGTATTGAAGCAATACAACATAGATTCATTCGTTTTGCCTTGAAAGGTCTACCCTGGGCTGATCCGTATAACCTTCCACCCTATGAACACAGAATTCAGCTTCTGCAACTTCAAACTTTATCTCAAAGGCGTGTCAATAATGATTTGGTATTTTTTCATCAACTTATCAATGGTGAAACTGATGCGCCTGACTTGCTAGCCCATGTAGGAATTAATTACCGAGGAGGATCCCACCACCTGCGAAGATTTGAACTTTTTCACGTTCCTTTTCACAGAACAAACTATGGCACACACGAGCCACTCCATCGCATGTGCAAACTTTTTAACTTGAATGCCTCATCTGTTGATTTTAACATGAGTAAAATAGGATTAAAAACATTATTTCGAACCAGTGCTCCACTCTCGTTAATGTATTAATTGTTTTAACTTTGTATGTTTAGTTTAAATGTTTTTTTTATATTATATCTAATTTTGTATTTGTTCTAATTTTGTAGTTATACATGTGCTTGTGTTAGTTTGCTTAATTTTACTAACCACTAACACATGCACTCATGATGAGCCTCTGATTGTAGAATGCAGCTTGCTCTAAGCTCACTACAGCAAAGAATCTGAAGTGTAATAAAAAAAAAATAAATTGAATTTATATCCACTGCAAAAAAGTTTGAAAAAAAAATACCATTGGGTATAAAAAATTGACTGTCAAAAATGGTTTTTTTTCAAAATCTACAAGCATTTTTATTTTGTGCTATTAAAATTTGTATTAGGTACAAAATTAAAAAATTTTTTCAATAGTGGCATGGTAAAAATATTGAATTTTATGTTATTAAACATTGTTTTGCAAAGCATGCTATAGTGTAAGCTACATTTGCTTTGAAAAACAGCCATTTTTGCCATTTTGTCGTTTTCTTAGAGGCTTTTACCAAAAATGAGAGCCAAAATAAAAAAAAATTTCCATGATGTCCTAGAAATCAAGTTTATCTGTCCATAAACACCTTAATTGTTTTGATAGGACAAGTACACGCTTCACAATCTTTTTCATGAAATCACCATTTCAGTCCGGAACACTCTTAACGTTAATAATGGAGGGTTTATTTTGGTTTTTGAACTAAAATGAAAGAACTGCAATAATTTTTCCTTTCAAAAACAGACATGAGACACGTCAAGAGACTGAGAATCAGACACATTGAAGACTTTTTTAGTAATGAAAATATATCAGATCTTAATAATTTTGTCTAGGATATCAATAAGAATTATAATTATAAAAATATATACCTTTTAAAAATTTTAATATAATCAATAGATCTAGGGTTAATCAATTGGTGAAAATTAATCTTAGACATTTTAAAAAAGATTTAAGGAAACACTGACACAAATTTAATAATTTTATTAATAAGTTTTGCCAACGCGTTTCGTCTTAGTAAGTGTCCTGATGGTGTCCTAACTAAGTCGAAACGCGTTGGCAAAACTTATTAAAAATTATTAAATTTGTGGAAAAAACAAGTGTTTCTTTAAATCTTTTTAAAAATGTCTTTTAAAAATTTTAAAAAGCTGGTTTTCTTTTATTATTAAAATTTAAATCATGTTTTGTGTATCACAATTTTTAAGTAAGTTGACCAAGAATATTTAGTTCATTAGTTTAATATATGTACCTTTTTGATAAGATCAAACAAAAACAATTTTTAGTAACTTTTCTTCTATTATTTCTGAATCTATTTCTTCACTGAAGTTTTGAATGTGGTGATCGAAATTCGAACCAAAAAACATATCAGGAAAGCGTATTATGAATAGGGCAATAGGAGGGTAGCCAGAAGAAGTTTCCCCTTTTCCCATATTTTATAAATAAATTTGTAGGACACAAAAAAAAATCTACTAGATTTCTATTTCTAAAAGAAATCAGTTCTAAATAATTCCAATGGGTGCATTCAGGTAAGTACATAGAGACAAAAATTGACAGGAATTTTTTTTCTATTGAAAAATGTCTACTGAAAAATTTTGGGACTTTTTCGTGAATGATCGGATTATCTTTGAATTTAAAATTTTGTTTGTTATGGATGAGCAAAAAGTGGTAGAATTTTTGACTTCAGTGGTAGAAGTGGTAGATTATCAACATCTTGAAAAAAAGTGGTAGATCTACCACAATTGTGGTAAAGTGACAACACTGGACCTAAATCCTTATTCAATTCGGATTCAATTTTGCATGTAAACGAGGTATATGCCTGTTTGGTAACGTGAAATTTTCACCAAGTTTCCTAAACTTGTGTTTTTTCTTCTATGGTTTCTGACAGCAAATTGTGAAAATTTGCAAGAAATTTCAAGCTAACGAACGAACCTTCTATTGCCACTTTTGACTTTTCATTTCATTATTCATAAGGAAAAGAAATTAGAAAATCACATAAAAATAAAAAAAATCAAATTAATATTTAGTTACAATTAAATAAATTAATACACAAAATATGAGTGCATTTGTTGATCCACGCCGTAAGGACAAAGTAATCCGCTACAAACCACCTCAAAACCAAGCTCAAGGTGGAAATGGAGAAGATCTAATGCCCGACTATATGAACATTCTAGGTGAGAGAAAACGTTTCCATTTTTCAACATTTAACTTTTAAGTTTTAACCTTATCTTATTTTACTTATTGAAATAATTAAATTTTCTAAAGGAATGATATTCTCGATGTGTGGTCTAATGATGAAGCTTAAATGGTGTGCATGGTTTGCCCTATATTGTTCCTGCATTAGTTTCGCCAGTTCTCGAGTTAGTGATGATGCTAAACAGGTAAGCTTATACACTAATGCTTAAGTCCTATTTAAGTGCCGCGAACATCGGACTATTATCTTCTCCCCAAGAGTGATTCAATGCTTAGAAAAGTTCAAGTCCTTAATTACTCCTTGTAGAGAGCAGAGAGCAAAAACAATGCATTTTTGTGTAGTCTGTAAAAGAAGCTAAAAGAATATTCGGCACTAGCTACTGAACCATGTATAATACAAATATTAATAAACAACTGGAGATCAAATCTCAATACTTGATTTTCAAGAAAATAGCGACGTCTTTAGCTCTAAGATTGACCTATTTCTATGATAACCTTAAAATGATGGACTTATTCCAACAAACCGGATACCTACTCATATCCAAAATACAATTTTTACTCAGTAATTTCCACAATTACAGCTACGGCAGAGTTAATTTTATGCCTCCTCATATATATTATTGATCCATATACCATCCAAATGGGTTTGATGAAAATTGGAAATTCTAAATTCACTAAATGGGAACTTACTAACTCTACATGTAAATAGGTACCTATATAAAATAAAATTTTGGCTCCTGTGTCAGTAAAAAAATTAATAATAAATTCAAAAGATTGTACATTCCCTTTGTACTTTGGCAAATAACTGCCGCCTGAAGATATCCGTTTTCATATTTATCACACAAAAAGATTAATATTATAAAAATAGTTTTTTCAGTAAAAAATAGTACAGCGTTTGTACTACCTATATGTAGTTCTTTCATAAGCCCATTCAATAAATTACACACGTATGGAAATTAATTGCCATTTAAATTGGAGACAGTGAGTCCCCATTCTCGACGCCATTAGCTGCACCGATGAGATTTCAACAAAATCTCTTATAACCATAAGCCATTTGATAACTTACTCTCAAAATCGTGGTGTGAGTTAGCTAGCATCGGAAGTGGAACGTTTAGATATTATGAAATAAATCGTCGAGTCTTCGGAAAGCATGGCCCTGACCTAAATATTTCGACTTAATCCAGGGCTAGTTCCGATGTTTTTTTTTTTATTCGCCGAAATTACTATTTATTTATTGCGAAACGCGTATCCATAGTTTCGTTCGCATCCAATCTTACGATCCGTTATACAATTAGAATCATTAACATTTTTAATTTTATTAATATGTACTCATAACATAATGTTTAAAAGAAAAATAAATAACTTCCTCATACTTTAAGGAAAATACATACATATTTTATTTTATTAATTTTTATTGAACAATTTATTCATTTTTCTACAAAAATCATAAAAGAGAAAACTAGTTCAGTTTGATTACATATTTCCAAAACAATAAACTTTTTTAAATATTTATCTCTTATGACACACAAATGGGCAATTTATTAAAAATCTTAGTTTATTAAGTGTTTAACAGACAAAATATTATACCAGAGTCGTGAAGCAAGAACAACTTACAGGACGGGAAACATATTCGATGAAATATTAGGGTTCACCTAAATCGTTCTATTTTATTTTAATTTTATAGTTTGACATTTAAATTATTGTTTTTAGAATTATTTACCAGTATTTCACTTTTTCAATTAAAAATAAAAACAGTGCTTGGTTATGCCTGATTTTATAAAAACAAATCGAGTCAATGCATACGAAAATTCGTTCACTCTAGGTTATTCTAGTCGTCGTCCTTAAAATATTTCCTTTATTAAAAAAATATCAACTGAAAAGCAGGAAATAATTCTTAACTAAGCTTGAATGGAAGAGAATGTGCAAAGTCAGTTTCTTATAAAACAAAAGATCTTGTATAATAAATTATTTAAATAGATATCCTTAAAAAATACCCTTAATATTGAATTTATGAGTATGCTCGAGTTCATTAATGTTAAAGTTCGGCAGCACTAAATTCTTTCCATTTGACTTATCAATTACTTCCTTTCCTTTTAGAAAGTTACAATGCATTATGTTTAACCATTAAAAAAATCAAAAGGCGCGCCGTTCTTTATATTTATTTATATTATTATACACATCCATTTATACTCTGATTGGAAGGTTACTTTATTATATTTTATGTAGATTTTGTTTTTCTATAGTGAAATATTTTAATAGAATTGCATTTACTATTTGTCTATATATATATTAACATTAAATAATATAACACTTCTAATCTCAACGATTTTAAAATTCTTTTTAAATGTAATTTAAAAAAAAAATAGTTTAGATGGAGAATGGATTAAATTATATGTAAGTGAATATATTCGGCCCGGAAGACAACAGCTTCGCATAATAACATATCCAATGAACACTTATTCTATTTTTAAAAAGAGAGGACCACTAAATATTGCTTTTTTAAAAAGTAAATAAACTAGCTAAGGCATACATTCATTTTAAGAACGAAATTGGGAAAAGAATTTTTATCAAACGTTTGTAGAACCGAGAATACGCTTATAAAAAATACAACGTTAAGATGTGGCTTTCAAAAGAAAAAAGTTCAATAAATTAATTCTATTAAAACAAACTAGACCTCATTGACACCATAAGATCCAGCAAAGTTATAACCTCTACATAATTTTATTGAAATCGTTTACAAGTTCATGGTATTTACTGGTAATACTCATGATTCGACTTGTTACGTATATTAATCAGAAGAACAAAATCAGTCAGATAATTATGGGCTTATAGACGATATTATAAATAAAGCTTTTATCTTGAGGATGACCCTTCGTATTTTGACGTCACAAGTATTGAAAGCATTCCCTTCAAATATAATAACTGCATATGTAACTCGATTCGAATCGAATTAAAATCATTTGCTTCTTTTATCAGATTGCCGTTGATATTTTTAAATGTATTTTTTGTTTATGATTTAATATTAAAAATTTCCAAAGTCTGGATCCTGGAATGAGACGTCTATTTTGAGGTGGCCTAAGTCGATTTTCCAAAAAAAATCGTAATAACTTATTATAAACAAAAAAAAAATTGTTTTTATTTCAAACCACTTGCTTAATTAATAAAATGATAAACAATTTATTTTGAAAGCGATGTAAGTGCCATTTTAAAGATTTAATGCAAAATCCCAATCCCACCAATAAATAGAAAGATATAATGTACTTACTAAATTTTGTACCATCATCGTACCATTCTTATTTTAAATCGCTCTCACACTTATCAGGACAATAATGAAACCTGAGCTGTAAGATTCTTTTTGAATTTATTGTACAATTTAAATTAATATTTTTTTTTTAACTAATATATTTTGTTTTTAATTAGATACCTAAACACTGCTATCTTGTTTTTTTTTTTAATTTTGTGTGTTTTTTTCTTTTAAATATTATTATTATTTTGTTTAAATGAAAAAACCAATACATTTTTTTTTAAATTGTTTAAATCCATGAAAATTATGGTTTTTGTTCTACAATATTATTTTTTCATATTCGGCAAGTAAATTACGTATATATGTATTTAGAAGAACAGAAATACTTCACTATCTTAGGTCTTTTCCTTTTTTGAAATTAAGTCAACCACAAACCTTTAAATTTCTCGAATTAGAAGTATGTAGGTGGACTTAAACAACTTTCAAATTATTATATGTATTTTAAGATTTTTTCGATAAGCACATTTTTCAATTAATTATCTTTTTTCATGGTCAAATTTACTACAACTTTCCATTACAATTTACCAAGGTACTCCTATTATAATATTATATTTTATTCTTTTTTTAAGGTCCTATCATCATTTATGCTAAGCGTTAGTGCGGTTGTTATGTCCTACTTACAAAATCCAGCACCAATGACACCACCATGGGCTTCATAACACAATTTCGCTTCATTCAAATAAAAAATATTTTTATTTTTTTATAAAATATAATTATAATGTTATGTAGCAACCAAAATAAAAATATTTATGTTTAATTTTAAATTGTAGTAAATTTAAAGAACTTCAATTTTGAAATAATTAAAATTAAATCAAAAAATGTATTAATTTTCATAATTGCCTTTTTTTTTGCTATGTTAAAAAATAATTAAATAAGAACTAAAACGAGTACCAAAATAAATATAATGAGGTTGATAACAGCAACGGTGTAAATTCAAATTTCCCCAAAATTTGTATGACCGGTTGATTTGGCGTGTTGTTGGGCTTGGACCTGGCCAACTAGCAAAATGTCACATTGCATGCAACGCAGAGAAAACTTTTCGACATCAGTAAATTGCCGCGAAGAATTGGCTTCTTTTGCTAGCAATTCAGCTTGTTGGTAGACGCCAAGTTCTTCAATTGGAAACATTGTTGCTGGCACTTCTCCCTAAAAGAAATGTAAAATTACTTTTCCCAAGTTTAAAATGTATGAGAATATCGAACGTAAAATTTAATTGAAAATTCCTTAAATATTCGATCTGAAGATATTTTATGGGTAAGTAAATGCATGAAATGTACTGTTAAACATAAAACAAATAAGGGTTAGGAAGATCTGTGAAATGGCATAATGTAAGTAGTGAAATGAAATGGTTAATCTAGTAAAATATCCAGTAAATGTATGGGCAATAATAGCAAAAATGTCCCCGATTTGCCATTTTAGCATACTAACGTTAAGAATGAAAGACACAATATTTACTTGATGATTTGCATTCAGTTTCTTGTAAGTTTTACCTGAACAACATTCCACCCTAAAAATTGTAATTTCACTTTTTTCCTGTTGTAAGTTTCCACCGAAAAATATTTAATGTTTTCCTTATTTATCAGTACTCATTTCGGGCGAAATGTACCGTAATTACGAGCTCACATTTTTACTTATTCTTAAGCGGCGAACCTAAGAAAAACAACGTGTACTAGTGCATTTCGCTCAAGTTTTTTCTTCTACTCATAACAGCTTTTAAAATTTCGGGTGAAATATTTTCCAGGCGAAACGCACAGTAAAACTGAATTTAATGATGATCTTTCACTAGTGATAAATCCCCTTATGACTCAAGATGATGGCAAAAGCACGCAACGTCCTTGCGTGTAAGCGCCAAAAGTTTGTCTTTAGGTGTGAATTCCTCTCTACGCGGTTATGTCGCTATATTTGCGTCCATGGATCCGTTAACGAATAAAACTAATAATCTACCTTTTCTGACACGGAGTGCGCTGTTCTGTTGGACCCCTGATTTTGGGGTTTGGTGCTTATAAGCGTTAACGGACTTGACTGTTTATTGCAAGGCAGACAACATTAATGTACTTATTCCTAACAGACCTAGAGCCCATAGCCATAGAAAAAAAAAGAAGTATAGTAGATGTAGTTGAAAGCTTGGATAAAGCTGATTCAAGGTATCGAAGTCTTAAAAGTCCATAACTTAGGCTTTAGTGATTAAACATCCTACTTTGTTTTCGAGGCACTGTTTAATCATTTTTCGAAATTCTAAATCTATAACAATTCTGACTTCGAATCTGAAATCTTCTTTTTAGAAAAAAAAAAAACTCATTCAATGACCAATCGAAAAGACCATTGTTGAACGACGATTTAAATTAAAATTGATTTTTTAGCAAATGTATCCATTCTTTCAATAGTTTTGTTATATTGAACTTACTGCAGCCGATTCCATGTACAGGGGATCGTAATGAATGCCATCAAAAAGAAGAAATACTCTCAGGCCATAGTTCTTGTCCTCTCCAAAGCGATTGATAATCGAATTCTGAATATCAACAACATCGATCTCGATTCCATAGAAGTTGGAGAGTATTGCCACCTCGATAGCTCCACCCCATGACTCGGATCTTTGAATCCACTCACAATACTCGGCATTGGGCTTGCCAAGTACTCCGTCATTGTACGATACTGGATCTTCAGCCACTTGAGTGGCAATAATTTTCCTCATAAAGCCACCACAATCTGTAGACACTTTGCCGTTTAAAACGTAGCCAATACTCGTAAAAAGGCAAGAATTATCTGCAGGTACGATTTTTTTCAAGAGAATGCCAACAAAT
Source organism: Dasysyrphus tricinctus (assembly GCA_963921185.1). Classification (NCBI taxonomy): domain Eukaryota; kingdom Metazoa; phylum Arthropoda; class Insecta; order Diptera; family Syrphidae; genus Dasysyrphus; species Dasysyrphus tricinctus. The sequence goes on from OY992532.1 coordinate 254,051,618, forward strand.
GGATTCGAGGGATCTTGGTTTTGCACTTCAGGTGTTGATAGCATTTCTTGGTCTTCTTCCTCCTGCAATCTTCGGGCAAATGCAGCATCATCCTCTATGCTCGGTATGACCTTCTCTTCTACGATTAGTGTGTCGCCACTTGAAATGCCAGTCGCACTTAGGCTATTGCTATTTTGAGATAAATCCAATGGCTTTGGAGGAAAACCTATCAATATGTGTAGATATAATGGATTTATTTGCGTAACTTGGGATATCTTTGTTTTTAGATCGCCTATTGTTGTGCCTGTATTAAGGTCACTCACAACGAATTGGCCATTTTTTGATTTCAACTTTAGAGAAAATCCCGTCATGATGAGAAAAATAAAAATTACAATTTCGAAAAATTTAATACAGCAAAATTAAATATTTAATTTTAAGTCCAAAATGGAGCAAAATAATTCTTAATTTTGTTAAATATGTCCGTCACAGTCTGGCCTTTCAAAAATTGACAAGAGCGTAATAGCTCCGTTTGGTTTAACCTTATGGTGGAAACAGATTTTTTTTAAGCCTTGTGTACAGTTGACAGTTCCCAAAAAAATCATACGCAAATATTTTTGCATATCAAAAATTATTGAGGTGAATTCAATTCAATTCATTTTTATTAAGACTTTTCTTTTTCATTTACAATTAGTACATTTGTCTTTTTCTTACTCTAGTATACATTGAGAACTGTCAAGTATGGCGCTCTTGTTTTAATGATATATTAATAAGGGTATTCACTTTCTGGTGCAACAAGCCTAGTAAAATTGTAAAATTTTATTTTTTTACAATCGATCGTGAACGCACTTCTTTTATCTATAGTTACACTGTAGCAAACTCACAAAATTTCACAAACAAATATCAGCTTACAAAAAAACTGACATTTGGCAAGTTATCAAATACACAAGCGCTAACTTTACTATGGTGTATTTTTCTTTTACAATAGGGTTGGAGTATAGCAAAAGTGTAAAAGTGTAAGAATTTGACATTCAGTTTATTTTATTGTTGTAGTGCAAGAAAGTGTTACACTTTTACACTTTTGCAATGATACAAGACCAGTTACATCGGATCGTGAATACCCCTATTCATCTATTGCTGTTCTATTTACACTTTTAAAGAGCTCTTGCTCATAGAGCTATTACACAATTTGTTTTGACACAGTTTACATTTTACATCTGGATTAAGAGTTCGGATTTGGCCTCGAAAGAGGAAGGTTGTGCTTTGCTTTGCACAACCTCAGTTTTTTTGTAAAACAGTAATACTATGTTCCCACCAAAACGAAATCTGAGATTTCAGCTGAAAAATGTGGAGTTCTCGACTTGGTGGAGCGGGATTTCATTAAGATTTCGATGAAATCTAGAGTTTTCATTGAGATTTCGTTGAAATTTCCATGAAATCTTGTTCCATCAACTTGAAATATCAAAAGTTTTCAACCGAAATCTCGGATTTCATTTTGGTGGGAACATAGCATAAACGTAAAATTATTTATTTGATTATACTGCGAAAATTTCCAAATACGATACGAAATCATCTCATTTCCCATACAAATTCACGTTTCGAAATGAGATAATTTCAACCAAATTTGCACCAAATTAGGTTGGAAATTAAGTCAAAACCTAACGAACACACCCAATTAGCCACAGTTTGGGGAGCTCTGAAAAGGTTTTGTACGAAAATGTCAAAGATCCAATGGAAGGAGACAGAAGAAACATCAACAAAAGGCCAGTTGAAGTTCAAAAATGAAATGAGCTGTCAAACGAAACTACCAAATTACAAATGAAAACACTTTTTCTGTGATTAGCGAAATTATCTAATGTCGGCTCTAATGAAAACGTAGTATTAGGTTGGAAATTAAGTCAAAACCTAACGAACACACCCAATTTGCCACAGTTTAAAGAGCTCTGAATTGGTTTTGTATGAAAATGGTTCAATGTTTGAATGGATAGCCTATCTAGGATAGCTTTGTATCCATGTATGTGTTTGAACGCAAGTCAGCTGTTGATGACATTTCTCATAGGATAGCTTTGTATCCTAAAATTTTTAGGATAGCTTGGGATCTCTTTTCTGCCAGCAGCTGTTTCGTCATCAGCTGTGTTTTAACAAGGGATTACAACAACACAAACCTATCCAGATCGCTTTAGTTCGGTGTTTGAACGTGGCCAATGTGTGTACTGTGAAAAAAAGCTAGGTGCTAGAAATTGGCAGTTTTGGGAAGTACACGAACAGACCTAATGTATGCCTGTTTGGTAACGTGGAGCCTTCACCAAGTTTTCCAAGCTTGTTTTAAGGCCACTTTACACGATAATAGAAGTCATATGACCTGTCATTATATTTTCTGTATGATTTCTCAAATGAGCTGTCATTTTAAGTCAAGTCAAACGGTTTTACTTTTTTTTATGTTTACACGTTTTTACTTCGCATTTGATTTTCTCTATGGCTATCTGTCAAGTCCAAAATAAAAGAAAAAAAAAGTCATAAACAAATAAATTTTTTAAGTGCAAAATTACTTTTTTGCAATTATCCATTGTTTTTCATTCAAAATTTTATTTTTTTGTAAGAATATTTTTGTTTTCAATACTCTGAACTCACTATTTTCCATCAAAACAACAAATCCCATTTGATTTCTCAAATGGAAATAGCTGCAGTTCTAATGTCAAAAAAGTCATATGCTTTTTGCTTTTGAGAAGTCATATGAGATCTATGAGTGCGTTCAGACGATTTGGTATGTTTTTCTGACAGGTCATATGAGAAGTCATATGACTTCTATTATCGTGTAAAGTGGCCTTTATTTCTCCTATGGTTTCTGACAGCAAATTGTGAAAATTTGCAAGAAATTTCACGTAAACAAACACACCGTTTGCAAGACATTTCACTACCAAACACAAACACACCTTGAATTAGAGCCATAAAGGGGGTTCACATTCTCAAACTTGCTTGACAAGCATGGTTTGATTGACTCGAATTTGAAAATGTGAACGCTCCATCAAACGGGGTTGTCAAGCATATTGGATGGATATCAAAATATTTTGATATATCCATCAAGCATCATCAAGCCATGCTTGTCAAGCAAGTTTGAGAATGTGAACCCCCTATAGAAAAACAAGTATTTTTTATTCTAAAGCTAGAACTATAATGCTCGGAGGGGCACTTAAGTGGTCGGAAGAAAACAAGCGAATACACGGAAAGCATTTGACGCGACTATAATTGCGAAGTGGAGCGTTTCGTCAAGTTTCGTTCAACTTTGGTTACGGAAGTGAGGTGCGCTCCCGAGCGCACCTCACTTAAGTAAAACTGACATTTGGTGAAATAGGAATGCCAAAAAGAGAAAGATGATAGTTACATTATGGGTGTGTTCCCCTTTTTTCGGTACGGAAAGCTACTTTTCGTTGGTTTTTGACACTAGCTTCAGTGCCCTTCCGACAATTATAGTTCTACCTTAAGAGCCTGATTACACGGTTGGTTTTTTTCGGACGTTACGTGTTTCGTCTTTTTAGGGGGGTTCACATTCTCAAGCATGCTTGACAAGCATGGTTTGACTGACTCGAATTTGAGAATGTGAACGCTCCATCAAACGGGCTTGTCAAGCATGTTGGGTGGATATCAAAATATTTTGATATTTCCATCAAGCATCATCAAGCCATGCTTGTCAAGCATGCTTGAGAATGTGAACCCCCCTTTTGGTCATTTGGAGGGGTGTAGAAACGTAGGGGGAACGGAAAGACGAAAGCACGTATGAAAATTTCAAGACTTTTTCTGGTTGAACTTTGACGTTTGACGATGATTTGACAAACGAGTAGAGGCGGGGGATGCTTAAAAAATTTAAATAGTGAGATTTAAAATTGTTTTTCTTAATTAAATAGCTATAAATTTGAATAAGAAGTGATGTAAAAGTATTTTTAATTATTATTAGGTCTGATCCTTTACTTTGGGTTTCTGTGATTTTTAGTCCAAACTTGTGTCAAAATTTTTTTTTTTATTTTTTCTACTAGGACTAGAAGCCTAGACTTTGACACAAGTTTGGACTAAAATGCGCAGAAATGCACAGAAATTCAAAGTAAAGGAACAGAGCTATTACTGCCTATTGCGTGAAACAGATTAAACCAGCACCAGCAACAGCACCAGCAACAGCACCAGCAACAGCGGCGGCCATTGTTTTAGAACCAAGGTGTTTAAATCGTTCAGCACAGATTAGAACAGCACCAGCAACGTCAACAGCGTCGTTAGACCTAAGGTAGAACTATAATAGTCGGAAGGGCACTGAAGCTAATGTCAAAAACCAACGAAAAGTAGCTTTCCGTACCGAAAAAAGGGGAACACACCCATAATGTTACTATCATCTTTCTCTTTTTGGCATTCCTATTTCACCAAATGTCAGTTTTACTTAAGTGAGGTGCGCTCGGGAGCGCACCTCACTTCCGTAACCAAAGTTGAACGAAACTTGACGAAACGCTCCACTTCGCAATTATAGTCGCGTCAAATGCTTTCCGTGTATTCGCTTGTTTTCTTCCGACCACTTAAGTGCCCCTCCGAGCATTATAGTTCTAGCTCTAGTCCTAAATTTGCTGTTGCTGGTGCATTGCTGACAACTTTTCCGCAAAAAAATTCAGGAGAGCCACACTGCAAAAAATAAAATTCCTTGGACATGGAAATTGTTGTTTCTGTTTTTACTTTCGTTTCTATGTGAAATGCCATGCACATGAAATTACGGTGCTGGTGGCAATGTGTTTGAAAAATATTTGCTGGCCAGCGTGCTGTTCTCTGTTGACGGTGCTGGTGCTGGTGCTGGGTTAATCTGTTTCGCGCATATTTTTCAATAAATGAACCTCATATTTTCTGAACGTCAAAATCACGAATGGATTTTTTTCGTTGTGTGTAATCACGAAGGTACGTACCTGTCAAAAAAACGAAAAACGAAACCTCCGAAAAAACGAATCGTGTAATCAGGCTCTAAGATTAGAGCACACAGGACTGACAGGACACAGCACAAGCTAGTGCTGAATTCATGCGGTAAACTTTTAAACTCGTTTTTAAGAAAGTTATTTTTATCTTTAAATAAATACATCACATAACTCATAACAAAATGGAAACTAAAATTAAAGGCAGACAAAATATTCATGAAAAAAGTCATGCCACAACCGCCGAAACCATTATAAGCAATGATGAGTCCCTAGAACTCTCTGATAGTGTTGGTCTTCCAAACGAAACGCAAGATTCTGAAGATTCATTAGCCGAACAATCAAGCAAAGCAGACAAATTTAAAAGAGGGAATCTATCCAAATTAGAAAAATCTGTAAATAATTCTAGGAAAAATGTGATGCCAGAATCGTCTTTCATGACGCAAGAGTCTGTAGTTAATCAACCACAAAGTATTTGGAGTATACCACTTTTTTGTTCATTCATTTTTCTTGCGGTGGTGATTTCATGGTTTTCAATGTGGCCAGTGCACAGAGACAAAAAGGTCTGCTCTTTCTTAGAGCTGCGGAGTAAGTATCAAAAAGAAGGAGACTATCTGTGGAATCCTCTAAAATATGGAATTGAAGATATACTAAACAATGAAAGTGATAAACCTGCCGTCTTTCTATTCGTGCACCACGGTAAACAGATTACTGACAAACTTATAAAAGACATAGCTCAAACTTCATCTACTTGTTTTGGTAATTTTTTTTTTCAAACTCCTAAATATAAATTAATTTATTCTCTCTACGACATTATATTATATGCAATAGGTTCTTCGGCTTACATAAAAAACATTGACTTTACTTCAAAAAACGCCATAAAAGATTATGGACATGTTATTGCAGAATACAAGGAATCCATCAAGGAAGGAAATGTTGTTTTGATTGCAAATCTCAATAAGGTAACATTATTTACTATGTAAATAATATGTATACATATGTACATTGGGGTGGTCTTTAAAAAAAGGTCATCTTAAAAAATGCCCTAATTGGTGCATAATTTTATTTTCATTTCCTATAGTCGCTGTAAGGGTTTATTAATGGGGTTCTCCATTGGTAAATTCAGATTTCAATCGAAAATTTGATTTTTTTGTTGCCAATGGAATGCAATTTCAAATTGATTTTTTTTGTCAATGTATTTGTGTAATTACACGTGTATCTCATTAATCGTAACAGTTTGCATACCTTTGTCCACGTTTGGTAGTTTAATATTAGCTTCATGAATTTACCGATTCATTTAAAACAGCTTCCTTTTTCTATTTAAAATTATCTTCTTCGTGTTTTGAGCTCAATTTTCACAACCGAAATAAAATAAACAAATGAAAAACCACATTAGCAAACTGAAAGCTCAAAATTGTATTGGTATTAGTACAGGGAGGGGTAAATCTGCCGAAAAATTTAGATCTGCAAAATCGATTTTAAATTTAAAAAAAATCAATTTTTTCGCCCAATGGAATGGAAAATGCTGATTTTGGCAGATCCAAATCAAAAATAAATTGATTTATTTTACCAATAGAAAACCCCATAAATTGCCTATTTTTTGCACTAGGTTATTCGCATAAAATCTGTTAAAAAATTCAGAGCATGTTGGTTGGAAGTTGACAAGAAAAAAATTCCGCGAGAGGGGGATAATATTTACCACCGCTTGGTCAGGAAGGGCAATTTTATTAAACAAAAAAATAATTACATAGGTAGAACAAATTAATTTTAAAAAATGCCAACACTTACAGTATTGTTTAGTAGCTTTTTGGAAAGCCAGAAGTACATTGTTATGGTTTAATCTCGCATTAATTTTCTTTAAATAAACAGTTTCAATTAAAATGGTTTTCAAAAAAAAAAATTGAATTTTTCTCAAAATGGTGAGTTTGAAAACAATTTTTTCCAAAACTACTCATCCAAAAAACTTAATTTGAAAATAAACTTCTGACTTTCCAAAAAGCTACTAAACAATACTTTTAATGTATCCGTTGTTTTTTAGTAAATTTTTGTCTATTTAATGTAATTTTTTAATAAAATTGCATCCCCTGCCCAAGCGGGTGAAGTATTACCCCTTCCCATTACATTTTTTCTTGTCTACTTCCAACCTACACGCCTTGAATTTTTTGACAGATTTTACGCGAATCATCTAGTATGCAAAAAAGGCAATTAAATTAACCCCTACAGCGACTATAGGAAGAATTATGGATTTTTGTATTATGGATTTTTGTTCCTTCATTTAGAGCTGATTTATACCCATCAAAGATGACCCTTTTTTTAATTATCATCCTAATGTACATACATGGTTTAATTCAGTCGAGTTGTGTAGGACAATGAGTTAATACACTGCACTTGAATAAAATGTACCATGGCATCTATTTACAAGGAGGATCGATTTTCTGAAGAGGTTTTCCATTGGTAAATTCAAGGTTTCCATCTTTAAAAAATATAAGTTCTCTTTTTATCGTTGTATTGGGGACATTTACCAAACCTTATTGCGAGAGTCTATTCGAAAAAATTCGAATAGACAAAAGTCGATCAGAGATTCTTGATAGAATTGAAATTTTTATCAAATAGAATAATACATACAAATCAAATATAGACCGAGAACCCACAGCAGATTTTGGGTGTGAGTGATAGCAAAAAAAGAAGTATAGGCGTCGAAAGCTTCATTGAAGGCTATTCAAAAAAATCAAAGTCTTGCAGTCCACAACTGGAGCCTTTGCGATTAAACAGTGCATTGAAAAAAAAATATGAATGCAATTTCGCGGGTAATCGTGGTACCCGAAATTGCTTGTCAACCCTCCCTAGATAAGCTCCACGGAACCTGAGACCATTTGAGTCTATAGTTTGCGCTACCGGACCGTTTACGTTCTAAGTTAAAAACGTTCTAAGTGAAAAACGTTTTTTTTTTTTTAAACAGTCTGGCAGGGCGAATAAACACTCAAATGATCTTATATGCCGTTATAAGGGATCCGCGGAGCTTATCTAAATAAATAAACCCATATCACAAATATTACACTTACAAGATTTAGAAGGTCGCATATGGTGCATAAAGTGTTCATCATGTGTTTTCTGACGTATTACGATAGTATTACACAACGGTTAAATTCTTCTTAATACTGTCAACTATTTATTTGAGAATTATTTTTAAAATAATAGCCGCGTTTTATTATCGCTCATAACCCATATGGTTCACCTCGTGAAAATAAAAAGATGTGGGTTAGTGCAAAAGCAGTGCTGTATATCAGTCTCTTTTTTTTCTTATGTTTATTTGTTTTTCATGCAAGCACTTGTCTCTTTTCCTCTTTATTCCTAATACTGCTGACAAATCGCTGACATCCATTCACAATGGTAAATAGCCCTCTGCCGGCCAGAGTGAAAACCTCTATCTGGGTTATTGAAATTAACCTCGATAGAAACCTAGATCCCATGTTGTTTTTGTAATACATGTTAAAAGATAACCTCGACCCAGACCCAGATATAATAAAACGCAGCTAATTATTTACTTCAGGTATCTCAACTAACTTCGTTCACGATCACAGTACACATATTAGCCGCGTTTTATTATCGCTCATAACCCATATGGTTCACCTCGTGAAAATAAAACGATGTGGGTTAGTGCAAGAGCAGTGCTGTATATCAGTCTCTTTTTTTCTTATGTTTATTTGTTTTTCATGCAAGCACTTGTCTCTTTTCCTCTCTATTCCTAATACTGCTGACAAATCGCTGACATCCATTCACAATGGTAAATAGCCCTCTGTCGATCAGAGTGAAAACCTCTATCTGGGTTATTGAAAATAACCTCGATAGAAACCTAGATCCCATGTTGTTTTTGTAATGCATGTTTAAAGATAACCTCGACCCAGACCCAGAGATAATAAAACGCAGCTATTAAAGGTAATATCATTAGAGTTTTTATTTTTGTTTCTTCTGCGCATATATCAAAATTTGTGTCAAATGTCAGTATTTGTGGTTGTTTTAACGTGTATTTAAGTCATCACACTCCCAGCCATTTTTATTTCTGACAATTTCAATTTTAATTTGTTGTTGTTTTTACGTGTATTTCCTCCTCACGCTCACAGCCATTTTTTATTTTCGACTGACAACCTGCGTAGTATAATACCTTAGATTTGTGTACTATGGTTCACGATCGCTACGGATTATACTCAGTTAAAAAAATTAAGTGTGCAGATGTTTTTTTTTTTATTTTGGAGTAATTTTTATAAGCTTTAAATGTCTCCTTTGAGATGGAAATATTTGTCTGGTATTTCGTTTGGTACTATTCAAGAAAATAACGCGATATAAACATTTCAAATATCTTTTTTTCAAATTTCGTCTTTCAGCTCAAAAAAAAATGTTCTGGTTTTATTAATGCCAGTATCATTAGGCTGGATTCCTTAGGTTCAAGTAATTTTTTTGTCTCCGTGTGAACATTTTTCTTTGAAATATAGACTTTTGAATAAAAAGTCCTTTGGAAAGTTGTTTTTTTAAGAGATATCAATTTTTTGTTATAATCATTATTGGTTTGAAAAAGCGCCAGCAAAATGACTTTTGCTAGTGTTTTTAAAATTAAATTTTTTGTTTTTTTTTCTGAATCCATGCCTGAGGCCATGTTTAATCGTATTTTGAATAAAAAAAATTTTAGCAGGCTATTTAATACATACATATGTCGACATTCGAGATATCGTCCTAACATATCCTTACTGGAATATATTTAAATTACCAGTTCCTACAGAAATGGATCATCGAACAAATAATTAATTTTGTTGTTGAAATTTTCAATTTTTTGGTTGACAAGTCAAAACGAAAAATTTCACGCACGCTCTAGGGGCTTGCGGGGGCTTAACTTCGGTGAGTAACAGATTGTACTCAGAAGAAAGGAGGGGTTTTCAGTTTTTAATGACTCACATAATATCTCTGAAACCACTAGACTTATGCAATTAACACTTTTTTTAGATTCCAGGTGAAGCAGCAAATGCCCTACATTCCATTTGCGATACTGTTACACCTTTGGTTAAAAAGGTAATTATTTTGCTTTCATTGACTGTGGAAAAAGAAAATATGGGAGGTAAGTTTTCCTTTATATGTATGTCCTAGTGGGTAACTACATAGTAGGATCTAGGTAAATGTTATTTTACACATATGTATATTGCAACAGAATCTATAAGCTGGTGTACTTAGAAATGGTTATAGGGCCAGTCTTGAATCTAATTCAAATTATCCTACTTTACTTGTACTAAAACAATTATAAGACCTAAATAATTATTTCTATAGTATTTCTATTCAAAAATGGATTAAAAATGTTGTCCAAAGCCATATACAATTTTCAATTTGTTTTTTACCAACAATTAATTAATTTTTATTTTATATTTTCCGGGCGACATTATCTACTTGGAACTATCAAATAGAATTATTAAGCATGAACCTAAATGATATGCTTCACAATTAACTATTGTACAACAAAAATCAATTTTAAACTATTCACAAGTATTATAAACAATGCCTAATAATTTCATATTTGAATAAAAAGAGAATAATTACAAAGTACTATTGAAACATCGCTTCAGTGCGAAGGTAAGACTCCCTAACCCAAAAAATTAAAGCTTTAAACTCGCATGTACATATGTACATATATCTTGCGCAAAATATACTAAACAAACAGTTTCCAAACGCAAAAGTTAAAATCCCTGCCAAGCAGACTGCCCCAAAATACAGATTTTCTTGTGCAAATGCAAAGGCATAAGTTCTTTTATTTGAGTATTTGTTTTTATATCTGCTCTGCATGAGTTTTGCTTTGCAAATCTAGCGTTTATGAATTTTGCCATATTTCGCAGGCATACCATTCAATACCTGTATCTTGCAAAATGCTAGTTCTTGGAAAGAAATATTTATACTTTATTCTCATTTTCTTCACCATTGTTGTTCCTACTTATTGAATTCTTACCGACGTTATTTCTACCTAGGTTTTTTTTCAGAGAAAAGATTTCAACCTATTTATAGCCGATATCGGCAATAAATTTTCATAATATGCTGCTAGATTCGGTTGCAAAAAAAAACTCTACTAGGCTTAATAAATATACATTTCAGCTAACTTACTAAATTTTGATTTAATTTTAGGAAAAGTCATTGATACTACGGAAAATGCATTAAGACAACTTTGGCAAGATAAGATCAAGCCAAATGAACTAGAACCAATTATTACACGAGTATCTGATCAAGTTTTATTACTTCAAAGCAATTAAGGCCCAGCATAAAAGTTATAAATTACATTATTGTATACTTCATTTACTGTTCCTTCTACATATATTTATTCAATAAATTTTGTATCTAGGATATAACCCACTTTTAAACAATGTTTTTTTCTCTATCAACTGAGAATCTCAAAAACCGTTTATTTAAAAAAATTAATGAAATAACAACAACAAATAATACAGGTCGATAGAATGTAGCTGCACAGTACACAAAAATATTTATGTGCGTACTGTGATGTAGTTGTGTCAGAAGTTTAACAGATTTATAACGGTTTAATATCAATTGATTCATAAACGATTAATTGATATTTTGGTCATAAATTTCACACTAACAAGGGTGGCCGCTTTCCTTAATTACGGTACAAATATACAGAACCGACACCGGGGTAACAGAAAAGCTAAATTAAAGATTTAAAAAATATAGTGGATGAAATTATTATGATTGTCAATTGATAAATTTGTACTGTTGAGCTTGTTTCACACACATTCGGTTTACATTATACAAGCAGTATTCATATACAACAGGTGCTTTACTCCGTTCGAAAGTTCTTTTGATTCTAATTTGAAATGGTATGACTTTCGAATCGGAAGAAAATGTTGTAAGGAAATCTTCGCAACATTCGAATAAATGTGTCGAGACTTACATTTAAATTGAACAAGTCAAGTTTCATTTGGGATATAGTTTTTATTTGTACAATATGGATGTGGATTTAATTGCACTATGGATTTTAGAGTGCTAAAAAATTTTATAAAAAAAATCCGTTTCAAAAAAGCTCAAGATAACACTCAATACCAATAATTAGAGAAGCAGGTGGTGATAAAAATTCTTTTTTCTTGTGCAAATACAAATGCATTTGTGCAAATGTTAAAATGATGCTGCATAGTTGTCTCTGTTGTTATATCTGCTTTGCATGTGTTTTGCTTTGCCAATCTTAAATGCAACAAGTCACTCCCACCTTTAAAATAAGTTCTTTACTTTTTATAGTTCATTAAATCATCACGCATTGGTTAACTATCTGCATTCAAATGGGTTAATGCAACTACTTGCAGTTCTTGCGTCCGCAGTTGTATTTTTGTAAGCAATTAGCAACGAAATTAGAGTTACTAAGTACCAAAATTTCCGATTTTCGAACAAATGTGTTTAGATAAATGAAATTCGGATAGCACTTTCCGATTTTCACATTCCCAGAATACAAATTTTCCGAATTACAACGAATTAACTTTCGAATCGGATTACAGGGTGAGGTCCCAGTCCGTAACATTTGGATAGCTTTACTTATATTTATTATTAAAAGTAACTGTTTTTGCAATTTTTTAATGGAAACATACGGAATTGTGTATTGAGTCACAAGATGAGATAGCCTTCCTAAGATTAAGTTAAGTTTTAACTGATTTCTGTTTGCTTCCATTCATTTTAATAAAAAATATAAGTGGAGACTATCCATATGTTACGGCCTGTATGTATTCTAAACCCGGACAAAATTCTCCAAGAAATTGCTGCACAATTTAAATGTTTCCGAAATTTAACCCAATTTTAAGAAAGCTAACACGATCATCAGATTCATTTAGTGAGGCTTGATTCATATATTACTATAGTAATTTTTACAGTGGTTTTTGGTGAAAAAATCCATGCAAGTTAAACTGAACTTAATACAAATTGACAAATATGGCAAAGGCCCCCACTATGTAACTGATAAGTCCAAGTGAGTCAGCCGGACGAAAAGCCAATTTGTAGGACTCTAAAGGCCACAAAAAGCTATTTTTAATCACTAATTCAACAAGTCCAGTCCTTATACCAAAGTCTTCTACTTGGCTGATTTTTTTCAATTGTACATAATATATAGAATTTGTATTATCATAAAAATCTTATATAAATCATTTTTATTGAAAAGCTTTCAATCCTTCGCCAAGATCTCGGGAATTTCTCCTGTTATAATTGCTACAAACAAACTTCATCAATATACATAAACGCTATGTACATATTTTTTCTACACGAATACAAAATTAATAATAGAACCATTTTCATGTTTTACAATTTTTTTGTTTTATTTTCCAATTTTTTGTATTTTACATGTTTTTTTATTTTATTTCACCATTCCATGGTATTATGCACTTAAATTCAAATTTTATTTCTACATCAAGTGTATAAAAAGGATATTATTGAGTGTTAATTTCATCCCTTAAAATTGAATGTTATATTTACTTCAGTTACCTGGTTCAGGAATCTGGTGAACATTTAACCAATAATTTGATTTTTCAAAAAAAAAAAATAAAAATAAATATTTAAAAAACATAGTATGCACTATTTTCTGTTGTTTTTTGAAACAATTGATTTCTAAAATAATTCTCTTTCATTACTATGAGAAGAATATTACTATTATTATTGGATATTATATAAAAACAAAGAAAATTAAATCATGTTTAAAAAATTATGTTAACATACATGTTGTTTTAGTATTAACACCAATAGATACAACTTTTACTCTTTTTTTCATTAGAAGTTGCTTTTTTATTTCACACGCAAACATCTAAAATAATCGATTTATGTAAAACTCAGGCAAACTATTTTTTTTTTTCGCTGAAACTATGTAGTAGAATTTAGGAAAAATTATGGTTTTTTGTATATTTTTTCTCATTTAAATAAAACACAAAAAATGCATTACACATGAATTTGAGTTTGTTTTTCTTTTGATAAAAAAAATCTTATATGTTTGTATAATATATTTTTTTAAAATATAAAAAAAAAATAATAAATATACAGAGATTTCTTAAAAAAAAATATATATAAAACAAAAAATATTTAAAAAAAAGTCCATCAGGTGCTTGAATTTAGAAAAAAATACACACGTTGCTGGGTACCACTTTCTCTAAATAACTTCAATTCTTGTAATGCATTTTTGTATCAAATTTGAATTTATGCAGAACTTTCAGTTGTTGTATTTTGCACTTGTTGACCAGCGTCCTGCTGTTTATTTTTTAATTTATTTAATGTATGATGTTTGTTGTTGTATAAACATTTTTGGGGGGAACATAACCAAAAAATAAAAGAAATAAATCATAAATTAAAAACAAAAATAAAATAAAACTTAAATTAAAAAAAAAATTATTTTCGCATTCGCTTGGTGCATAGAAGTAAATGTTACTTAATTATAAATGACGATCAAACGCTAACTGCTTCTGTTGAACGGATAATTCACCAGCAATTACAATAAGTGAGTTTTGTTTAAACTTCTTTTTATCTAAAGAATGTTTTATTATTAGGGGGCAAGAACAAATGAGAGAAATTATATTTTGTATTCAAATAAAAGAGCCATCCCTTAAAATTAGTTTTCCGATCATAGCAAGAAAATTTAACCATGAGATGAGTGGGACAAATATCAACTGAAATAGCTTAACGTTTTTCGACACTCAATTTTCTTTATATATGTAAGTATGTACGTAATAAGTAATGAAATGGAATGCAGTATGTATATTTTTATATTTTCACTGTAAATTGTATGGGTCTTTTTTTGTTGCTCTAATTTACCTGCTGTTGAGGTTGTTGTTCACCTCCATTTGAATTTCCCCCACCGTTGTTTTGCTTCCTGGGGTTGCGTCGAGCGCGAGGATTACGAGGGGCATCTCCTCCTTGACCACCTTGGTTGTCTAATGGGAGAGCCATGATTAGTATATAATTCAATTAATTTTTCAATTTAAAGCCATCATACAATCTTCATTACCACCATCGGCGCTGCGAGGACGACGTCCACCCCCTGGCGGTCCACGGTTACCAGAGTTGAACTTACGTCTGAAGAAACGTCTTGGTGGTCCACCACGACGTTGTTGGCCGCCCTGACCATCTCCTCGATGACCGTTGGATTCAACATTTTCGTTTACACCCTCTCCACCACTGAGTCCGCCATCACCACTCTGGTTATTCACAGAGCGTCTTTGTTGACGTCTTGGCCCATTGAAGTAGTTATTGTAGCCACGTCCACGACCACGGCCTCCACCGCGACGATAATTCCTTTGTGGACGTTGCTGCTGCTGTTGTGCTCCACCATCAGTGGCCTCACCTTCGTCTCCGGTCTCAGCGTTGTTTGTGTTTCGGCGCTGCTGTGGGTTACGACGACTACGATACAACCATGAACGGTATGTTCGTTTCTTATCGGCCGCAAATTGGCTTCCACGCACTGGCTCACCAGATGGACCAGTCACATTTGCAGCTTCATTTCCCTTCTCTCCAATCACTACATCAAACTCAACCAGCTCACCATCGCCTACGGATCTTACGGCCTTCTTTGGGTTGTTCTTGGCGATAGCACTTTGATGAACGAATACATCTTCTTTAGTATCGTTTCGGTTAATAAAACCGTAGCCGCTCTTGACATTGAACCACTTTACAGTTCCACTTACTTTGGTGGCTATTTTAAATAAATACAAATAAATATAAGAATAAACAAGATATAACAATAAAAGAATTTCAAAGTTTAAGGCATTTCAAAAACAAAAACTGCAATTTTCTTCAAAGTCAAAAAGAATTACAGTTCGACATCGATGATAGAGGCGAACGTTTGCTAAAGGTAGTGACATTAAAATTTTCTAAATTTTAGCCATTTAGGGCGAACTTAGTTTAGGCAGGTCGCAAACGGTAATGTCAAATAGTCACATTCAAACGTTCGACTCGGCGAATCCCAAGTCATAATAGGTGCCTAAAACTTTACTACGTTTACGACGGCTATCCGCCACCGTTGCGTTTATACCCTTAATATTCTTAAAAAAAAAACCTTTTTTAAATGTGATAATTGAAGTGGATGAGTTTAGACATCCCAGAAGTGATTATAAAGTGGGGTTTATTTAAGCCAATATTTTAAAAAACTGCGTTCTGTTTAAATTCGGCCATAACGAATTTGATGTTCATATTTCGACATACAACTTACAACAAAAACGGCTCTACAACTGTTCTAAAAAATATTCAATAAATTTGTTGTTGTTCATTCAAAATTATTCAATAAATTTCTTTTAGCAAGGGCTACCTTTGGATAGGAAACCATTTTGCAAAAAAAAAAAATGGTTATTAATGTTATATACCTAGGTACTTCCCAAAGAACAATTTTTTTTACTTTCGATTTTCCTTAACTTTTTTAAACAGAAGCTTCTAAAAAATATTAAGGTTTTTTTTCCAAAAAAAACGTTTTTGGATATTTAAATAAAATGCACGACTGGATCGCACGTACTTGCTCTTATGTTCAAGTTGTGTGGGACTTAAGAACTTTAAAAAATATTCAAGTAATTATAGAAAAAGTAGGTATAAAAAGCGTTTAAATCGTTCTTTTAATTGTATAAACAGTCTGATAAATAACTTAGAGCTCAAAAAGAAGTATGCCATTTGATTACTTGAAAAAATATGAATATATGCAAAAAAAATTAAAAATCGTTGGGGCCGTTTTCTTAAAAATTAATTTTTTATATATAAAATTTTTGTTACATTTTAAAAAACAAAATTAGGTATGCCAATTTTGAGTATAAATTAATATAGGTACATTAAAAAATGAAATTTCAAAATAATTCATCAACCCGTTTTTGAAATATTGAATTTTCAAGAAAAAATTTTGAATCTTTTTTTAAAAATCCAAAATTTATTTTTTCAAAAATTTTGGTAGGTATGCAGTATTATTTATATTTTAATAAAGCTTTTGCGAAAAAATTTTTATTGAGATCAAATGAGCGGTTAATGAGAAAACCAAAAATCAAAAAAACCGTTATATGGCAGGTACCGTTAATAAATGTTTTTGGTGATTTTTTTCTTACTAAACGGTACATCATATCTACAATAATACACTGATTTTTTTTTATCAAAATCGTTGGAGCCGTTTTCGAGGTAAATAAGCTTTTCCTTAACGGTTGTATGGCAAGTACCGTTATTTTTTGAGCTAAAAAAAAATTTCAATTTCCCCTCTGGAGAGTTACAAAAAAAACCTTAAGTTCAAAATTTGAAGAAAATCGCTTCAGTGGTTTAGGCTGTAGGTTGAGGTACGGACAGACAGACAGACAGAATTGTGCCACCCACTTTTTTCGTGTTCTCTATCATCGTAATGTCATGTTTGATTGTTATCTCGAATTTTTTTTGCACGAATCCAAAACTTCCCTATAGTACCTATATCGCAAGTAAAAAATGTTCAAAAATTAGAATGTTTTGCCCAATGGAATGCAAAAATTGATTTGGATCTGTCAAAATGCTGATTTTAGCAGATCTAAAAAAAAATAAATACTTATTTTACCAATGCAAAACCCCATCATATTTTGGTTATACATCCTCCCAAAATTTACTGGCTCTTAGTGCCCTTTCACACGAGGAAACTGAGTTGCCAGCAACTTTTAGTTCCTGGGTGAGAAGGGCAGGAGGAAAGAGTGGCGAACAGAATCTCCTCGGTCGAGGATTTGAGGAGATTTTTTTGACATTCCTTTCACATCTAAGTGTAGGTGGTTGCTGGAGATTTTTTTGACGTTTTCTTTTAATCTCCTTAAAAATCTCTTGTACCTTTCATACGAGGAAACAAATCTCCAGGCAATTTTTGAAATTTCCTTTGAAAGTCTGTTGGTTGAACACACCTAAACCTAGATGTGAAAGGAAATGTCAAAAAATCTCCTCAAATCCTCGACGGGGGAGATTTTGTTCGCCCCTTTTTCCTCCTGCCCTTCTCACCCTGGAACTAAAAGTTGCGGCAACTCAGTTTCCTCGTGTGAAAGGGCACTTACATGTCGACTCCACTGGACGTCAGCCATGCTCGGGCTATGAACAAGTCTTGCGAAAAAACCAATGGAGCCGCAAAAATCCATTTCCAAGCAGTGACATATCCTATCCATACAAGATACAAATCAGACTGCTTGGATTGTGGTTTGGATGTTGGGCATCGTTCATGTCTAGTGGAGCTAGCATGTTAGACTATATAACTGGACACCTATACTATGTATTTTTGTTTTAGTTCGAAATAACAATTATTTTTGACAACTAGAAAATATAAAAACGACTTTTACAATTTTAATATAATAATAACAAAATGGGAGATCAATATTTAAATAAAAGTAATAATAATAATAGTAATGAGAGAATAAATAAAACTTGTCTATTAAACGAAACCCTGTTTCTGTCGTCAGTTTCAACCGACAAAATAAAGCAGCTGCTCATGATTAAGAAAAAACTACTATAGGTACCTATAATGTGATCAATTTCTTTTTTTTTTATTTACATTGTATGTACATATATATACATGTACGATGTCATATTATAGACAGACAAAAATTTTGTTTGTTTATTTTCACCCAATTTATAAATATCCCCTTTGTTCGAAATACCTTGTTTATATGTTACACAACATTTCTGCATTTATGTTCTAAGCTGAGATTTTTTAGTATGAATCAAAATGCATCAAAATAATTTTCTATTCGTAAATGTAATCAAACCACAAGGTGTTCGTTCATTGTTTTGCCGGTCAAATGGAATAGAAACAGCCTCCCCCTCGGTATTATCATAATAGAAACGAAACAAAATGGCGGTGTCCTTTTATTTTCGGAAAATCAATACGTGAAAAAATGTGGCCGCCCGCCGGTAAATGCGTAACCTTATTTTTTTTTATTTGGAGCGAGGTTAATTTTTTTTTAGAAAATAAAATTTATCACTTTTAACTTACCAATAACTTCTTTAGGTGGCGCAGCCGGCTTTGGTTGAGGCTGATTTCCAGATTCGTCAACCTGCGAATCGTCTTGCAATGGTAGCTGTAGTTCAGTAGGTATCTTCTCTGAGTCTGCCATTTTTTCACAATCGGATTTTCAACTTGAATTCCTTGTTTTAGCGTTGATTGTTGAATAATGTTTTTATAGCTGTTATTATTGAGGGACTCAACTACTGTTGTTATTTTTTATTTGAGTGATGGATGGTAAAAAATCACTCTTCCAATCCTTTTTTCTCTCTATACGATGGTGTTGTCCGCTTTCCAGATCTGACTCGATTGACGAAAATCAAGATGGCATGTTTCCGCTAAAATGTTTTTTTTGGGGCGATGTCTCATTTGGCAAAAATAATTTTTGGTATTCACTTCAGTGAAGCCAAACTTAAGCAATTCTAGGCCTGTTTAGTAGCTTGAAATTTTTTTAACAAAATTTCCGTTTGTCCCCTGGGTGATTCCATTATCGCGGCTGCAAGATTACTCATTTTAGTACATTTATAATAAAGGGTGCTTTCATAAATGGATAGTTGCTTTTCCTTACATGCAATCTTATTAACGTCATACAAAATATTTACACAAAACGAAATCTGAGATTTCAGCTGAAAAATTTGGAGTTCTAGACTTGGTGGAGCGGGATTTCATTAAGATTTCGTTGAAATCTAGAGTTTTCATTGATATTTCGTTGAAATTAAAATATCAAAAGTTTTCAACCGAAATCTCGGATTTCATTTTGGTGGGAACATAGCATAACTATGTTCCCACCAAAGCGAAATATGGGTTTTCAGCTGAAAACTTTCGAGATTTCAAATTAGTGTTCACACTGCCAAAACCAAGATTTCGTCTTTGTATATGAAAACCATAGTATTCTCATGAAAAATTTTTTTTAGTTGAACGTGGACCCGTGGGGGCGCCACATTCGACCGCATTCGATTGCGTGGAGAATTGTGGATGTGGGGTACATAAAGAATCGAAGACAAGTAGTAAGAGCAAGAGGAAAGTATTATTTCCATGCTCATAAGAAATAAAGGGAGTAAGAGAGATAAGCAAATCAGCTGTTTTTAAAATGTCAAAGAATAGAAAAACGTGAAGAAAATAAGAAAAAAATTGTCGTTTCCCTTTTGAATAGAAGAATATTTGTGTTGGTTTATTTAGGAATGTATTTTGTTTGCAGGCAGAGAAGCAAAGAAATTATATGAAGTGGTGAACGAGTTGATCGTGTCGCTTCTGCTTGCGTCGTCGTCACCCGTCGTTGGTGTCTAGTTCGTAGCAACGAGTAGAAAAATTATTATTTGCAGAGATTTTCTTGTATGTGAGTGTGAAAAGACAAACGTGTGTAGGTCGTTGCTATATTTTCTTATTGAGGGTAGGTTTTGTTTTTGCTTTTTTTTAATTGACTTGAAACTTTCTTGCAAAGTTTCGAGGATAGGCTAGGCATATATCTTTTGGTAGATATAGATATTTTTATTGAAATTTTCTTGCATGATTTCGGTGGTAGGTATTTTGGTTTGTAGGTATTTGAATTTTTAGATGCAATCTTTTTTGCGAGGATTGGTCTTTTGGTATGAAGGTAGGTAGGTACATATTTGAATTAAAGTTTTTGTGCAATTACTATTAATTTTTTGCTAGATAGTTTTTTTGTTAATAGTTTTTATTACCTACATAGGTAGGTACCTACATATTATAAATTATTTCGAGTAGTTATGTTTAATAGGTATTTGTAGGTATTTTAATTAAATTTTGTATCCAAAATTCGGGGGTGGGTTAAGGCATAGATATTTTTGATAGATAGGTATAGGTACCTACATGTATTTTAATTAAAGTTTTTATTGCTAAATTCAGGGGTAGGTTTAGGTATAGGTACCTTCATACCTAGGTAGGTTTATCTTTTAATAGGTACCAAGGTAGGATTTTTTTTTTTTGTTTTGCAAAACTCGAGGGTAGGTATTTCTTTGAGTAGGTAGGTAGGTACCTACTTATTTGACCTGAAATTTCTTCGAATTTTGTAAAAAGATAACCTAATATTATTCACTAGTCTGTAAGTGGGAATCCGTATGCCAGTTCCAAATATTGTCAAAACAAATTTAATTTCAAATTTCTTACCAGTGATTTTCAAAAAATTCATTCCTAGCTTTATTGGCTCCAACGTCGAAGTTCATTTCGACTCATCGGTAGGTTTTTGTTCATTCAAGGGTAGGTAGGTACGTAGGTACCTATTTCTTTGAGTACCTATTTGACCTTGAATTTAAAACTAATTTTATGTATAGCATAGGTAGGTAGGTATGTATGTACATAGGTACCTAATAAACTTTTTATCTAATGAACTTTTTGCAGATTTATTTTGTATAAGTTGGTAGGTACCTAGGTAGGTATATAGCAACCATTTTTCTGCCTGATAATTTAAAATAAAAAATTATTATACGCATTTTGAAGGCGCGTTGAAATATACCTACAAATTAGTAGGTAGATAAAATTTCAATCGCAGTAAGATTTTAGTTCTCATATATGTATGTGAAATACAATAAATATAATAATGCCACTATTAATTGAAGATAAATACTCTTACAAAAAATGTCTTTCATTACTTTTATTTTGTAATATATTTTATATTAATTTTCATGAAAAGAATCTACAAATTAAATTTCAAGTAGGTAATTAAGTATTATATTATTATACCTTTGTATTATTATAAAATATAATACAGATTTCTTATTCCTTTGTAATATCTGATATTATCAAGTTTTAATATATCTATTTTGAATTAGCTTCCAAATTTTAATATTTACCAAGTATTAAATTTCAATATATTTTTGGTGTTGTCATATATGTAACCCAGAAAATATTAAAAAGTACCTACCCCAACATTTTTAACCGTGCTTAAAGTTCTTCTTTGTAAATTGTGCCAAATAAAATTGTGAATTTTTGTACCTATCAAGTTGATTTTTTTTTTTCAAAATTTTTGGCAATTAGGTGATATTTTTTGTATGTAAAATTCAAAGCCTTTATTATTTTTTAGTCAAGTTCTGAAACCCGGATGTGAAAAAATTTCTTATAGATTTTAAGCTATTTAAAAAAAACTAAAGGAACTTTTTTCCATTGCTTGTTTGTTTTATGCTCATGAAGCAAAAAAATTACTAATCATAATTATAACCCTTTTCGGGTTTTTTAGGAAAGTACCTTTAATTTATTAAATTCTCAAAAATTAAGAAAGATTTTTGCATTTGGTTGTCGATTTTTAACTGAAAATTGATAAAAGCATTGAATATCAAGAACAACATGGCACTTAACTACGCAAAATTTGAAATAAATTAACTTTAAAAATATACAATTTTTTTTTTTTTTTTAATTTTGACTTTGAAATTTAATTTCTAAAAACCATTCTTTTAAACATCTCCATTACAAAAAAAAAAAGAAATAGAATATTGACTTTCAAAATAGCTATAACAGGTTATTGTATGTTTTTTCGTTGACATACATATTAAAATATTTTTGTTTGCATTTAAATTTTAAAGTCAGTTTTTTTGGACCATTATTTAATAAGTTATTAATGACCAATTAAATAATTAAGTCAGGAATAAAATGAAGAAAACTACAAAAATTCCGCACTTTAAGATGTATTTTCTGATTTTAATATTTTCTATTTGACATTTGTCGCAAGAAAAATTGATTATAATGAATTTTTCCTGTGACAGCGATGAATTTTTAGCGAATGAATTCATTCGCTAACCCTAACGTACATAACATTCGCCAAATCGTTCGACTTCAAGTGAACGTTCGATTCGCGAACCGTAATAAGGCCCTAAATCTTTTTTCAAAGAGCTATCGACTATTTACGTAAGTCGTCCAAAACTTTAAACGGCCGTATTTGAAAACTAGGTTTTCGTTTAGTGCCACTTTTGTTTTCAATGCGCGATATATTAATATTTTTTAAGACAAAAAAAAAAAATAGTAAAATGTATACATTTAAAAAAATCTATAAACATTTTTGTATACTTATTATTTTAAACAAAATTCTCATCAAACTATTTTAATTCCTTTAAAAGTTTTACTAAACATCAAAGAAAACAAAAAGCTATTTTGATTAAGTGGATCAATGGAAGATTTAATTGTTATTTTAAAAACATACATAAATTGATTATAATTTTGTAATTTTATTTTGTCAGAACGAAATATGGAGATTCGACTACCTATATTATAATTTTTTAATTTAATTTTGTCAAAACAAAATTTCATAATTTATTGATTCGTTTTCACACTCATTTTCTGATTTCTTTTTTATATAATAAAACAGGTACCTACCTACCCAAAGTGCATATAATTTGTATCCGTGAACTTTTCTGATATTTTAATAGAATTATTCTCCTATTTGAGGCGGAGACAAATCCAACAAACCATAGATAATTAAAATTCGTTCAGCCGTTCTTCAGTTATAACTTATAAATGGTGTAACTAACCCGACTTTGTTGTATATATTAAGATATCCAACTTAATCATTTTGAGATCTTTAAATAGAAGAGTATTTAAAAGCAGAGTATAGATTATACTTTAAGTGTGGGCTTAAATGATAAATCCAAAAAGCAATAGCACCCGCGGCTCTTATTTCTTTTCTTTCGTGGGTTATTGCCATTTTAAAATGGAAAATAAACCGTGGGTATTTTTTCCTTTTAATTTGGGAAATAACGCCCACGGCCCAAGGGCTTTATTACCGCGGGTGTTATTGCACTGCACCTTAATAACCATTTTTTTGAGAATGGTATTCCACCCCAATGTAGCTTTTACTAAAATATATGTATATATATTAAGGAAAGAAGCGAAAGAAAAGTTTGAAAAGTGCGAAAAATTTGCATGTACATTATTTGTAAAAAATCCTGCACACAAAACACCTACATTTGAGTAGATGAGAACGAAAACTCATCATACCTATCCACTTTTATCAAAAATTGATATTTTGATCCAGATTTGTTAAGCTGGGCATATTGAATAGTTTTAAAAAAAATTTGACACCCTTACCCCTCTAAGCCCCTTTAATATTGATGTCAAACATCGTTATTGTTTCCAAAACTCTCGATATCCACAGTGCAATTTACATCAAAACTTTCCATATCCATTCTAAGCAGTAGGTTTGCTTTCAAAACTCTTCTTATCCATCATAGGCTATTAATTATGTTATATGAGGCCGTGAGAGCCATAGTGGCCTAACTGCATTTTTCAAAAATAAGGAACAAATTATTTTCAAACAATTGTAGTTTAAGAAAATTTCAAATATTTGCCGTTTTAAAATAAAGAAACATAGCTTTGATTTTTTTTTTTGCAATATGATCAAGCATTAAATGGTTTTTGATTTTGTATTAATTATTTTTCAAAATACCGTTATAACTGATCAGACAGGCCACTCTTGTACTCAAGCTTTGAATTTTTTTGTGGTTGGCGTCTTAGTGCAAAAAGTCTTATAGCTATGGCATGGAGCCATCAATTCAAAAAATTTAAATGCAGGAATATTGTTTAATAGATACAGATTCAATTTTCGTAATAAACTCAATTTCGATAAAATGGCAGTTAGGCCACTATGGCTCTCATAGCCTCATATAAGAAGGAACTAAAACGTTCACAGGTTTTTATTGTAAACAATTTTAAATGGGTCACTAAAGATTGGAAAGTAGGGGAGTGCTTTTATATTACAGGGTGCAATTGTGAGAGGGGGGAGTGGTGGGGAAACTGGCCATATCCAATCATTTGCAACAAAACTCTTCATAGCCAAATTTAATTGTTAAATATCTTTTAAACGGAACTTCCAATATTTGTTTGCTCTCAATCATAACATAGATTGAAAAATCTTCTATTATAGCTTTGTCTATGAAAAATTTTCATATACAAAGATTATAGGTATAAAATAAAATCTTTTATAACATCTACCATTTCACCTTACCTAATTAGTTTTTTTTTTTTTCATTTGCACAAAATGAAAATTTTGGATATGACGAGTTTTGGTTCTCAACTACCCACTCAATTGTAAAAACTAACCCACATACCTACCTACCTATATTCCAATGTATAACAACATCTTCCTCTTGCACCATAGAAACCCAAATATATTGAAGACAATATGTCTACAGCTGTGAAAAAACAAATACACCTTCACATGTATACCTACCCCTTTCCCTTGCACCATTAAAACCTCATAAGCCAAAAGAATATCCAAAATTGTTCTTTTTGTGTCTTTCAGCTTTATCTGCATAGTAAAAAAATGTAAACAAAACCGATAACCAAAACAAAATTGAATATTTTCTCCAAAACGCCTTCTACCTGATTCACTCTAACTCTCATAAATTCAGTATACGTCTTTCCCGTGCTTATACTATTCTTCACGTCCACACTTCCACTTATTCCACAATTCTCCACGTCAAGGTACCCCTTGGAGACTTGAGATGTCGCCCTCTTCGAGTGCCACCATGATAGTACTATGGTTTTCATATACAAAGATTTCGTCTCATATAAACACAAACTACTACCTTTGTGTTCCTATGTGTTTGTATTTCTCTCCACCCAAATGTCAAATACAAATCATACTCTTTTTTTTTGCCTGGCGTTGGAGTGAAAGATCACAATTTGTATCAAAAAGCTTTTCACCATTGTGTGGTGAAAGCTGAAAATGGGTCTGTTCATAAAGATATGTTCGCATCGATAAGATTTCATAGATTTCAACGAAATCTCGCATTTCGAAATCTCAAAACTGTATGGGGAAGTGTGAAGATTTGGACTGAAATCTCTAAAATCCGAGATTTCACTCTGGTAGGAACGTAGTATAGAAAGAAATCCAGAGTGCATCTGAGTTTTGATATTTTTCACATTTGTGCAGCAAATATTGAATGTCAAATTCTTAAGGCCTAACTACATTCAATTCACTTTTGTACAAAATTGAAAAAATATTTTCTCTTTTTCCAATAAACTACTCAATCCTATCTTTTATCTCAAGTTTTCAAAAAGTAAAAGTTAGAGCGTTCCTAACTTTTACTTTTGTAGAAAAGTGAAACACTACTACATCTAAACAAATATTTCAAGAAGCTTACGGATAGATGGCGCTCACATCGATAATTATTAGCTGAACTGGCCTTTTTCTCCGACATGTTTTTTTTTTGTTGTTTGATTTGAATGCATTTTTCAAGTACATAGTTTGATGTGAAAACGTATATCGGCGAATCAGACAAAACATAAAAAAGGAAAATAAAATATAGATGGTTATTGGTGCAATTCAGCAGCGGTTTATCTTTAAACTTTAACCAAAAACTCAGTCAAAAGTAATTTAATTTTCGTATAACATCAATTGAAATCCATTTATCCCGTCCCATCGCGTCAAAACATTCTAGATTCGTCTTTTTTTGTTTTTTTATGTTCGCTGTGGAAAACTAGGTAAGAAAAAAAATGTCTCATCAAATTCACAACTAAATGGTACGCATTTCCCAAATTTATCTTGTGTTCTGCTGTAATTTCTTTTTGTTTGTGAAATGTGAACCGTCCAGAAGGAGCCAAGAAAAGAAAAAATCTTTTTTGTTGATTAAGACTTTATAACTAATCCTTCCAACAGTGCTCTGGAGCAAAAAGCAAATTGGACAAATAAAAACAAAAAAAAATCTATAAAAAACATTAATCTAGCAAAAGTTAATCATCATCATGCCTATCTCCGTAGCGAAAGAATATCCAGGGGTGGAATCGGCTAAGGTGATTTGTGATAGTTGACAGTCACATTACCATAGTTTTGCTATGTGTTGTGACTGTCAAATATCACAAATCACCTTAGCCGATTCCACCCCAGGATTCAAGTAAAGGGATTCGTCCAAGAACAACGCAAAAAGTTAACCATCGCTATCTCCGTAGCGAAAGAATAGCCAGGATTCAAGAAAAAGGATTCATCCAAAAATAACGCAAACCGCGTCTTGCTAGTCTGCGGGAAGAAGGGTGTTTTCTTTGTTAGCAACCAGAGAAAATCCAACAGAGTTCTACGGGACTATCAAACAAATAGTTGGTAAGAATTGATTTTTGTTTATATTCCTCTTACCTCCGCAGCTGAGTTGGGTCTCAAGTGAAAGGCAATAGAATTTTTGGAAACTAGGTCGCAGGTCTTAGTTTTTCTGTGCTTAAATTATGTACCTATTCTATTTATGTTTGTAATGCAAAATTTTATTTTGAAGGCAACCGAACCTCCAATGATGTTGTTCAATCTTTACGATGATTAACTGAAAACCATTTCGTCCTACACATCTTTCAGTCAATTTATTTTGATCATCAGAGCCTCGCACGTAAAACACCGAACGAACAAAGATCATTCTGAAGCCAGATAAAACAACAACCACAGAAGTTCATCACATTTGGCCAACGTTGCAAGAAATTTATATGAAATTCTTGCAAGTGCTGGATACAAAGCGTTGTCATTTCAAAACTACTTGCTGGATTTTGATAGTTGAAGCGGTTTTTAGTCTTAATTTAATCCTTCTAAGTTATTTTAAAAAACATTTCTAATATAAACAAAAATTTCGAAAAATTTGCCCATAGAACTAGTATCATCATATTCTTGAAATTTGAAAAAAGACGAAAATAGTTTTTTGAGACAATTTTTTGAAATCTTTGCTCGAATTGGAATTGGTTTTTGAAATAACTTAGAAGACCTTAATTAAGACTGAGAACCGTTTCAATAATCAAAATCCGGCAAGTAGTTTTGAAATGGCATCGTTTTGTATCCAGCACTTGCAAGAATTTCATATAAATTTCTTGCAAGTGTTAGATACAAACCGTTGTCATTTCAAAACCACTTGGTGGATTTTGGTGTTTGATGCGGTTTTTAGCCTTAATTTAAGCCTTCTAAGTTATATTAAAACCATTTCCAATTTGAACAATAATTTCGAAAAATTTGCCCATAGAACTATAGTATCATCATATTCTTAAAATTCGAAAAAAGACGAAAGTACTTTTTTAAGACAATTTTTTGAAATCTTTGCTCGAATTGGAAATGGTTCTTGAAATAACTTAGAAAACCTTAATTAAGACTAAGAACCGTTTCAATAATCAAAATCCAGCAAGTAGTTTTGAAATGGCAACGTTTTGTATCCAGCACTTGCAAGAATTTCATATAAATTTCTTGCAAGTGTTAAATACAAAGCGTTGTCATTTCTAAACTACTTGGTGGATTTTGATGGTTGAAGCAGTTTTTAGCCTTAATTTAAGCCTTCTAAGTTATATTAAAACCATTTCCAATTTAAACAATAATTTCGAAAATTTTTCCCATAGAACTAGTATCATCATATTCTTGAAATTCGAAAAAAAGACGAAAGTACTTTTTTAAGACAATTTTTTGAAATCTTTGCTCGAATTGGAAATGGTTCTTGAAATAACTTAGAAAACCTTAATTAAGACTAAGAACCGTTTAAATAATCAAAATCCAGCAAGTAGTTTTGAAATGGCAACGTTTTGTATCCAGCACTTGCAAGAATTTCATATAAATTTCTTGCAAGTGTTAAATACAAAGCGTTGTCATTTCTAAACTACTTGGTGGATTTTGATGGTTGAAGCGGTTTTTAGCCTTAATTTAAGCCTTCTAAGTTATTTCCTATGGAAGGGTTTTTTTTTAGGGGGGGGGGGGGGGGGAGAATTGTGGTGTATCAAACAAAGAAATTAACTTTGGTGCAACCTTAGCATATGACACATGTTTTTAAGGTAGTTTTGAATGCTGAATCAAATGACACCAAAACCAAGTCGATACGGCAATCGTGAAAAAATTTATTGTCATTTTAATATAAGGATGACTTTATAAAAGTTAAATATTACCGAAACCAGTTGAAAATAATGGTCCGTCGATGAAAATTGCCATCAATGGTTCATTTGTCATTTTTAATTTTGACAACCTGCGCAGTATAATACCTTAGATTTGTGTACTGTGGTTGTCTAGAACAGTTGTAAATGGATGATCTACTAAGTTATATTTG
Organism: Dasysyrphus tricinctus; assembly: GCA_963921185.1. NCBI lineage: Eukaryota > Metazoa > Arthropoda > Insecta > Diptera > Syrphidae > Dasysyrphus > Dasysyrphus tricinctus. The sequence continues at coordinate 254,080,498 of OY992532.1, forward strand.
GAAAGGTTTGTTTAATTTGTGTTGTCTGTTTATTATTTTGATTATAATATGAATATTGAATATAACACATGCCTAGCGACTCCATATGACTATAGACACGCTGGCGTAAAGTAAAGTAAACTGATAGACGGTGCACACTTTTTTTATAATTATTACATACGTATTATGCCATGTTAAATAATCCATTGTATGCTTCCAGACAGTGACGACGAGATCCTTATTGAACTGATAAGCGAAAACCCAATCCTATGGGACACCAAAAGGACCGACTACAGAGATGCCACCAAAAAGCAACGGATAATAATGCAGCTATCAAATATATTTCCCGGCACAACTCCCATGTAAATTGAAAAAAGATTTACAGCCTTAAAAGAAAAATATAGGAGGGAAAAGAAAAAAATTGAAAAAAATACACGGTGGGGGTCTGGAGCTGTTTCCAGAAAGTTTGGCATCTAATGCCAAAGCTTGACTTTCTGGGATGCACTTTAAAGTCGAGGAATACAACTTTATCCAACCTTCATACAGGTAAAAGAAATGCTAACAACATACAGCATTTTATAAACTTATTTTTTGTTTCAAAATATCAACTATTTCAGGCAGCTCATATATGGAGTCAGAGATCAACACCACATACTCCGACAGTTATGATTTCGTGGACAACACACCAGAAATTTTGATATCTTCAAACCCACAACCTGCATCACAAATACTTTCACCAGCAACATCTATATTCAACACATTACCAACGGAATCTCAAATCCCAAAGTGTCCAACAACAGCCAAAGAAGGCAATCGGCTGCGTAATGACCTCTTCAGAGAGAGCTCAGAGGTCTTACGAAAAATAAGCAAAGCGGTAACGGATGAAGAAACACAAACTCAGGAACTAGAAGATCACCTTAAAATTTTTGATTACATGGGAAGACAAACATTCCGTTTGCTAAGTAATGAAAGAAACAGAGTTGTACGAGATTTGATGGTGTTTTGGGATAAAATGTGTAAGAAACTAAATTTAAAAAAAAACAAACAAACATATCTTTACTTCAGATACATTACCTATACTTTAATTTAAATTTTGATATCAAGTGTATATACATATGGATTTACAAGTTAATTTAGTTTTTTTTGGTTTTTATGTAATAAGAATTCAACCGTGTAAGACCATAGTTAAAATTAAGTTTGATAAATAAAAATCAAGTTTCAAATAAGATTTGTTGTATTGTTTTTTCTTTAAATTACGATGTTTTTTGCAGCTGGGTTGTATGGTTTGTTTTATTTCGCGAGCATCATTCTTCAATATATTTTGCAGGGTACTCGGAAATGGAGCCGAGACAGATTTAGGCAGTTTCCGACCTTAATATATAGGTACATAATTCAAGTTAAAAGTAGAGTTGAGCTCATTTGAACTTTTAACTTGAAATGTTGAAAAGAGTAAACAAGTATATCCAAATAGTGAGACAAGCGGAAGATATATTAAAAAAGCACAGCAAATTTCAAAAGATATGTATGTTATGGCAAAAGCATAAAATTAAAAATAAATTATTAATTTTACGCCTTTACTGAAGTATTTGGCAACATGATGTAGTAAAATGCATTTTTCTTTTTGACATACAAAGTAAGAACCGTGTTACACGCTTCATACATACGATCTAAATAAAAACAATTTATTTATTTCATAGAAAATCTTTATTACATTATAAATTTTGTTCGCTGGCTAAGAAATAAATCTATACCTGGCTAATATAGGTTCCAGTCGATCAATTAAAAAAAAAATATTAAAGCCTTACCCGTCGATTGCAGCATTAAGCTATAGCTTTTAAAATGAGGCTGAAAAATGCTAAAAAAAAATGATCTTAGTCATATTGAATGACTTTTCTAATCTTTTAACATTTTTTTTTCAGTGAAACTCCAGTGCGCAGAACAGATTCCGGTCCCACTAACTTCTATAACATCGACTACGAAGACATTGGGGACTATAATGATATCTTAGATATAGACAATCAGCAATCAAACAACCCAACGAAAAAAGACTACAGCCTTTTAACAAAAACAAATCCATTCGAAGAAAGTTAGCAAAATGTTAGTGATGTAATAGTTGGTCAGCAGCACCAAAAGAAAGGTATCATACGAGTGATTCGCAGAGTCCCCAAAAATATGTTAGCGAAGCCGATGCAGAAATAAATTCCAATTAAGCACTCCATACACCATTGAATTTGTCTTTCAATTTAATGTCAAGTTTATCAAATCAACTCGTGTGTGGGCTTGACGTTTGATTTATTTGAAGGTTGACGATTGTGTTGGAAGAAAATCAAAAGATTTTGAATTTCTTGAAATTGATGTGAATGTTTCCAAGTTCGTTGAGCTGTGTGTAGACAAGTCGTTTGATTTACTGTCAAACCAAAGGCATTTTAACTCTACGCCAAAGGCGTTCGATATGCAGTTCAACATCACTGCAAACTTCACGTACATTTCATTTCATTTCAAACGTATTCGTTGTCTGTGTTCGTGTCTTTTGTCTGAGTATGGTCTGAGTTTATATAGTTGAAGCAGTAGTCTTTCAACAAGTTTATGAAGTGTGTGGCGAAGCATCAATTTTTTTGACAACTGAGTTGAAAATCAAATTGAATCGTGTATGGAGTGCTTTACTCTAAGCATTATGAGAATATAAATCTATTGCCCGATAGCCACTCAAGCTACCAACTAACGACAAGTCCTCATCAAGCAAGTTCCTATTCACAAAAAGCATTACACCAACGATTAGAGTAAGCCATCAAGCACTGCACAAACTGTTACAACTGCTGGTGTTGCTTCGGCTTCAGTACCTAAAGGCAAGGCTGCAGCTCTTCAATATCAGAAGATCAAGTTCAGTACACAATGACTAGTCACCTGAATAGGGAAACCAAAGGCCGTCGAGTCAAATGAAATTTGAGTGATGAACTAAACTTGGTTGAAGTCGTTACACCACGCTTTCCTAAGCTTAGCGACCCACCTGGCGAGAGATTGCGTCGCCGCAACTCAGATCCGAGCACCAATAAGATTCCACTTCTTGAGGTAAATCGCGTGACTTTCCCGACGGGACGGTCCTGAACCGCCGGCATCAAATCCGAAAGTGAGGAAGCTCCTTTGTTCCTTTTGGAGAGCATAGGCATGGGGCGGAAGTGAAGGTGGTGTTATTGATTTATTATTATTAATAATACTACTACTTGATCTTGTTTTTGTAATCGAATGCGATTTGGACTATTTTGTCGGGATGACGATGACGAAATAGTCGATTGCGGCGAACTATTCGACGCAATAAACGGTTTGGAAGGTGTGGAATGGACTGATGAGCTAACGGCCGCTCGATACTAGAGAAATGTGTAAAAATGAGATTATTATTGAAAAAATGAAACAATAATTATTAATAAATAAATTCATGTATTGACCTCTATTGGAAGGCATAGCACGCTGTTGGACAAAGTATTCGGTAGGATTGCTCCTCTGACCACCCATTTGAGTGAAGCTATCCATCATACTTTGTTGGTTGCTTTGCTGGTTCATACTGGTTTTTGTAGCTATTAAAGTTTTGGAATTGCGGCACTTGGTTGACAATGCCCACATTTTGCAGCTGCATCATACCAGTATTCTGACTCATTCCGGTGTTAATCGTTCCAGCGTTTTGTTGATTTATCATATTGCCAGCGTTATTGGCTCCGATTATGTTACCACCCTGAGCCATTGCCATGGATTGCTGGTTTTGAGGATTTTGATTAATATCCTGACATTTGTCCCATTGCTTGATTCATGGATAAATAGATTTTTCGTCCAGCGCAGGCAATTAGCTATATCTATAAAAAAAATATTTTTTTAAATCTATAAGCATTATTATGTTCCTATGCTATATCTTACCCTTCATTTCATCAGGCTTGGGAGTTAATCAGTGTTTGCAAAATTATTATTCGTAGTTTTGTTGATACGTTTTTTTGCTTACACCAAAATATCCGCAGTTTGCGGAAAAACTTTTCGGTTTTTTATCTCATATTGAATCACTTGAAACATTACCAGTTATAATAGTTTTATCAGAAATCTGGGTTTTTGCTAATGAAATTAATCTTTATAACATACCGGGATATTCACTAGTAGATTGTTGTAATGAAACCTATGCATCTGGAGGTGTAGCGGTTTATGTGAGTGAGGGTATTGCTTTTAACTACTCTAAAATAGATATATCAAGCGCAGATGCGGTTAAGTTGTCTTTCTGTTATCAGAATGACAACTTTACTATGTTGTGTATATACAGATTGCATGGATTTGGTAAAGATTTGTTCATAGATGAATTAAGCAGAATTCTTAGTCTAAATAGAACTAATAATCTTATTATAATTGGTGATATTAACATTGATACATTAAATGTATTAGATAAAGAATCAGAAAATTATTTATTTCTAATGGCAGCAAATGGACTTAAAGGATATATTAATGAACCAACCCGCGTTACTGAACAATCCAGTACTTGCATTGACCACATTTTCGCTCGTTTCAGCAGAAGTAATAACAAAATGTTTAGTAGCAGTGTTTTTGACCTTTTGATAACTGATCATAAAATGATAGCTTTGAAAAGTGACCTTAAAACTACTTCGAAGTCTTCTTGTAGCAAAACTAACAGAGCACGTTTTAATACTGACTACAGACAACTTCAAGATATTTTGAAATTTGAATTCTGGGATGAAGTTTACTCGGATACTGATCCTTCCAGGTCGCTTGCCACTTTTATTTCAATTTTACAAAGTCACATCCAATCTTGTTTAATACCGGTAAAACATTCAAACAGAAATAAGTTATTAAAACCTTGGATGAATCATAGTCTCGTTAGGCAGGTTAAAAAGAAGAACGCAATTGGTACGAAATGCAAGAAACATCCTAATAATGCAAAGCTCAGAAAATATTACATTTCTTTAAGTAAAGCTGTAAGTACTAACGTCGAACTAACTCGTGAAAATTAATATGCTAATTTATTTGAAAGAGCTATGGGTAATGTAAAAGAAGAATGGAGAATCGTTGACAGTATTTTGGGGAAAGACAGGAAGTCAAGCGTAGTAGAGAACTTAGTCGTTGACGGTGTTACTCTAACGGACGTGAGCTACATAGCAAACAAGTTCAACGAATATTTCACAGATATCTCAGAAAAACTTAAACCGTCCATAAATACTGTCGACTGTTTTTGTTATAACCAGCTTAGCCCTGATGACGATTATTTACAACGTAATAGTTTCGTTTTCAATTGTATTACCTCTTTTGAGACTTACAAAATGATAATATCCCTACAAAACAAGAATTCTTGCACATCAGATGGAATTTCAAGCAAACTTCTAAAAAAGATTGCCTTATATGTGTCTGATGTTTTAAGTTTCATTTTTAATTTAAGTGTTGAACAGGGAAGTTTCCCGATACAATTGAAATGCGCCGAAGTTATACCATTGTTTAAGAAAGGCGATAAGAAAAACATATCCAATTACAGACCCATTTCTCTTCTTCCCACAGTTTCAAAAATTTTTGAAAAGCTTATGAAAAATAGAATCACTTCTTTTCTAAATAAAAATAATTTTTTTAGTGAGAATCAGTTTGGCTTCCGTTCAGGTAAGTCAACTGAAGATGCCATTCTCAGGTTATGCAGCCAACTTTATGGTAGCCTTAATAATAACAAATCTGCTATGGCCTCGTTTATTGATATGACAAAGGCTTTTGACATGGTTGACCACGACTTACTTCTAAAAAAAATATTTAATGCAGGTTTTAGAGGATTTACTTTTGAATGGCTTAAGTCTTACTTGAAAGGAAGAATGCAAACTGTGATTTTGAATGGTTTTAAAAGTGAAACTCGGATTTGAAAAATGGTGTACCACAGGGGTCAGTACTTGGCCCTCTGTTTTTCTTGATATATATCAACTCGCTTTTTAAACTAAAGCTAAATGGTCTATCGACTGCCTTTGCAGATGACATTTCGTTCACCTACCAGTCAGTTTCTGATCTTAATTGTGTAGTGCAAATTGAAGAGGATCTTCAAAGTCTAAGAAAATGGTTTTCTGCTCACAAACTTATCTTAAGTGAAAAAACTAAGCTTATGACCTTCAAAACATCAGGTTACCAACTTATGGACTATAATCTGTATTTTCATGCCCCAAATTGTGAACAATTTACTTTTCCTATACACAACTGTGGTATATCAAATTTTAATCCTAGCAGGACATGTTCAGATTCTTGCTTCAATATTGAGTCAGTACCTAACTTCAAGTATTTGGGTGTGTTAATAGATTCTAATCTTAACTGGAAAGATCATATCGGTAATATTAAATCTAATATGCTGTTGGTCACTCGTAAAATGTATCTGCTAAAACCATTTTGTTCTAAAAAGTTTTAACTTTGATATATTATGGCCTTGCGCATTCAAAACTGCAATATGGTTTAGCTAGCTGGGGAGGCTCATATACAAACACTTTTAAGCCATTGCTGATTGCACAAAAACACTTAATTCGTATTATCTACAACAGAAACCGTTTCTCAGAAAGTTGGCCTTTATATAAAGATTTAAGAGTTCTGCCCATGAGACATCCCAAGGGGCACAGATTTGAATTTTGCAACAAGAAATTCAAAAATCTGGTTTCACAAGAATAACTCGGAAGTTTTTGTAGAGTTGTTGAATGCTCTCATTGTATTTTAAATTATTTGAGTTCCAACTTTGTTATATTCAGGTCACTGTTCTTATTTAGTGGGACTAAAAATAAATAGGCGTGGCTTAATAGTAACTGAGTAGTCATCCATTGTGTTTCAATGTAACCTAATTTTAATTAGCCGTTCTCAGAAACAAATCGAAACTGTTTTGCGACTTTGATCTTTTGCTACTTCAAAGTAACTCTAAAGTATCTAATCATTATGATTCAGTAAAACTAATATACAACACTTTTGTAACAAAGTGAAAAAGTGACAGAAATATTAAATAAAATCCTAAATGCAACTACATTGTAACTTGCTGTCAGATTCTTCAAAAATAACTACCATATATTAGGGTGTCTATTCTCAACATATTTTTTTAATGACAGACATCTCCTTAGTAAAATATGAATGTCCTAAAAAAATATTTTACCAAAAATTGTGTCCGATTTGTATTGCTGTTTTCACATTTTATTTTTGTAATTACTGCAGCTATTCATTTTTTTTGTTTCTATTTGTTCCTTAATCCCTTGAAAGCCCCCACTCAAAAACTTATAAACAATAATTTTATATAAAATATTATGACTTTTAATTATTTAATTAATAATATTATGACTTTTAATTCAATGATGAGAAATAATTTGTTTGGTCAAATTTTTTTTGGTCACTAAATTTTATTTAACCTTTAATACATTATTTTGGAATTTTGATGACACCCTAATGTAGGTTCATGTTAAAAAAATATTTGTTTGTTTGGCTTGAAAACAAAATGGCAGAAACAAACCTAAATGCAACAAGAAATACATGCAGACGGTCACAAAACTGTTTTCGATTTCTGGAGTTATTGAAGGACTTGTATGCAACTCTAGTATGACAACTGTGTCTGTCACTTTCGTTGTTATTGAACAGTCACTGAGGGAAAGCATGTTGTTTCAAAGGAGGTGCGTTCTTTTTCTTCATTAAATCGAACTTTTGTTAACGTTCATCGTTCATTTATTCCAAAATTTTATTGTTTTGTTTTATTGGATTCGGAATTTATTTGGAATTTTTATTTATGTATGTAGTTATTTTTAATTTAGTATTTTCTATTGTCGATTTTCATTTTGATATTTTTTATTAAAATTTATATTTTTATCCATAAATAGTCCGACTTGGACAAATGTTATTATAATGGGAATTTTGCCCCTCCTTAAATGAAAAAGAGAGGTATTAGTAGGCTCAATGATTCAATTTCTTACAAAAATATTGATAAGGGGAATTTGATTTGTTAATTATATGAATATTTAAGCACTAATTGTATGAATATTTGAGTACTTAACTTTTTCCTAAACCAACTCGAAATCATAGCGAATCATTTGCAACGATACAAATAATGCAGATACACAACTCTTAATAACAAAGAAAAAATATTTTAAGTGAACAACAGGTTTTTTGAATGACAAATTAAAAATAGCTAAGATTTGTTAAGAAAAAGAACGCTCTATTAATGTTGTGTTCGTAAATGTTTCAAAGAAGTTTCTGAAACTTCTTTAGAACTAAACTTTATGTTAGTTTCTTCACAGTTTCATTAGGATCATTGTAGGCAAAGAAAAAGAACGAGGGTGAGTGAGGCAGTAAGGAAAAAAAACAAATAGAGATTGATGAAAAATGTTTGCACAGGGACGAATTAGTTTTTGTTGGTGATGGCAAGGCGTTCAAATCCATTTAGCAACCATAATGCAAAGTTTTTTCAACGTTTTAAATAAAATATTTTTAGATGTCTTTCTGCTGTTGCCCCTTTCTATCTTGTCGGTTTTGTATCTTCACCAAGAAGTGTTCAATAGTTTAAAAGTATTCTACGATAATTTATTTACCTAAAAACCATCACGTCGCATAACTTTATGAAAAATATGAGACAAAACTTACCTGTGAAATGAAAAATTTGTACACCGTATTATAGGCGTGTTTACAGGATTTAATGCAGCATTGCATGTTCTTTTATATATATTTTTTTCAAATAAAGTATTGCATGTAACATACCTATTCACTATATTTACATTAATTTCACCCTTTTATTTAGTTTAGTAAGGTTTTTCACTAATTTAACGATTTTAAATTTCTGTACACTTTCATATATCTCGGCAAAATGACGGAAGTATCTCAATCATTTTTTATCTTGCTTCCTTTGGGCACCCCAGCAGATAAAAGCCTTTTCTTTAAGTGCATTTTTATCTTCGCTTTTTTCAAGCGAAGATAGAAATGCGCTTAAAAACATGGCTCATTATAGGCTTAAATTTACACTATTCACAATCATTAGCCCTGGAACAAAAATGATTATTTCGTGTCAAAAATTTATTAATAATGATATTATCTGCTGTCGTCATTGACATCAGTATCCTGAATTTCACTCATGTGAACCATTCCACTAAATCCGACCCTGAACTGAATTAAAATATCAGTTGCTATGGGGTTATAGAAAGGAAACTTTCTATCAGCCATATTTTTTTTCTGAAATAAATGTTTCTGTCTTAAAAAAAACTAATTTTTTAACAAAAAAACTTTAAATTCGATCAATTTTACGAGCGCGCAAGTTTTGAAGGGGGTAGCAATGAATATTAGTTGATTCAACTGCGAGCGTAGTGAAAATTAAATACTTACAACCTTGAAAATTAATTATTTAATATAACCAATTTCAATTAATTGATAAAAGAGAAAAAAAACTGTTGTCACATCACAAATGTCTAACTGCATTTTTAGTTACATATTTAAATAAGAAATACATTTCTGAAACTGAAAAATATTTATTTGAAACTAGTTATGTAGTTTATGTAGGTTTCAGTTTAGTGTTCATAAACTCCCCAAAGACAAATTGATCTGTTGCTATTAAGTCAATAAGAACTTGACTGAAACCTTTCAAACTTGTTGCAATCCAGTATAAAGAAACTTATTTTGAACGATTTACATTGATTACACAAGTGTTACGTGTAACTACAAAGTAACTTGAATTTAGTTGCACAATAGGACCACCCCTGCGCTTTTTTGGTTACAGTGGTGTTCCTGTGACTAGTTCTTTTTTAACAAATGCGACCGTCACTATGTTACTCAGAAGTCACCACAACTTATCAAAAACTTAGCGTGCCCCTTGGGATCTCTACATTTTTAAAGTACTGAAAGAATTTTATAAGCAAAGTGGAAATCTACCCAGTAGAAACTCATTATTATACAATCTGCGTATAAACGACTTGCACTTTGTGTATGAACCCATTGCTCACAAAACCCATTTTTCCCACTTTTATACTGCGGTTGCACCTAGATGCTTTAATAAACTTCCAATGTCTATTAGAATGACTCGCAAATATAACTCATTTTTAAGTAAAGTAAAAGACTGGCTTTTCACGGTTGATTTGAACTCTGTTGAAAATTTGTATTGTTAAGTATCTATTAATCCATTATTTTTTCGTTTTAAAAAACTATCTTTTTTTTCAAAAATTATCTTTCTCTTCATTTTCTTTAATTGATGGAATGTATGTATTAAACTTATAAACTATAATATTTGTATCTCAAAAAATAAAAACAAAAACAAATGTTGTATGTTATGTTATTGTATGCTATAAATTATATCTTTATACTTTATTACTTGTATTATATTTAATTTAAATTATTTTGCTACTGATTGTCACCCCACATCAGATACTTGATACATAAATTGTAAAATTATTGTATCATTCGCCACTAGCTTCAAGTTATAGAATGATTACTATTTTATTTATATTATTTTATTTGTATTTGTTATTATTATTATTGTTATAATCAAGAATAAATAAAAGCTATACTACTACTATACTACTACTACTATTATTCTCATCGCAAAAAAGCACCTTGTTACGCTTGCTTTTCTTAAACAATATTTATCTAATTCACCTCGGCTTCCCTTTGTAATTGGGAATCCTTCGAAAACTCCTTTCTCAAAAAATCTGATGTGAGCAAAAAGTTAGCGATGCTTACCCCCGGACTTTGGAATAATTTGTTTTGGGTGCTGGTGGTTGTCAAGAGTAGTTGTAGTTGCGTTTATCTGGTGCTGTATTTTTTTCAAGCTCTAAAGGTACTGCTGGTTTAACTACTTCCCTGAGGTTTTGGCGATGGAGTTGAAGTTCCTGTTGCTTGGTGCACTATTAATTTAATTTTGATTTCTAATTAATTTATTGATCATTTAGTGGTCGCGACTTAAAAAAAAAAATTAGTTTTGATTTTTGAATGTCAAATATGACATTTAAACTTATCGCCTTCCAATGGAAATTCCAGCCGGAAGTGTTCGGAAATTGAACTTATCGCATTCAGTTACAGAAACCCGATTTTTTCCAGAGGCGATAACTGAGGAATGAGTTGTTTCATTTTTTAACGATTCGAAAAGTTATCGCCTCAGTTGTAGAACATGGGTCCAGTTGTTTTAATGAATTTTGAGTTTTTGGTGATACTCGAAATTTTGGGTGAGCTTGAGGTAAAGCAAAGACATGATTTTTTACTGAATCTGATGACTTTGTTGATGGGCTTTCTTTAGTATGATCGGTAGCTGGAAGGCATGAGGCATTATATGTAGGTTTAGAATTGATTATTGGAGGCGCAAAAACTTGCGTCTCAGTTAACAAATCACAGTCATCTTCGGGGCCAGGTGATGACCTAGTTATTGATTTGATAATGGAAATTGCTTTTAAAAAAACTGAGTCGGTGGATATGCAGTTTCTTTTTCAATGACTTCATTATTTTCAGGGTTTACTTCGTTTGCAACCATTTCCGCCTTTTCATTAAACTCTTTGATATTTGTTGTTCTGACACGTTTTTCAGATTGTTTGAAACTCACAGCCATATATCAAATTTTTTGACAGCTTGTGTGAATACCAACTTGAAAACTCTAATTTCATACGCTTTTTCACAAGAAGGTGTCGCAAGCATATGTGTGTGTTTACACTTTTGCACTTTTTGCAAAAAGTAAGTTGAATGTAGTTAGGCCTTTACACTTTTACATTTTTGCTATACTCCAACCCTATTGTAAAAGAAAAATACACTATAGTATAGTGTTTGCGCTTGTGTAGGTATTTGATAACTCGCCAAATGTCATTCTTTTTGTCAGCTGATATTTGTTTGTGAAATGTTGTGAGTTTGCTACAGTGTAACTATAGATAAAGGAATTGCGTTCACGATCGATTGTAAAAAAAATAAAATTTTACAATCTTAACTAGGCTTGTAAATGGCGTTGGATTGGTCACACACTGAGGAAACCAAACGATGAAATTGCAAAGCAGTCCTTTGAATGGAATCCTCAGGGTGCACGGCGGGTTGGAAGACCAAGAACGGAAGCAGAATCCCAGAGAAAGACGTGGCCACAGCTAAAGTACCTTGCAGCAGACCGTGAAGGATGGAGACGTTTTGTTGACGCCCTATGCCCCGGCCGGGGTTACAGGACACGATGATGATGGTTGATGATGACTAGGCTTGTTGCAGATCGTGAATACCCCTAATAAAAACTCTGGATTTCAACGAAATCTCCATGAAATTCTGCTCCACCCATTTGAAATCTCGAAATTTTTTAGCTGAAATCTCGGATTTCGTTTTGGTGGGAACATAGCACACTCTTTCGGAATTGGGACCCAGAGTCACTAATTTTTGGTTTAAATTTTATTTCAATATTTAATTTCCGGCAAAAAAGTTCTTTTTATATCGCTTCCATAAAACCACACGAGGAAACTGAGTTACCAGCAACTTTTAGTTCCATATGGTGAGAAGCGGCAGGAGGAAAGAGGCGTGGGCAAAATCTCCCCGGTCGAGGATTTGAATAGATTTTTTGACATTTCCTTTCACATCTATGTTTAGGTGTGTTCAACGAATAGACTCTTTCAAAGGAGATTTGTTTCCTCGTGTGAAAGGTACAATAGATTTTTAAGGAGATTAAATGAAAACATCAAAAAAATCTCCAGCAACTTGTTTCTTCGTGTGAAAGGGGACTAAACGAAATAATATTTTGACAGAAAAAAACATGACATTTTGGCTGAAAATTCAGATTTTTTGTGCGTTCAATGTACGATTAAGTATGAATTTTAAGATTGCTGACATGCTGGCTCCACCTGCCATGAACGATGCCAAGACTACGAACATGTCTAATAAAAATCCAATGGAGCCAGAAAAATCCATGACTTGTCGAAGAAAGCCAACTTTTGAACACGACATGTATGAGACAAGAGAAGTGGGGGGCCAGAGATGTCGTGAGGCATGAAGAAAATATAAACATCCGACTCATGAGTCGCATTTGTTGTTGTTTCAATGCGCAAAACATTGAAGTTGTTGTTGTTTGTATGTGTTTTGAGGCGCCTCAAATTTTCTAATGTAGACACGATGAGACTCACGAGTCCGGACACAATTTTCCCAATCTAAACAGGCTCTTGGACCCTGTTTAGATTTGTTGGTTTCACTACAGCATGACGACAGTTCGTGGGTGAAATCGGTGAGGTAAAAAGGGAGGGGTTAGTCAAGAAGAAAATATAAAAATTTGAGTGAGCAGTCACGTTTCATAGCCAAAATGGTCCATTTCATTCCATTTTGTTCATTTTCGCTTGTGCGTCCAACAGAAAGGTACCTAATTCTCTCATCAAATGTTCCAATTTGCAAATATTCCATGAGCATGCAGAAATACATTTGTGTGAAAACTACAAAGTGTATACACGACATGACTTTTCACTACGTAGTGAAACCAACAAATCTAAACAGGGTCTTGGGGTGTGACGATGAACGTACCCATTTTGATGTTACCGACGTTCTTTTTCTTAACAGGCCACAAAACTTTACGTGACTTTCGTTGACGTTACGTTATATTTTTGATGTTTAAACAGCTGAGTTAAAATTCCATATCCATGCTACTTTAAATTTTAAAATAAAAATCCAACTTAAGATATACAAAAATGAATCAAATAAGAAATATTCTAAAGACAACCTACTTCAACAGAAAGACAACCTCACTATCTTCTTTAACAAGAACATTTGTTGCTGATATGGATAATCAAACTAAAAAATCATTTCCATCTCCCGAAGATAAAGCACGTATAGAAATAGAATCTGCTTTAGACATAGAGACAAGTCTCTTTGAAAATTCTGCAAAATCGTTTCAACCGGCTACTGCTCCAACTCCAAGACAACTCCTTAAAAATGTTTCCAAAAGAGTGCGTAACTCGACATCAAAAGAAAAAAAGAAAATACCGCAGATTCCACTTCCACTTGTTCAGCAACCAAAATTCAATTCAAAAACCTATGAGCCCATAGTAATCGAAGACAAAACTCTCGGACTAAGTTTTACGAAACTCAGGCTAAATGATCCGATATTGAACAATCTCCTTACCACTGTACGCTCCAGCAAGCGGCGTGCCAAGAACAGACAGATCACAATGGAAGGAAGACGATTGATTTTAGAAGCAATCTCCAGTGGACTTAAATTGCAAACTATTATTTTTAGTCAAAAAGATCAATTGGAATTGATAAGCGCTTACATTCGGCCTCTGAGAAGCAGCATAGAGATCTATAAGGTGCCCCAACATGACTTAAAAATATGGTCAACACTAACCACGCCACCAGGATTGCTGGCCATTTTCGAACATCCTTCGGGTGACAAGCTAAACTTTTCCCCGGACACTAAAATGTTGCCCATAACTGTTATCTGCGATAACATTCGTGAACCCAATAACTTGGGAAGCATTATCAGAACATGTGCTGCAATTCCATGTCAGGAAGTGATCGTTCTGAAGGGATGTTGTGATCCCTGGGAAACAAAAGCACTAAGAGGCGGATGTGGTGCACAATTCCGTATACCAATTAAAGATGACATTGAATGGAGTGGAATACTTGATCATCTTCCAGAAGAATTCAAAACTTTTGCTGCAGAGAATAGCTTAGACAAAGTAAAGAACTACAGATTTGCAAATCCAAAAAAGCAGTTAATAAAACCCTATTTTGAGATTGGTGGAGTAAGCCCACATTATGTTATCATCATTGGAGGAGAAACTCATGGAATTAGTGAAACAGCATATGAGTAAGCCAAGAATTCATATTTTTTTTGTTGAGCTCAAACTGATTTTTGTTTTTGTAGTTTCGTAGATTGTGCAGGTGACAATGGGGCGTTTGTTCACATCCCACTAGCTGGTGGTGTTGAGAGTCTTAATACGAGTTGTGCACTGTCTTTGATTTTATTTGAAATTCGTAGACAAACGATGAATGTTGCACAATTAGATAACATAAATGATAAAGTTATTAGTAATGAATAAAAAATATTTATTTTATTTAAACTTCTTATTATTCCTCAAAAACTTTTATTATAAAAAAAACCTAAAAGACAATGCCTGGCGCAGGTAAAATCTACCTGTTTAAATGGTTATGGTGTGTTCGTGTTGGAGCTGCTATTCGAGCAAAGATGAAACTTAGCTTTCTCCTACGAACAAATAAAATGTTTTCCTCAAAGACTTTTTTATCTTTAATTGTTCGCACGTGTTGACTCTTAAATGTCCGACATAATTAATTTTCAGATTAGTGAACTTGTAATCGTGATTTTTTAAAGTATACATTTTGGAATACTGTAAGGGCTGAAGAAGCTAATAGTTTATTCCGTTCCGTCTCTATGTCAAATTTAATTTTTATAAGATCTCGATATTGCATAAATAATTATTATTTATATCATCCATTTTTTAGGTCAGATGCTAGCTCAAATAAAAAAGTTCTTCTTCTGAGGAATTACATACCTTGTTTTGTTTATTAATTCGGTTGTGTTAAGTTTTTTTTATAAGCCGTGGTCATTTCCACTTACTTCAATCATCAAATACTCAATTTTCAATTTACCTGCCAACTTAAATCGAAGCAGATATTTTGATTTGTTCGTAAAATGAAAAATTAGTAAATAATGAACAATAGAATTAAGAAATATGGCTATTGTTATAAATGTATATATAATTTAATTTTTTAATTTATCAACATAGCCTTTTTCAAAGAAAAAATAAAAATACAAACAAATGAAAAAAAAAAAATAAATAAATCTCAAATTCAATAAAAATAAAATTTACATAGTTTAAATGTTTAATAATATGTACATTATACATAACAAAAAAAATTAATAAAGATATGAAAATTAATAATAAAAATATTGTTACACGAGCGAGAAATCAAGTTTAAAAAAGCAAACAGAAAAGTATGAAAATTCGTTAGCTAAAATAAAACTGCAAAAAATGTAAATGCGAAACTCTGTTTTGTTGGTTTCGACACTTGTTATTTTAGGATTATTTATGCGATTGTTCTCGAAAGAGCTCCCCGTTTTTTGTTTATTCTTGTGTTTAAAAATCTTGCAAATTGATTTTATTGTTTCGTTTTTGTTTGTTGTTGTTTTTCTTTAAAGACGTGTGCATGACAAATAATTGTAGACTCCCATAATTCTTTTTAGTTAGTTGGGTTAGAAATTGAAACCACCATGAGGAGCTGACTGATCCGGATTAAAATTGTATTGGTTGTTTTCCGCTGAGGGCGCTACGCGAGCATCCTCTTCTTCATTGCCGAAGTATTGCTCAATGATATAGAAAGATTTGTGATAGATGTCTCTATTTTCATGCGATTGGAGGTATTCAATTTTATCAAGCCCTGAAAATACGGTTTAAGTTAATCAATAAAAATGTCTTTGTATGCACAAAACAAACCTCCACACTCTTCGATCATCATTGCGTAGGGATTTGGTCTGGTTGTGATCTTTTGGCCGGCCTTCAATATGTTCTCTAAAGCGTTTAGTGCTACTTGCACGATATCCGAGTCGACTACGGTTAGGAAATCACACATTGGTGGAATGCAACCCACATGAACCTTATTTTAGCAAATACAAATGTTGAAATAGCTGTTGGAGAAACTAAACTAAGTTCAACTTACCAAATATCTAATTTGTTCAGCTGTACCGCTACTGGTAGCATTTGTTATGGCCCATGCTGCTTCTTTTTTTGTTTTAAAATCTGACGTTTGTAAAATACTCATTAAAACTGGGAATATATTCGCATCAATGACAGCTTGAATTTGTTGGCGATTGCCTGCAGCAATATTCGAAATTGTCCAGCAGGCTTCTTTTTTGATCGTTTCGAGTTCGGAGCTTAACAATGCACTTATACATGGTAATGCGTTGCAATTTAAAATCACTTGCGTTTGAACATCATCGCCAGTTACTATATTGCCAACAGCTCGCAAGGCTGCAGTCACTACATTATTTTGAGGATGCCTTGATTTTTCGAGTTAAAATTTAAGTTTTATATTCAATCGTTTTCGATACATTTTTCATACATACATGAGAAGCTCAACTAAACGACGACAAACACCTGCATCGATGACAGCTTTTATTTTGTCATTTGGCCCATCCGATAAGTAACTTATAGCCCAACAAGTGTCACTGAGAATATCAGCATCGTTGTGATTGAGGAGACGAGCTAGTGTCGGTAAGCCTTTGACAATTTTTAAAAAATCAGCAGGTGGATTCTTTCCTCGACACAAATTTGATAAAGTCCAAACGGCATTTCTAGTCATCGTGAGTCGTTCTTCTTTACTTAAAACCCTTAAAAATAAATTAAAAAAGTGTGAATATTTTTTTATTTCAGAAATTTTCTGAAGGCAGAAATGAGAATGATCTAATTAGACAAAACTTATCTTCTTATTGCTGAGTTTTCTCATAAGTGTTAGAAACCATCAGAGGTTTTTTCGATTGAGTTGTCGTTAAATTTTCAAGATATTATAATTTACCCCCCAACGTAACGGGTTTCAAGAGGATTTGTAAAAATTTGATCGCTCAAGCCCCTCTAGAAACAATTCCCTCTATTGGTTTTAGATATTTTCTTCTTTCTTCTTATAATTCCGTTAAAAACACAGTTTTTAATGGTGTGCAATGGCAGACTGAATTTAGGGATTCTTGTTTTTTTTTAAAGTCCCTTTCACTATACATGTATCATTTAAAAACCTTTAGTATCGTTGCTAATAGTAGCCGCGTATTATTATCGCTCATAACCCATATGGTTCACCTCTTGAAAATAAAACGATGCGGGTTAGTGCAAAAGCAGTGCTGTATATCAGTCTCTTTTTTTCTTATGTTTATTTGTATTTCTTGTAAACACTTGTCTCTTTTCCTCTCTATTTCTAACACTGCTGACATCATTCACAATGGTAAATAGCCCTCTGCCGGTCAGAGTGAAATCCTCTTTCTTGGTTATTGAAATTAACCTCCATAGAAACCTAGATCCCATGTTGTTCTTGTAATACATGTTAAAAGATAACCTCGACCCAGACCCAGAGATAATAAAACGCAGCTAGTATTAATGACTGAATTACATATATTTAGGAAGATATGGCCCACCGTTGATAAATTGCGAACTAATGACCTGACAAGTAACTATGGAAATCAAAAATGATGTACAAACGGTTATAAAACAAATGCAAATATTTAAATACAGGTTTAAATTTTGTGATAACATACAAGGCACGTGATAATTAAGATTTATCAAATAGTATCTTTGAGTGTGATAATTTTAATTTAAGGGCTGAAAACTTTAGTACGTTGATTGCTCGAGCGGTTAATTCTTTCAAGGTTGTCAAAACAGTGAGCACCTGTGATAAAAAGGAAAGGTTTAATGATGAACTAAGAAGACTAAGACACATTATTGGGTTTCACTTGTGCAAAATAATAAATGAGTCCTTGAAAGGTGTTTTTTTTCGGCTTGTTTGAAAGAATTACGTACAAAGCCAGGAGGTTCAGAGGGGTATCGACTGATAAATAGTTGCCAAACTATGGCAACAAATTGTATAAAAACAACTTCAAAAATGTATGGAAGAAAGTAAATTCCGGGAATGTCAAATCTAAGTAATTGCTGACTGAAAGACGGCAATAAATCAGAAAATGAAAATCGTTGCCATGTTTGTTGATATGAGAAGAGTGCAGTGGATAGATTTTTTTTCGAAAAAGCTGAGTTAATATAAAGTAAGAGGCTAGATTTTTGTGGTTGGATTTTTTTTGATAAAGCTGAGTAAATATGAAGTCAGAGGCAAAGAGTTAAGTTGGTTTAAATTCTACCTGCAGAGGAGAACGCAGAAAACGAGAACTGTAGAAGCAGTTTCTGAATAATGTGAATTTAAGTGTTCCGCAAGGATCTTTCTTAGGAAGTCTGTTATTCATAATGTATGTATGTTAGTGAAATGAATAAAGTTTTGAAGTATTATTTCTTAAAAATATTTGCTGATGATGGCTTGTTGAATGTCGTAGGAAAAAATTTTAACGAATTTATTGGAAAAATTAACTTAAATTTAATACAATTTTGTACCTTGGTTCTTAAAGGGCCTATGTCCATTTTTTACCATCTTGACTTAAGTACACTATTTGACTCAGCGGAAGATGTTTTACGAGTGTAAGCGCGAATGTGTTCCAATATAATGATGGTTATAGAATGTTGAATTTTCAAAAGTTATAAGCATTTTTAGCTGTTAAAAAGAAAAATTTTTGATTTCCCAAAAATTATCAAATTAGACCTTGGACTTTTAAGAACCAAAATACAGAATTAAGCGAATGGTTTCCGTATGAACAACTAAAGTTTGAGTTTAAGAGATTTAAAAAAAGCCCTAGAATGAAATTGTTATTTTTGCTCGTCCCTTATTCCATTTAATAAATAAAATATATGGTTTAATCCCTATTTTTAGGACCAAAAATAACGGTATCTACACAACTATAATTGCTTACCTCTTAAGCAATGCCACCCTGTCCAACAAAGTATAACAATTATTTATTATGTACTCACTGCAAAAGAGGTGGAAGTATGCCAGAGTTAAGCAAGTGATCCCGGCACAATGACGAATCACCTGCAATATTGCCAAGTGCCCATACTGCCTGTTCCTGAACATCATCATGAGGACTAGAAAGTAATTCAATAAATATTGGTACAGCTCCAGCCTCGATAACTATTTTAGTTTGTTGCGATGTACCAGATGCTATGTTTGTTAATGTCCAAGCAGCTTCAAACTGAAAAGAAACAATAAATTAAATATAAATTTGTACGTTTGTACTGCTAAGGCATTTACCTGCAACGAAGCATTTGAGTTGTTTTTTAAAAACGTCACAAAACGCGGAACTATTCCTTTCTGAATGACTTCCTCAATAGGTGGATTAGGATCTCTAGATAAGAGCTTCCTAAATTTCTGAGTGGCTATCAGCTGAAGACTCTCATCATCACTATAGAGCGGTTCGATCATTTCTTTCTTAATGATGTCATTTTGTTGCATTTGCATCTCTTCCTCCTAGAATAAGCAATCCTTTTACTTTCCTTTGCAAATATACTAAACAAGTGACCTTGCGGAAAGAAAGTATTTGTTTCACTTCACACAAAATGACCTTGTGTCATAATTGTGTGGCAAGGCTGCAAATTATGAGCCGAAGCGTTTATCTATAAAATTGATTGCTACCTGAATATTGTCACTTTCCATATTGACTGGCACATCGACATTCCTTCGTTTGATCAATTGTTGTTCACGTTTTTGCTTTCGGATTTGGATGCCTTCCTCTTCCCTTCGGCGGCGCATTTCGCTTGAGTCCAATCCAACATTTTTATATCGGTGTCTGTGTGTGGTCGACATCTAGAAAAGGAACTTATCTGTGACAAAATTGAATAAAAGAACCAAGCACATAAATAAAAAATTCTATTAATTTGTTTATTTGAATGCGAATAAACGGGCACTTTCACGAGCAAAAAAGCGCAGTCAGAAAATCAGCACGAGTACTGTCACTTTTTCTACACGCACATATGATCCAGTCTCCAGAGCAACCATCTTGAAAGCGACATCCTATAGTTAAATTGTGCTCATCAAAAAACTTGACTTGTGGTATATATTTGGCACTTTCACTAGCTCACAGGTAATTACTTAAAATACTTGAAACGCCAGTAGTTCATTTTCACACACTAAATGATTACCTTGTTAGGATTTTATAAATTTTCACAAAGAATTACAACACGCGAGTATAAGAACCTGCAACTAGACTAGGAAATTCTTTCCCTTAAAAGCGGAGACTGGAAAAGTAGACGAGACGATTGTCAGATTCGTGGAATGTCAGAAATGGAACTGGATGATGGTTTCTCAATTGAAGAGTTGCAGGAAAGGTTGAGCAAATTGCAGGAACAAATTGAAAGTGAGAAAATCCAGAACGAAGATGATCAGAAAAGAGAAATAATGAATTTACTGCATGATTTTAATAAAATCAAAGATGCAACACAAGTGGTGTTGGGTGCATTGGCTAATATTTATGGTGTGACAATTAAGGACATGCATTTGAGATATAACTTGCCAATTGATTAAATAAAATTTGGAATAATACGGAAAGTACATTTATTCACTAGATTCGTATTATTTACATTACAGAATGTGTCAAGAACGAGCAAGGTGTCGTATTTTTGAATTTTCTAAAAAAGTTTTACTAATCCATTCCTAATGTTACAACATTTTCTCCAGCAACAAAATAGCATTCAAAAACAACAGAGACTTTGTGATAATTTGTCGAAAGGAGCAAACTTTCCATACTGTAATTTAAAGTCTGAGAGAGAAGTTATAGTGGGCATTGTGGACAAAAATCTTGCCCATCACATTTTCTGTGCTGTTTAGGTATACGGTGCCGTTCAAACTTAAAACGGGTAAGGCGCCAGTTATAGCGATCAGAAAAAACCATCCGAAAAAAAAATTATTGAAGTTTTTATTACTTTTCACTTCAATTTGATAGCCAAATGATGTATCAATCGACGCGTAATTCAGCGTAGAACTTTTTCGCGAAAAAAATTGCCAAAACAATAGTTTTTTTATGTTTTGAATGGATTTATTTGTTTTTCGGATGAAATTTCATTTTTCGTATCATCTGATTACTTTTTGACAGAAAAAGGAACAAATCATTCCACTGATTTGTGTTCCAATTTTTTTCTGTTCCACTGAAAGAACTCCATCCGAAAAAGTTTTTCTGAAATTTCAATCAGAAAAAATCTTGGCGGCTGTTTGTTTGTTTTGCGAAGAATCTAGTTTTCTGACACATTTTTTCTGATTGCTATAAACAACCACCAGAAAAAAAATCAATTTCATACTGTTTCAAGTTTTTCGGATGGTTTTTTCTGATCGCTATAACTGGCGCCTAGAAAGCTATGGGCAAGTTCAGCAACGGTGCTGTGTTGACCAAACCTTTTATCATCGTGCATGATGTCAATATGTCAGAGCCCCCCGTCAGTTTAGTGTATATGTGTACTGTCAAACTCAACAAAAATATGAATTCCGGGTTCAATGCATGCAATTTTATAGATTTTCAGATTTCTGAACTTTCTAATACTATGTTCCCACCAAAACGAAATCTGAGGTATCGACTGAAAATTTTTGAGATTTCAAATAGATGGAGCAGGATTTCACTAAGATTTCGTTGAAATCTAAAGATTTCATGGAGATTTCGTTGAAATTTGAGGTTTCGTACTCTGGCAGCAACCTCACAATTGTGCGATCCTCACAAAAACTATCGAAACTGTGATCTCCTTTGGAGGAGGCTTACAAATAAAAAGTAACACTTGTGATTTCGAATATTACGACATTTTCATGTTTGTTTGTTTGTTTTTTTTCAACTGCTTCCTCCTTAAATAAAATAAATGCATGAAAAATATTGCATGCGCTTAGCTAGTTGATTAAAAAAAAATCAAACAAATCATGTTTCTTTTGTCGTAATAAAAGGTGCGTTCAACATAAATCTAGAACATTTTAAAAGTTCACTTATCTATATCTTCTTATGACAGTCGGCCGATCAGAGCTCAATAAAACTAAAAATCATGAAAATCTGACATGTTTGAACGTGTCCATTCTCCGTGGTGTTTCTTGTGAGGATTTTCCCAGAATACCGAAAATGTTTTATCGAATCAAAACAAACCTCACAAGAGCTTGTGACTTGTGAGCCCTCACAACACCAAATAGGGCTATTAGGGTCATTTGTACAATCGTGACTCAAATTTTGATCCGTTGTTCAGCAGTTTTAGTTTATCGATTTCGGCGAGTTAACTGGACCCATGTTCTGTAACTATCGAATCGATAAAAATAGTCGAGAAACGTTGAAAAATGGAACAAAAATCAATTTACCGCATCATCGGGTTTCTGTAACTTTGACAGTCGTTAACTTTATCGACTGGAACAACCGGAATAGGAATACTGGAAAAATTCGATAAAATGGGTTTCTATATCTTTTAAAGTCGATTAGTTTTTCATTTCAAACGTCAAACTCTATCGCTATCAAAATAGGTGGCGATAAAACAAATTTATTTTAAAGAAAAAGAAATTCGTAGACAACCAAGACGTTTTGTTATTGGACATTAAAGTGTTGACACAGATGCAGGTGGATTCCTATACCAAGGTGTCTAGTGCGTAATATACTTAACAACAGGTCGTGATTTGGTTAGATTTTAAAGCAATATTCAAATCTTCGTATGCCAACTATAACATTGTGCAAACTATGGCTCATGCCGACATTAATGGTTCTGGTTCCTTTGTGGTGAGAATTAAATTGCAATACATATGTTTGTTCATACATCGTGTCGATACACAATATGTAGTTGGTAAGAAATGTGGTTTAATTTATCTAAAATTAGTTCTAACTTAATCTATATTTTCTTTTTTTACAGAAGTTTCAAATTACGAGGCACACTCATTCATATGTCCATTAAGTGATAGACTGCGCTTTGAGCTTATTTCATCTGGGCAAATAAAAAAATTAACAATTTAAAAAAAAACAGCAAATTTTAACGGCAAACGAAGTGCCGGAGAAATCAACTACTAAAGTGAACATTCAAACTCAGCGACTGACTGTTAAACGAAATTGCGTCGATTCCGATGATGAAGAAAATTGCAGCAGAACTTTGTAAGCAATGATCGACTTATAGTTAAATCTGTTAATTTATCTTTATTCATAATTTTTTTATTTCCAGACCTTGCATGGGTAGAAAACAAAAAACTAAACCAGCGAAGCAAATAAAAGTGGAAAGTTTAGAGCATTAAGAAGGAGACGAGGATAAGCTTTGAATTCATTGCAATCTAGTTTAATGGATTTTTGGCTGAGAAAAAAGATGAACTAGTGAAAAATTAATTACTTCCTGTGATAGAAACTACATTATAACTCATTTTTGTTTATATTAGTCCAACAAAATATAATGAAGTACCGAATATTCGTCTGCAAATTGGAAAAATATGACTCCATCTCCAAGGAAATATTGTACATCAAAAGATCGAAGTGTTATCATGAATGCTAAATAAATAATCTTCGACTTAAAATTGTCCTTAAAGGACAGCAAACGAACGCTTTCAATACCCAACAAATGGTGCCTCTTTGCACACTCGAAGAACTACTGAAAATGTATGTTTGAATATGCTAGGAAACAGCGATAATTTCAAACAATAGTTCTCAAAAAGAACACCGTCATTATCTAAAAATGGCAAATGGAGGAAATCTAACTTTATCAAGGACATCGTCCAAATACCGTAGCCAACAAAAACTATCCTCATTTTCGTGGACACATATTCAAGATATTCGTGAAGGGCACTGACGAAAATATTTCACAATAGTATGTATACATAAGATGCAAAACTTATTCGAAAAGCGTTCAATTCTTTGGTAATAAAAATGCACGCTAAATGATTAAGGAATATGGATGTAAGGCAGTGAATTATTGTGAACAGCTAAATGTATAAATATTGCAGTTGTGAGCTTTACCAGCAACAGGAACTTATCTTATTGTTTCAAATTTTTAACATTGAATAAAGTTATTTATATTGATTATTTTTTGTGTTCTTTATTTGTTCTCTCATGTGTATAAATTTTAGGCCTATAATATTCAAATGATCTGTTGACCTTGTATATAAATGTATACATGCATAACTACATTTTGAATGAGGATGAAATTTTATTTACATAATTCCAGGAGCAGAAATCCTTTACAAAAAGAAAATAAATGCGTGGTGTTTGGTATAAACATGATAACTTCAAACAATTATTTGGATCTTCATGTCCACCTTAACACTGCCAATATGTAAGTTGTTTTTACAGTTCAGTTGTATTTGGAGAACATAAAAGAGAAGACATTTTCATTTGATGAAACAAAAAAAAAAAGTTATAATAACTTACCTTCTATACAATTCCTTGCCAAACTATGACTCTGCCCCTGGCTTTGCAGACACATCAAAAAAGGAACTCTATTTTTGTACTGCCTCTCTAGTGTCCAATAAGCAATCAACTTCTCAATGAACTGCGACTTCTTTGCATCATTCATTAGTCGTTCTCGTTACCAAACTTTAAATCTCTTGACAGCAGGCGTACACTGGATGCACACCGCACTAATACCTTTTTACTAGCAAATATAGCAGGTTAGTCGCCAACGAGCTTGTGGAATTGTTTCAATTGAATCTGGAAAGACAAAGTTGAAGTGAGTAGAAAACACGAAGATGAAAAAATCGAAAGTAATAGACATACAAATGGGTTCCAAGTAGATGGTGTTAGCAAAACAAACATCTGGGATCCAGAGCGCACACAATACGGGCGCCCACATACCCTAATCTGTCTGTTTAAATGCTCCTCCCCTATTCGGACAGAGAAAACACTTAACTGTTGTACTCGGAAACTGCAAACACAGCCGACACAATCACTAACTCTCCGGAATGTAAGCCAACCCATTGCAGTCTTGATGAATGGCCAATTTGTACACGTCGCAGAAGAGGATCATGTTCATGTTTTGGAACTCACCGTCCATGCATATGCAACAAACTGCATCCTCATCAACCTCAATTCTGGGTGTTCTATTAGTTGCAGCCTAGAAAAATTAGATGTTCTCATGATTAGGATATGATTTTCAAGGTTTGAAACTAAACTATGCGTCATGGTATCAAATTATAAGGAAATTTAATGGTTGATATTTAATATTTAATTTGTTCACCTCTCTTTTAAACATTTTGTATGATTAATTTGTTTCACGAACAAAGGTATTCACTTTTTATAAACTATTTCACAAAAAAAAAATATTGTTTTGATTTTGAAATTTCAATATGACAGTTCGGCTTATCGCCTTCCACTGGAAATTCCAGGTAGAAGAGTTCGGAAATTAAACTTATCGCGTTCAGTTACAGAAACCTGATTTTTTCCAGAGGCGATAACTGAGGAATGAGTTGTTTCATTTTTTAACGATTCGAAAAGTTATCGCCAGAGTTATAGAACATGGGTCCTGAGGTTCAACGATAGCTCAGGGTTGTAATTGGCTTAATTGACTGTGAAAGAAATATGAAAATATGCAACCATACGCAATCCGCAGCTCACTATTCGCGGCTCATATGCAAGGCATTTTTAATAGCTGCCTTTTATTATCCACATGTTCTGATCCGGATCAACTTTAAGATGAATGCTCGGCCTTAATCTCAAATGTAGTCTTCTCCTTAAGAAGGTATTTTAGGAATTGGAATAGACTTTCGGAATTCGATTGGAACGGTTGGAATTGTGAATATTTTTAAAGGTTAGAATTTACGTCAAAATAAAAGAATAATTGGTCCAAAGTATTTTTATAAATAATAAGTGAAACAAAAAATAAATTAATTTATATTGCATAAGAACCAACAACAACAATGGCAATATCATATTCTTGCAATGACTTTTTGGAATTTCAGGTATTATTTGTAAAAAAAACTTATATTTATCAAAGGAATTTGTTGCACCACTAACCTCTTGTCGGCTTGAACAAAAAATGGCTTTAACCTACAGGAAGCACTAAAGAAAATGAGAGATCTCGATGATAAAATCATCTATGTCTTGAATACGTCATTGCCAACAGAATCTTTTAAGGGACAAGTAGACTCGGAAAGAACCTGCCACGACTTGTACAGTAAACTTCAAGTGGGTCATCAGCACCGGGAAGAGGCAATAAAGCGTTGCATTATGGTAGCCGCTGAATCGGTAAAGCAACTTAAAGAAGCACGAGAATCAAATCGAGATGACTTCGAAGTTGATAAGAAATTCAAATCTGAACAAAGAAAGGTATAACGCAATTGAAATACTAGATATTGAGGTAATTAGTGTTTTATTGTCAACAGTTGCGGGTCCTTCAATCGGAACTCAACGTAGAAGACATTGTAAAAGATCGATCATACAAAGCGTTTAACGAGCGATGCAGGGCATTTTTTCGGGCTGGAACTTTATAACAAAGCTTGGAATAAGTTGCAAGAGAAATTTGACTTTTAGTTGTTGCTAGTAGAGGTGGCCACTATTTAGGTTCAAGAAAGTTTGTTACAATATTTTTTAAAATAAACTCCAGAGCCGGTTTGGCTTGCATTTGAAAAAATTATGGTAAGCTTACAAGTTGTTATTTTTAGCCAAATTGAGTTGAAGGTACAGATAATGTTCAGAATAAAATCAGCCTAAGTGTGGCCTCAATAGTATAACTGTAAATAGACGGACTCCCAAGTTATGATAGTAACTCTAAAGTATTTTTAAAATGTTAGCCCAATGTACTTTTTTGACTGAGCAAAATTTATACTTTTTCAAATATTAACATGGTCGAAACAACATGACTTCAATTTTTTTTGATCAAATTGACATATTCCAATTTTTGAAATAATAACATTCAAAAGCGCTCTTTTTGTTCTTAACTTAATGTATGTTTTTATTAACCGAAAATTAATGCATTTTTTTTCTTAAGTAAGTGCGTTAAATTTTGTAATTCCTATCCTTTAGAATTATTTCAATCTTGAGCTTTGTCAACAGTTAGTTTCGTAAAAATAATAAGAATATTATTGCAACAGCGTAAGGTCTTCGTAAACGTAGTAAGTCAAATTTCCTATACAAATTGTGATGGAATTATTTAGTTTTAAACTTAACTACGCTTACGACGGCTTAGGCCCATTTCACACATGCCCGGCAGCCGGTTAGCCGACATCGGTTACCCGGTTTTCAACAAATAAACCGGTTCCGGCTTGTGTGAAAGCTTCCATTATAGGTTTGTTCGCTGTTCCCTGCCCCAGGGCGCACTGGGGAATGTCATTCAAATGTCAAAAAAATGCCCGGATTTTGATTTCACATCGAACACCTCAGTGTTACTTTCGTATGATAAAAATGGTGCTTGGACACTATTTTGTGCAGCTTCAAAATCTTTATGCAAGCACTAGATATACATATATTTTCTTTAGCATTGTATTTATTAATATATAAATTGATAAAAAGTAACAAAATAGTATACAAAATATTTCACATTTATTATTTATATCGTCATAAAAATTCGCAAAGTTAATCCTTTCCCTTTGACATTCAACTTTTACAAACAGCTGATTTCAATTTCGCAGCTCTGATTTCTTTCCCTGAGAAAAAACCGGGTGCGTAAGAGCGAGTTCAGTGCTCGCCCCGAACACACATCGAACACAGTGCAAATAAACTGGAGTGAAAAAAGTGTCACATAAAACACATTAGAGCGAGTTCAGGGCGACCCAGTGCGCCCCAGTGCTCACATCGAACAAACCTAATATAAGAACGACCGGTTAGCCGGTTTCCGGCTATGTGTGAAATGGCTCTTAGGATGTTGTAGTAGTACCCTTAATATAATTTCTTTAGATTTGTTATTTTCTAATATTTAGTACTATGTGTTCTTATAAATCCAAAAATTTAATCATTTATCGTACAACTACATATCGAAATAACTTAAACACTTTAAACCAGCGGTTCCCTAACTTTTTAAGCTGTGGAACCCCATCCTGACAATAGCAAAGAATGAAAAACAACACATTTCAAAATCAATTTTTTATTTAGTGTGAAGAATGAATCTGTTTCATTGTTTGGTTTATAATTGTTTTTAAACTAGCTTCCTCCTCCATATATAGCATATCTGGGGCAGCGTCCAGCCTAAATCTGTATTTAGTTTTTGTGTAAGTATACGCTGAAAAGCCTACTTCACAGCGGTACGTTGTAACAAAAGGTAGCAAATTTAATATAGCTTTCTTGACAAGCTCAGGGAATTCATTCTTAATACCAATCCAAAATTCGTTTAATGATACAGAATCAAATATTTGAAGAAAAGGAGCTCTGCAGATCCATCAGGGATTCGTATTCCTGTATATTCAGGGTCATAGGCTTGATGGTTTTCATTAGAAATGGATTTTGTACCCACTCGATGTCAGTGTTTGTATCTGGAAAGTTATCCAGCATGGATCTTTCGAGACTAACGAAATGGAGAGCAATTAAATTGCTAATATCTGCTCTGAGTTCAAGCATACTTTTTTGCAAGTATTCATGTAAAACTGGAAGACACTAAAAATTGTTTTGTACACATAAGATAGTCCAGTCCAGGCACGAGGCGTGACTTTTTCGGAAGCGGAAGCACACAACTTAAAACTCAAAAAATAAAAGTCCTTTAATTTAGAATTTATATCATACCGCTTTTTTGCGCCTAATAATATTATAAAGAGTATAAAAAATGTATTTCCTCTAGCCGAAATAATTAATTTGAAACACTCTTTGCTATGCATTTGCAGGTACTCATAAGCATTAAGCAAAACGCCAAAGCAATCACAAACAAAACAATTCGCCCAAAAAACTTAATCAAATCGAAAAAAACACCAATCAATGCATTTCTTATGGATGAAACACTATAATACGATTTGCATTCACACACACACAATCACAACACCGAAGATCCAAAGTATAAAACTAAAACTACCCCTTTTTCAATAGGAATGTGCGGCAGGAAACGACTCAATACTTCTTTAGTTTTGCTATTGAATTTTCATAATGAATTCACTCAACTCATTCTTCACACGTTGGGCAAACAGAAAGAAGTCATCAGATTTTACTTTGAATTTTGGACGGAATTTGAGTTAAGAAGGTAAAATCAGAGAATGCCAAGCTGTTGCGCATTCTAGAGCAAAAACTCTCGTATAGTATTTTATAATGGAGAATGGAGTGATGTTACGCATTCTCAAATGGCTTGGCTTGGCGTATAATGGAAATTTGTGGGTTTGGTTAGATGATGTGCGGATTTAAGCGTTGTTCTCGTGAGTGATTTTATTAAAAGATAATAATCATTTCCCGTGATATGTAATACCTAATATTGGGAAATAATTAATTAATATAAGAGATAATTTATTAATATTAGATATCAAGAAAATGTAAATCGTTGACATACTATGATAATAGGTCAATGATGTAAATGTATTTAATGTATCTACAATTTGAATTTTCGAATATTCGAATATTTGCTATGAGCATTTTGTGAACTGTCTTACGGAAGCACTCATTCCACTCAATATATGAACGCTTCGTCACTGGTCCAGTCATATAGTATTTTTACCATGCAAATTGTGGGGTAGTTTTGATTTGTTCGCTCCTTTATGTTTTCGGGGGTGCTGAATCCGAATCTGAAGTTTTCCAACATGACGCAATATGGAAAAAAAAATGCAAAAAGTGATCAAAAATGCATGTTTTGGGAGTTTTTCACTAATGGATCGAAAACTACCAACCATTCGAAAATTACATCAAGCTACCATTGAAAGCATACACAATTTCCAATAAATCCATATTCAAGGTTTTTTCTGCGACAACCTATTTGGACTCAAGCGCTAGTCGAAAATTGATGTATTTTTAGTGTTTTCGAAAATCCACTCGAAAGCGCTAAGAAATTACTTTGTATGACAAAAATTGAATTTTTGTCTGTAACATGAACCAAGATATTTTTTTCTGATGGTCTTTGGCGCGCTGAGTTCGAATCTGGCCTTGAAATTGCTCTATCACGTTACGTTTTTGAGATATTAAAACCTAAAAATTAAAAATAAATGCATTTTCTATACAAATTTGGGGATTTTTTTTTTCTCGAGGTAACTTTTTTCGAAAAAATGTTTATGGTCTTTCTGAAGTATGAACATTTCACTACCTAATTCGAAAAATCTAGTCAATTTGTGTTAAAAAAGGCAAATTGTGGGACTTTTCGAATTAGGTAGTAAGACGAAAACCAACGATTTCTCGAAGAAGAATGGAAGTATTTGAAAGATTCAAAAAGAATTTTGAAGTAAAATGTTCATACTTCATTGATTTTATAAACATTGTTTCAAAAAAACTTCCTCGATAAAAAAAATATAACTTCAAATTTGCATAAAAAATGCATTTTTTTTTAATCTTTAGATTCGACTATCTCAAAAACGTAACGTGCTAGAGCAATTCAAAAGCCAGATTCGAACTCAGCGCATCAAAAACCATTAGAAAAATATATCTTGGTTCATGTTACAGACAAAAGTTCAAATTTTGTCACACAAAGTAATTTCTTAGCGTTTTCGAGTGGATTTTCGAAAACAGTAAAAATACGTCAAGTCTCGACTAGCGCTTGAGTTCAATTGGGTTTTGGCAGGAAAAAAAACCTTGAATAGAGATATATTGGAATTTGTGTATACTTTCAATGGTACTTTGATTTAATTTTCGAATAGTTGGTAGTTTTCGAGACATTCGTGAAAAACTCCCAAGAAATGCATTTTTGCATAATTTTTTGCGTTTTTTTCCATGTTGCGTCACGAAATTTTGTTGGTAAACCTCAGAATCGGATTCAACACCCCCGAAAACACACAGGAAGGAAAATATCAAAACCACCCCACAATTTGCTCGCAAAGAGCCTTTTTGAGCACAAATTAACTGGACTAAGAGCCAGAAATGAATGTTTCTTTTCAAAGCTGCCAGTTTGTCTCTCGCAAAAAATACTGGTCTGTTTCTTTACTTTTGGGATAAAGTTTGGGAAAAAGTTCGGGAAAAAGTTTGGGATTGAGCTTTCTGATGTTGTTGTTGTAATGTTTAACCAGAAACGAAAAGTAAAGAAACGCATTTGGGATGTTTCTGGTTTGTTGCGGTTTAAATCATTTATTTAACTTCATTGCTGGTTGGCTCACCCCATACAAAATTATACAATTCAATTATTTTTACATGCACTGATCATGTTGGGCTCTATTAAAAGAACAAAGAGAAACATTTTACTTTATATTTGCCTTTATTGTATCATTTTCCTTTAATTTAATTAAATTAAACCATTTTATGTACGCTACTTGAAAAATTTAATTTCAAATTATTCGATCAGCTGATTTCTTATTTGACAAGCAAGAAAGTGCAGTAACTAAAATGTTCGGGTAGATTCTTGCTGGAGGGGAAATGAAAAAAAGTCAAAAGCTCTGGCATTTTCGTGCCAGAAAATAGTAAAGAAACACATTTTGGGTAGATTTGGGATACTTCGGGATCCCACGGGCAAGTAAAGAAACAGACCTACTTGTAATTGATTTTTCCTACAGAGCTGTAGCAGTTTCGTTGATTTTCTCAAAAATGTCTGCAAGATAAGCCAATTTGGTAATCCATTGCTCATCATCATGGAATATACATCAAAGAGGTTTGCAGTTGAAGACAAATTTTTTTCCAGTTTGAACACATTCAACTCATCACGAAGTTGAAATAACCTGGATAAGGCTTTCCCTCTGGAAAGCCATCGGATTTCAGTATGAAGAAGAAGCAATTCGTACTGACTGCCCATATATTTACACACTAATTTAAACAATCTCGATTGGAGAGGACAACTTTTTACTAAATTTACTATTTTCACAGCTTCACCGAGAAATTTTTAAATCAGTTGGCATTTTTTCAAGTGCATAACGATGGAAAATACAATGACTGCTGGTACTTCTAGGAGCAAAGTTTTTAATATATAAAACAACCTCTTTAACCTTTCCCACCATTGCTGCGGCTCCGCCGCTGCATATATCAATACATTTTCCCCAATTAATGATGAGTTTAATTAATCATGAAACAGTTTATGACCTTGAAGTTCACACTTCGATCAAAAAATATAAGCTTAAAAAAAAAGTATTGTTCAATTTTTGTTGTTATGAAAATTTTTAATTTTTTTTTCTTTTATTGTTTGTATTTTACTGTTTATACTTCAGGAAATTTGTGGAACCCTGAAAACCCCAGGTTTCCGCGGAACACACATTGGGAATCGCTGCTTTAAACAACAAGGTGAGGAAACTTCTGTTCGGACTACTCCGACCTCTTACTCGGAGGCCACACGAGCAAGTACTCGCTAGCGAGCTGGGCAATTAATTGTCAAATCACTCGCTGCTCTACTCGCTTCTCAACTGGCTTCAAAAAAGGCAAGCCAGTTGGCTAGCGAGTAGGAAAAGTTTCGATGTATTAGTAACTCGCTAGCAATTACTCGCTCGTGTGGCCTCAGGGTTACCCGGAGGCCACACGAGCGAGTACTCGCTAGTGAGTTAGGTACATACATTAACTGTCAAATCATTCGCCACTCTACTCGCTGGCTACTCTTCTCAACTGGCTTCGGAAAAGGCTAGCGAGTAGCGAAAGTTTCGATGTATTAGTAACTCGCTAGCGATTACTCGCTCGTGTGGCCTCAAAATCTTTATGTGAATTAAAGGAAACTCTTTTTATTTCTTACCAATTTTATTCAAACAATAAAAGAGCAGCTACTGCAAATTTAATTTTTCAAATGAAAAACTGTCGCATTTATGAACACACCCATACACCAGCTGTTAAAACTCTCCACAAGTTACGTGCTCATTTTGGCGTTTGTCAGAAAAGTAGATCATCGGTCTTCGTATAAAATAAAAGAAAAACAGAAGAGAAAATAAAGATAATTAATTGAACCGCCGAACAAGTTGTATAATAATTATATATTTTTTAATTTTTTCTCTAAATATTATTCTTAGCACTACAAATAAACAGTGAGTTATTGGTTATTAATTTATATTTAAGTTTAATTTCAGTGCATATTTATACAGATTTTCTTTTATAGATGATTGGAAGGAGTGTAATAAATCTTGCAAGAAGTAGTGGACTTCTTTTTCGGAGAAACTTTTCATTAAGTACGGTTCGGGCACAGCAAGCAAAGAATCATACCCCCGATAAACTGGAAAAAAGGTTCCTTGTTTGGACTGGGAAATATAAGTCACTCGAAGAAGTCCCTAATCATGTGAGGTAAGATATAATGGTTTAACAAAGTAGGTACAAGAGCACAAGTTTTGGTTGTGAAATGCATTTTGTTGGTTATTTTCTATTAATTAATAGTTCGACTCTAAAACAGATGATGGATAAAAAAAACATTGCGAATGCATGTTAGATAAAAATAGATTGAAGGGCATCATCTGTTTTCATTTAAACTAGAGTTTTGTATATTTTTTAAATGAACTTTGCTGTTCTTGACATTGGTGCACAAATTGTGAACTATGTACCTTATAGAATATTTTGCTAAATGCAAATAAATACAGAATATGTACGGTTTTGGGAGAGTATATTTCAGACTGATAGTAAACTCCAAATTACCTTCGGCATGTGGCCAGTTTTTAAGAACCTGTATGAAAATCCCCAAGTACTGAACCTACTACCAGCAAACTTATTATACTTATTGTAGGATAAAAATGTACGTAGCGGTTTTTTTATTGTTTTATATTAAAATTGTTTGGATTCACTAGAGTTTTTGATGCAACATTTTTGTCTAGAAATACAAGATTCATCTGTTTCGAATTGAATTCGATAATTGCATAAATTAAAGATAGTCAAATGTGATATTTTGATCAGAAAACTCTTTGATCACGGCATTGGTCATAGATCGACAACAATTTCCTACACGCTTAAAGAGAGCTAAGTTAATGAGCTGCCCAAATGCAATACTGATGATACTTGATGCTAAATTCAAATCAATTATGCATAAGAAGAAAATGTTCTTGAAGGCTCGCCCATTAGAGACGAGAAAGCTAAACATAAATTAACACGCAATCATATTCATGCCATGCGATATTCCAGAGCCCTATTTTAAGGTGAACGTAAATATATACGATTGAACACGGGGCAGCAAATCCCCATTAAAATACATAACTATTAGAGGTCTGCATGAGTCTTAAAACAAGATTTGAGAAACTCAATAATATTTGCTGCACTCAACTCATTGTACTCGCTTCTTGAAATGAGAATGAGTACACTATCTGATGATTGAAAACAATATCAGTTGAATATTCATTTTCAAACAAACACACAGCGCACTTCACTCATCAGATGCACTCACAAATGAGTACGTACTCATTAATATTAATAATTGAGATTGGGTGCACTTCCCAGCGGAGGATCTTTCCCAGCCGCTGCCACCTTAAAACAGAAATATTTTTCCCGAGGTACTGCCTCTTGCAAGGTACTGACAAATCCTTCAAGAGTATATTTGCCATGAATAAGTGCTTCTCATGTAGCCGTTCGGACTCGGCAAAAAATTCCTGCCAAGAACACGCACACAGGAATGGTTGAGAGTTGTGAGTCACTAGACCCTGGTTCTCCACGAGCTTTTGCACTACCAAATTTAATTATTTATTTATTGGGTGCACTTAAAGCTGTGTATTTTATCAGAAATAAGCAATGTGTAAGGAAATTGTGTTTTTCTGTATATTAGGTATATTTACACAGCTTGTTATAATAGCTAGTTATATATGTAGGTGTGGTTATGTATATTTTTTATAAACTCAATAATTTAATATTTTCTTCAGTATTATTATTATTATTATTATTTATTAACAAGCAATTTAAAATTACAAGCTAATATACAAATTTAACAAGCATAGCTGCAGAGACTATTGGCTTTCTTGCTTATGAATTTAAGTTACAATTTTTGCATTTTTGAGAAATTCAGTAATGTTATTTATATTTGTTAGGCTGGGATTCTTCAGTATTTCATATATGGAATTGTTTTTGAAGATATTGATAATTATGGGTTGCGACACCGGACAAAGTTCCAAAATATGTTTTAGATCAAGGCGGGTGTTGCAGGTGGAGCAGGTTGGGGCGTCGTTTTTATTGAAGAGATGTTGGTGGGAAGCAGTGGTGTGTCCAAGTCGAAGTCTAGCAAAGTTAGTTATTTTTTGTTTCGAACAGTTCGTAGGGTACATCGGCGTAGATTTTAAGAGGTTTATATCCTTGTAGTAATGATGATACAGACTCCAGTCGTGGATGTTTTTTGTAACAGATATTTTTCCGGTATGCTTGAGGAGATCGGTTTTGGTCAAGATGTTGAAGGTGAAGACAGGTGCGTTTTTGGCTGAGTTCGCAGCACTGTCGGCATATTCGTTTCCGCATATTCCAACATGGCCAGGAGTCCACATTAGCTTAATGGCTTTCAATTTTATCAGTTGATATCTTATTGCTGATATGATTTCGGTGTTGTTGTTTGCGTTGTGAATTGCATTGATTACTGAGATGCTGTCGGAGCATATAATGCATTTTTCAGATAGATTGGCTGCAGTAAGTTGGCAGCGATATTAATAAAACCAACAAATTTCCAAATATGAAAACCTAATGGCAGATAAAAAGTATTTTTTCGAATGTAAGATATTTAGGGTTTTGAAATGCAGTTTTATAAAGTAATAGTTGAACCATAAAGAAAAGGATTGTTTTTTTTATAAAATAAACGCATCTTTTGATTCTTGTTTTTATTTTTTCTTGCTAAGGTATATAAAAACAAATTAAATCCCCGGTCGAATCTATCGAATACATGAAAGGCAATGTCTTAAAAAGATCTTGAATGACGTTTTATTCATGGGATTTCAAATCCTTCCCCTAAAAATTATGGAAAAACCTATACATACATATGTATGTATGTATGTTGTTCTTATAGGTAAATATTTGAATAAGAATCATTTTTGATTCAGTTTCTTAGGAGACAAATTTAGGAGCCATAAAAATCAAATTCAATCCAAAAATGACTTCCTAAGGTCCCTGGACTTTCCTATTTCCGGTTGGACACTCCGAAACTCCATACTGAATTTAAATCCTAAAAATCACTGACATTTCAAATAAAAATAAAAAATATTTTTAGTTTTGACAACAAAAATTGAATTTTCAGTGTTTTTGATGTTAATTGTTGTTCTCAAACTGTAGGTGTCTGGTAAATGTATCCACCGGTTAGTTTATCCGAGACTTTGACGATGAATCAGAAAATAAATAACAGCAAATTTTATCTGCTGGATAGCGTTATGTGTCAGATAGCTATCCGAAACTTTAACCGGAACATTTGAAACTGGCCCTTAATGATTTAGGGATGCTGAATTCAGTGGTACTGCCTAGTACTTCAAACAGGGACTACACAATTTAGGCCAGAACATGGTCCCAAATTGCAAAATTAAAAAAGGATTGTCGATGTCAGGAACTGAGTCAAGTTTATTTTTGAAATGTCTCCTTTTCCATACAAGTTTACATTTCGAAATGAGATAATTTCAACCAAATTTGTACGACATTTGGTTGGAATTTAAGAGCTCTGAAAAGGTTTTGTTATGAAAACGTCAAAGCGCAATGGAAGGAGACAAAAGAAAACAACAACAAAAAGCGATTAACAGCCAGTTAAAACTCAAAAATAAAATGAGCTGCCAAACAAAATTATCAAATTACAAATGAAAACACCTTTTCTGTGATTTGCGAAAGTACCTCATTTCTGCTCTAATGATAACACCAATAATTGTCAGAAAAAAACGTGGGGCTTTCGGATTCAAAAACACCAAAGGGCTCTCAATTAAGTTGTTGATAGGTATAAGCAAGAAACAAAATTTGCTTTAAAATGAATAAAAACAAACAATAGTTTCATTTTCTACTTCTATTTGTTAAGCGGGCCATTCACGTTAAAACAGTCGTATGGACGGTCCGCCAGACTTCAGTCGTATACAACGGGTTCTACCGTGAATGCCCTTGTTCTACATCGAACCTAGCGACTAACAACAGGTCGGAAGTCCGTTGAAAATTTCAACGAACCTTTCGACACGACTGAAATGTCGTATAGTGAATGGCAGTTTTTGAGTCAGTCCGGGCGACCGAACTACTCAGTCTATGAATAATCGTCAAACTATATGCCATTTTAGCATTGTTTCTAGGAGACAAAATAAATAAAAAAATAAAGCGGGCCATTCACGTTAAGACTGTCACATAGGCTGTCGATCGGACTGTTGCAACGACTGTCGAAAATACGCACACACGTTGCGAACCAGTTTTACGAACAGTGTGTCAAAAAATTCCTTCAATTTGTTTTTTATTTATTTCGTCTCCTAGAAACAAAATAAAAACTATGAAGATTATTCGTAGACTGAGTAGTTCGGTCGCAAGGACTGTCTCAAAAACTGCCATTCACCATACGACCATTCGGTCGTGTCGCAAGGTTCGTTGAAATTTTCAACGGACTTCCAACATGTCGTTAGTCGCACGGTCCGATGTACAACAAGGACACTCACGGTAGAACCTGTCGCATACTACTGAAATTTGTCGAACAGTCCTTACGACAGTTTTAACGTGAATGGCCCGCTTAAAGCGGACCATTCACGTTAAGACTGTCACACAGGCTGTCGATCGGACTCTTGCAACGACTGTCGAAAGTACGCACACACGTTACGAACCAGTTTTACGAACAGTGTGTCAAAAAATTCCTTCAATTTGTTTTTTATTTATTTCGTCTCCTAGAAACAAAATAAAAACTATGAAGATTATTCCTAGACTGAGTAGTTCGGTCGCAAGGACTGTCTCAAAAACTGCCATTCACTATACGACCATTCGGTCGTGTCGCAAGGTCCGTTGAAATTCTCAACGGACTTCCAACCTGTCGTTAGTCGCACGGTCCGATGTACAACAAGGACATTCACGGTAGAACCTGTCGTATACGACTGAAATTTGTCAGGCAGTCCTTACGACAGTTTTAACGTGAATGGCCCGCTTAAAGACTAGCAGCTTTCTGAGAATTTTTCGGCATATCGTCCGTTGAACCGGGTCGCAACGTGTGTGCGTACTTTCGACCGAAGTTGCGACAGTCCTGTCGACAGTCTCAACGTGAATGGCCCGCTTTATTATCAAATAAATTTGTGTGCTCCTTAAATTTCTCTTTCAAAAGCAAAAGAATAATCTCCAGCACGTGAATCCACAAAAAAAAAAATTGGTTCACAGCTCATGCCTTGAAAAAAGCCTTGTTTTTTAGTGAATTTTTATCTTCGTTTAAAAAAATAGCCAACAATTTGGTATAAATCCGTATGGTTGTTTTATTTGACATGCTACTTTTTTTAAAAGAAGTTAACAAAAATGCCAACTCAACATTTGGAAAACTTTTAGAAAAGTAAAAAGTATAATTCCGTCCCACAACATATTGTCAGTTAAGTTTTTTTTGAACAGAGTACCTACAAATAGTCTATTCAAAAACTTTTTAATCCGTTTTTTGATGTTTACACCCCTAGGTTTTGTTTATGCTACGAAATAAAATTGAAAACTTATTTTTGTTTTTCCAGTTTCGATGAGATGGAACGTTGCCGCAATCGTATTCGAATTCGCTTAGCCAATATAATGATGGGACTAACAGTTTTAGGATGTATAATAATGATAATTAGTGGCAAACAAGCTGCTAAGCGAGGTGAAACCGTATCGAAAATGAACTTGGATTGGCACAAGCAATACAACGAAGCCAGCAAGAAGGAACAATAGTTTTGTGTAAAAATCAACAGGTAAGACTGTTCACAAGGAAGGATCAGATTCGTTTTTTCAATGATATAAATGTTGCAAGCTTAAAAGTGATTTTGGAACAGTCTTTATTATTAATTATAACTTAGTCGATGAATTAGCTTCACCTTTAAAGCCAAAGTTTAGAAACCTTGTAAATGTTACTCATTTTTAGAACCATTGTTTATTCTGTTTGCTGCTACAAATAAATTTATTTTATTATAATCTGTTTTATTTTTCTAATGCTAATTGATAAGAATTACAGACAAAATTATAAGAAAGTAGTTGACTGTAACCCTTGAGGCTTGGGAACGAATCCAAGTATATTCCTCATAGGTAGATAGGGCATAGGTCTTTATAATTAAGTGATGCAATGCAAGGCTTAAAACTAATTAAGGTAGGTACTTGAATTAAATTATCTAAAGATTTCTGTTAACATATTATATTTATTCAAAAGGACTACATTAGATAACAATGATTTGCCAACAACTTTACAAGATATGAAGCTTGTGCTTCTTATTGTTCGGGTCGCAATGCGGAAATGGAAGCAACCTGTGCTACTTCAGCACGAAAAAACTATTCCTATCCCAAAGCATCTCGAATCATAGATTTGATATCAAATCAACTAATCTTGCAAAAACAGCCCTGGCAAGCCATAGCATAGAAAGTAGTAATTCTCCAGATTTTGAAGGTGTTAAAAATCTACAGACGGAGAAACATGTGTATCGAAACGTATGTCCTACAAACATTACACATATGTACATAATTGAGGAAATTTAGGGACAGAAGGTGACAGGATATATTTTTTTTTTTCTAATCAGGTCCAGAACCCTGAATTCTATCGATAACCAAGGAGATATATTCAAGAATGAAAATATGAATTAGTGAAAATTCAACTTAAAAAGTACTTTCGTACTTTCGGTGACCTTTTTCATTTGTAGTTTTGCGAAGTAAACGAACAGGCATTTATGTAAACTTCATTTGAAGTACTCTTTTTTTATTTTTTTTAATGGTAAAATAATCATTTTTAACATTTAATGTTAAAAACTTAATAATTCATTAATAATTGTGAATGTACATTTTATTGTTTTAATTGTTATTCTGCACTTAATTGTTACAATGTATTTTTTGTCTTAATAAAGTCCCCCTGAAGAAGGTAGCAACCTCTGCCGAAACATCAAGAAAGACAAACCCAGTTGCCAAAAGTATAGCGACCAAAAAAGGCGACGGAAACATTTTTTAATAATTTGCACTCATCTAGCTTATTTTCGATTACAGCGATAGCGGTGTTTTTAGTTTAATATATGTAGTATTTACATACATTTTTTGAGCAAGTAGTATCTTCAACCCAATTATCATTTGTACAGAAGAAATTCAGGGCCAGTATTACGATTATCGTTCAAAATCCATTGTTATCGTTACATTGCGATAACTTGGGTTTAGATATTTTGATTTTATGTGGCAATATTTTCAGGCCTCCACTCGCGTAAACCATAATTGGTCAATGTCGTGACTATCGTTTCCTTAAGTATCTTTTTTTTTGGTTTCGTAATTTGTAATACGGGCCCAGCTAAATGTTTTCTGTCATAAAACATAATAAAAACAGAAAATACCAACAAAAACATTTATGTTCATATGTAGATTTCAAAAGTGCAGGATAATTGTCTCTGTCATTTGGCAGAGGACGTTGATGTCCTCAAAACTCAATTAAAAAAAAATAACTTGGTCTAATATGTACGTCATATTTTTTTCTCATACCAATGAATTATTAGTAAACAAAAATCACAAGAAGTCATTAAACTATACAAGCTTTGAAGGTTTACAATTAATAGATCATTTTTCATGTGAAATAAATTTATTTCGAAATTGCCAAGGTACATTGACTCAAAATTAATTAAGTTATAGGTACATACAGTGTTGGATAGAGAACTAGCACACATTAGTGAATCGGATTTTAACAAGAAAAATCTATATTTTTGCTATGTTCTTGGAACATAATTTATTGAAAACTCTTTAATTCAACGTTAAAAAACTTAAATATACACAAAAAAAAGAATTCAGCAAAATAACAACAACAAGAAATCATTAAATAAAATTTGTTGGTGTAATATGGGGTGGTCACAGAATTAGCACAAGTACGAAATAAAATAATCTATCACTAAAACAAGTAGTTTTTTTCTAATATTTGTTTGGGTACCCTTTCTGCTTTAACACAGCCTTAAACCGCCGAGGAATACTCGCCTCTAGGTGCTGGCATTGATGAACAGGAATGCTGTTCCAGCTATCCCTAATTGCCTCCCAAAGTTCTGCTAGATTCCTTGGCTTCCTTAGTCCAACCTGATATTTAACATCGTTCCATACATTTTCTATGGGATTCAGGTCAGTACTCTGCACAGGCCAAGGCAAAAAATTGATTTGCTGATCACTAATGCACTGCTTCACCAGCCGGGAAGTGTATTTAGGATCATTATCATTCATGAATGTCCATGATAATGGTAAATTATCGTCTGCAAAGGGCTCAATATGGTTTTCAAAAATGCTCTTGTACTGATGCTGGTCTATTTGTTGCTCTATTTTCGAAATAGGCCCTACACAGCACCATGAAAACGCAGCCCACACCATAATACACACACCACCATGTTTCATAGTTTTAACTGTGTAACGTGGTTTAATATCTTGCTTTGGTGGACGCCAAACATAACGCTTTCCATCAGATCCAAATCGATTTAATTGCGAGTCATCACTCCAAAAAACATTTTTCCAAAATGATAAGGATTTGGATCCGTACTCCAGTGAACTTAAGCCTGGCTGTAATATTTTTTTTTTGACACCAGTGTTTTGTAGTGCGTTTTCATGGTACGGTGTAGGGGTTATTGTAAAAATAGAGCAGCAAATGGACCAGCATCACTACAAGAGCATTTTGGAAAACCATATGGAGCACTTTGCAGACGATAATTTACCATTATCATGGACATTTATGCATGATAATGATCCTTTATACACTTCCCGGTTGGTGAAGCAGTGCATTAGTGATCAGCAAATCAATTTTTTGCCTTGGCCTGCGCAGAGTCCTGACCTGAAACCCATAGAAAATCTATGGAACGATGTTAAATATCAGGTTGGACTAAGGAAGCCAAGGAATCTATCAGAGCTTTGGGAGGCAATTAAGGATGGCTGGAACAGCATTCCTATTCAATAATGCAAGCACCTAGAGGCGAGTATTCCTCGGCGGTTTAAGGCTGTGTTAAAGCAGAAAGGGTACCCAAACAAATATTAGAAAAAAACTACTTGTTTTAGTGATAGATTATTTTATTTCGTACTTGTGCTAATTCTGTGACCACCCCATATTACACCAACAAATTTTATTTAATGATTTCTTGTTGTTGTTATTTTGCTGAATTCTTTTTTTGTGTATATTTAAGTTTTTTAACGTTGAATTAAAGAGTTTTCAATAAATTATGTTCCAAGAACATAGCAAAAATATAGATTTTTCTTGTTAAAATCCGATTCACTAATGTGTGCTAATTCTCTGTGCAACACTGTACATACATAAATATTTTAGGAATAGAGAAAAACGAAAAAAGTGTTCTGAAATATTCAAGAAAACATAAGAGTTGTATTATAGTTTTAAATACTTTTGCTACCTACTTTAGTTTCTGACACATATTTTCATTAAGAAATCATAAAAA
Source organism: Dasysyrphus tricinctus (assembly GCA_963921185.1). Lineage (NCBI taxonomy): Eukaryota > Metazoa > Arthropoda > Insecta > Diptera > Syrphidae > Dasysyrphus > Dasysyrphus tricinctus. Next base: position 254,123,446 of record OY992532.1, read on the forward strand.
AAATCTCATAAAACTAGAACGTGTTTATCCCAGCGTTTTTATGTGTTTTTCATGTTTTTGCCTTTTAAAGGTCATATCTATGGAGCTTTGAAGAATTTTCAACAATCAAAACCGGTCCTTTCTAAATAAACATTCCTTTTTATGCAAACACGGGAATAATTAATAAGTAATTTTACGAAATTTGATTTAATCATTAATCGGACAGGTCCGCTTTTGCTATGTTCCATTGGTGTTATTAGATTGTACCGATTAGATAATTAACCAAAGGAAAAAAAAACAAAGATGTGCTCTCTAAATAGCAAATATTTTCCAATGATGCGAAATGAAAAATCCCACACAAAAATGACATAAATGAAATCATAAACCGAAAATTCAAATTGAAAACTATTTTAAATTCTTTAAAAAGGACCGTATGGTTGAGCCTCCATTGTTTTAACGCTCAATGATTAATAAACATTATGGTATATTTGCACAACAAAAAATTATTGGTCAAACTGCATGAATTGACTTTGTATTATGCATATTTTTAAAAATGTTCACTTCGTTAAAACCGAACATAAGTGCATTTTTATGTAAAACGAGATACTAAAAGCGTAAAATGATATTTTTAATGTTAACTAATTTATTTTCTCTCATGAATTTATAATAATTTGTCCACTATTTACCTACCTACATCGGGTACATGCTACATCACTACATGTGTCCGACAAATGGATTCTGTATGATTACAGGTTGTCAAAATCTTACGTGGGTCGTTATTTTTCACAAAAATGTACTCAATGTTATCTCCTCTCCTTTCATTTTTTTATTTATTTTTTTTTTCATTTTACTTCAATGTTTCGTCCATTTCCAAATTCAATGTGTGGATTCGTCTGGCATCGAGTTCAAATTCTTTTTTAACACAATTTATTATCCTGCCATCCACTTCCATTTGAATTGATGTTGAAGATGACGTGATGGCCACGGTTGGTTCATAATGCTTTCGTGGTGGTTAGGCATGCTCCATCCATACCTGGCAAAAGAAGTTTAGTTTTAATGTTACTTATGGTGCACCCGATATTTGAAATGAACTCTATCCACTTGACTCCTATATAGCATAGTATTATACATTTTAATGAAATACTCGTGGATTATTAAGCTATTGAAAACGAAAAAGAAATGAATTTTCTCTTCATGGTTAATCCTATTCTTCACATAGACAATTATTCATAGACGTTGAAATATTGCGTATCTTAATATTGAATCTTTCAGTTATTTTCGATAGTTAAACTTCTTTACTTTATCGCGCGAAAAAAGAATACAAATTTGTGTTTTTTTTGTGACATCTTGGGAAAGAAGAAAGAAACGAAAAAAAAAACAAATTAAAAATACATTCAAAGCAAAATTAAGTGGGTTGCCACTTCAGCATGGGTCCATGATATTCAACAGAAAAAAATATTTATGCATATCTCTACAGATTGGAAAGGCTACACGTAGACGTAACTAACAGCACAATAACCTGAAGTTAAAAAAATCATTTCGGGTTTTAATTTTTTTTTTTTGCACTCAAAATAACTTGTTTTTTTTTACCTTTTTTTATGTTTCTGCCTTACATAAAGTTAAGATTTATAAGTTTGTTATTTAGTGTAGATACAATTGTACCTACATATTATATATTACTGGAATCGTTTGGCTTTGCAAAAATATTGCACATTGAGAAATTGGAACTTAAAATAGATTTGATTGAGACGTATAGGTATAGAAATTTAAACAACTTACGAGTAGGTGTGGCATATAAAATGGTTGAGGCTTTTGTTACAATATACAATTTTGGAATTTGAATACTGCGATTATTAGGTACATAAAAACTTACCTGAATATTTATTTAATTAAATTTTTACACATATGTAGGTATTTTATTTTTTAGTTATGAATATGTATGTGTATAGCTGTTTCAAATAAAGGTGCTACTTTTTACTCGTTGTTTTTCTTATGGATGAACTTTAAGAAGTGACTTAAAACAGAGATAGGTACATACTAAAACAAAAAACTTTTCATGTGAAAAAGAAACCTTTTATTGTTACGTGGCGACCAAATAAAGACGATAGCTACATACCAAATTAAAAAACCGTTTTTTAAAGAGATATTTTCAGAAATTGAAATGTAAATACAATTCATGGAAACTCAGCCAAGTTGATTAGATTGTGTAGCTACTTACCTTACTTAAGGTGGATACCTACAGTACGGTGTTGATCAGGGTCTCAACCAATAAGCTTCTTTAGCCAGTTCAGTCCCTAGCTAGCTAAAAAATAACATACATACAAATACTTTGAACTGATTTTGAAGACTCGATGTTCAGTTAAAGTACAGATACAGATGCACGGACTATTATTATGTTAAGGTGAAAAATATTTTGAAAACTAAATAAAATGATAAAAATATAAAAATGGAAATGAAAATTGATAAAATTGATTTTGATATTTATGGGTAATTTATTTTATAAAGTCTTTATGAAAACTAGTCTCTCAAACTTATTGTGAGTTACAACTGATAGTTGATAAATACTTAAAATTGCTAGCTAACAATATAAGTTTATATAATTTTTGATTATTTGAGAATGATCCAAATTGTTCTGAATTACAAAGAAATTGACATTTTTCAATGAAGAGACAAGTTTTTGGTGTAATGATAAGTATTTTCGTAATTCGAACATTTTTAAAACAGCAATATATTTTTTTTTTTAATTTATTGTTTAGTGTTGTAGGCGAAAACCCCATATTTTGAACCCTTCACCCTTTTGAAGTACTAATATATGTAATAATAGAATATGAAGAAAATTTGAAAAGAAATTCTTCTGATTAAGTGTAGTGACTGAATATTAATAATTCAAGTAAAAAGGTTGAAGTGAGCTCAACTCAACTCAACTAATATAATGTAAAGTATTTTAACTGATCACTCCCATGAAAAAAGTTTCGTAATATTTTTTGTAGACAGTATAATAACATTTACAGTAGGCATAAATTTATCTTTGACAACTTCGTCATTTAAAAGTAAAAATCATGAAACCAGATTTTTCTATTTTTTTATGAAGTTTTTAATATATTGATATCTTTGAAAATATCACTCCTAGAAAAAATGTTTGTTTCCTTGTATAGAATTACATAGTGTACATGTACAAACTCACCGTTCATGTGTTACAGGCGAAAAACAGACACTTTCATCAAATAACGTTTTTTTAAAATGGTGATATCTCCTAGAGTCCTAGACGATCAGTCGTAAAAAACTGCGTTAACTTTTTTTTATAAAAAATTACATGGTCTGCAAGGTTTGTATGAAGTACTTTTAATTGCATTTACCGTTTAAAAGTTATAAGCGAAAAAGATTTTTTTTTGACTTTTGACCTTGAATAACTTCTAAATCGCACGATATTTGTCAATTGACTTTTGGGTGGGTATTCCTTATGCCAAAATAAAGATTATTGCATTTAAAAACCTTCAAAGTACATTTTGCTTGGGCTATTTAACGAAACAAAACATTAAAGAATGCTTGAGTAGAAACTTGCTTTAAAATATTGTAATTTTAACCTTTATTTACTTAAAAACCGTCGGCCGAAAAAATTTCAATCGATGGATTTTTTCTTATTTTTCAATGTGGCATACGCCCATCTCATAACAATTGGCTACGAAGGAGAAGAGTTATGTTGAATTCCTTTCAACCAAAAAATCGATTCTGTTTAGAAAAAAATCGATTTGTTCAGAAGAAAAAAATCAATTTTTCTAGACAAATGAAATCTTTCGATTTTAGCAAGATTTACACAGACTTTCACACACACTTGTAAGATTTGACATTTCTCTGCAGTTGAAAGTTTTGTTCCGCGGTGCTTAACAAATATTCAAAAGTGTTTCTCGTTCGTTTAAATAAATTAAAAACAAATATATACAGGGTGTCCCGTAATGAGTGGATAATACTGCAATTGGTGATAGCAGGCCTTATGACTGCTCAGAAAAAAAAAATATATAAAAAAAATATTTTTCTTGTGGTCTCCATGGTATAATTTATTTTCGAAAAATGTTAAAAAATTCAGGCCCTCCTAAAATACCTAATTACAACGGCCACCCATAAAGGATTCCTATTATTTTTGTATTTTTATAATATTCTTGAATAACCGCTCTAAATGATGGGTAGTAAACACCAGCAATGCATTTTTTGTGTTATAATTTTTTAAAATTATATTTTTATTCAAAAATAATTCAATATTTTTTTTTTCACCAAAGTTTGAAAAATAATAAAGGGAAACAAATGTATGAGAACATAAGTGGCAAATTTGATAAAAATTGGCCTGTTTAATGTACTTTCCAAAATGGTATAACACATGTTTGTGTCTTCAACCATAACCAATAAAATTGGCATTTAATCTAATAAAGTAGTTTTTTTTTAACATTTTATCAGATGAAATTAAGTTACTAAATGAAGTAAACACTACGACGACGAATGAATGACTCATATGGTTTTTTAATTTGTATTGCATTTAAAAATAACCGTTCTTAAATAAAGGCAGTAACATTTAACACTAGTTGCTAGATTTTTTTAAAATATTTTTTTAAATTAATTTTTTAATAAAAAAAATGATTAAATATTTATTTTCATCAAAGTTTGATAACAACAAAAATTGAGTTGTAAGGAAAAGTCAATAGATATACCAGTGTCACTATTATGTCTGCTAAATTCTAACTAACTAAAATAATAGTATGCACTTTCAAAAAGGTTTTGATTTAGGTATGGGAAATGCGATAAATAAAAACAACAGTATTAAAAATTATGATTTGTTTGTATTTTTAAATAAATTTGTATCATGTGTTCAAACTGTCCCCCATTCACTGTGTTACAGGCTCTGCATCTTCTAATGAAGGACCTCTCAATAAAACGAGCATATTGGCGCTCATTTATTTTCATCACAGCGTCTTGAACACGACGACGCAGTTCCGTAATGGATGTAATTGGTTTAGTATAAACCATTTCTTTCAGGTACCCCCAGGAGAAAAAGTCCAAAGGATTTAGGTCTGGCGAACGTGGTGGCCACAAAATTGGGCCCAGACGGCCTATCCACCTGTTGGGATACGTTCGATTCAAGTACCTCCTTACATTTACAGCATAATGAGTAGGACATCCATCGTTTTGAAGCCACATTGAATTCCTTAGCTCCTCGGGCACTTTTTGCAATAGAGTTGGCAAATTAGTTTGCAAGAAATTAAGATAGGCTTCACCATCTAAGTTGCCTGGTAATTCAAAAGAGCCTATAATTTGTCCATTCAGGATACCTGCCTAGTAATTGATTTTGAATTGGTACTGCGATCTGTCCTCGCGCATTAAATTTGGATTTTCCAGTTGCCAGCTATGTAAATTATGGATATTGAAATATCCATCCCTTTTAAGAGACGACTCATCACTCCACAATATTTTTTTGAAGAACTCCGGATCTTCGTGAATTTTTTCCAACATTTTTTGACAAAAAATAACTCTTGCGGGGAAATCTCTTGGTAGCAGAGTCTGGACACGCGTGAAATGAAAAGGATGAAATTTATATTTTTGCAATACCTTATAAACTGATGATTTTGCTATCCCTGTTCGTCTTGGAATCACCCGTGTTGATGTAGTTGAATCTGCTTCAATTTCATTCAGCACAATACCATCAATTTCTTCTCGCGGTAAACGTCCTCCGTTATGTAATGACAGAGAATTAACAATATTTGCAAATAATACTTTTTTATGTATTTTAATACCTATTTTATTACAAGTCAATTTTTTTTTTCATTTGAGAAAGTGTTAAAAATCTTCTCTAGTAGATTAAAAGCCAATTTAATGTGTTATTGCTGTAGATAGAAGCTTGTGATTTACCATTTGGGAAAGTGCATTAAAAGGAGATTTTTTTAACATTATTTGCCACGAAAGTTTTCAGTTTTTTGTCTTTTTATTAACTTAAAAACTTTGATGAAAATAAATATTTAATAATTTTTTTATTCAAAAATTAATTAAAAAAATTATTAAAAAGAAATCCAGCAACTAGTGTTAAATGTTACTGCCTTTATTTAAGAACGGTTATTTTTAAATGCAATACAAATTAAAAAAACAATATGAGTCATTCATTCATCGTCGTAGTGTTTACTTCATTTAGTAACTTAATTTCATCTGATAAAATGTTAAAAAACTACTTTAGTAGATTAAATGCCAATTTTATTGGTTATGGTTGTAGACACAAACATGTGTTATACCATTTTGGAAAATACATTAAACAATTACAATTTTTATCAAATTTGCCACTTATGTTCTCATACATTTTTTTTCCCTTTGTTATTTTTCAAACTTTGGTGAAAAAAAAATATTGAATTACTTTTGAATAAAAAAATAATTTTAAAAAATTATAACCCAAAAATGGCATCAGCTGGTGTTAAAATTTACTACCCATCATTTAGAACGGTTATTCAAGAATATTTTAAAAATACAAAAATAATAGGAATCCTTTATGGGTGGCCGTTGTAATTAGGTATTTTAGGAGGCCCTGAATTTTTTAACATTTTTCGAAAATAAATTATACCATGGAGACCACAAGAAAAATATTTTTTTATATTTTTTTTCTGAGCAGTAATAAGGCCTGCTATCACCAGTTGCAGTATTATCCACTCATTACGGGACACCCTGTATAAAAATATCAATGAACTTCAATTTCAAGTATCCAAAGTCGATTGATGATATGAAGCGAAAGCGCACGTTCGCCGACGTATTCCTCGATTGATGTGTTTTTTTGATGGATTTTGAATTGTGTTTTTTTTTTTTTTTTTTAACGGACGCACAACAATTTTTGTTTATTTCTGCTACTATTCCCGGAAATATATTTGTTTTTAATCGTATTAAATGACGCGTTAATCTGAATGCACTTTTGAGTATTTGTATGCCCATTAATTTGTTTACTTTTTGCCTAAAAATGCATGTCAATGGCCAACATACACAGTCATATAAAAAAATTAATTTATTTTATAAATTCTTTTCAATCCAAAAAAGAAATCGATCTCCAATGGTTGAAAGGAACTCGACATTAAGTTCTTTTCTAAACTGCATACAAGAAAATGGTCCAACACATTAATTCCGGCCGTGAATGGCCCTGTTACTTTCTTGACGTGTTACTTTTGTCCCCAGTCTCCCTAATTTAAACATATAAGGGCAGTATTGGGCGATAATTTCGATACGATTCATTTTCACGCAGTATTTTTGACTGTTGTAAAGCATTAATATTGTCTGGTGTAAGGCCCGCATAAAATAGTTATTAAATTACCCAAAAATTCCATTTGAAAAAAATAATATTCTTAAATGTTATTGCCCTGACTCTCTTCTTATGTTAAAAAAATTTCTATAAATAAATCCGACAGAAAAAGCCGGTGGGCAACAATTTGAATATTTTTTTTTTCAACATATAAACAAATACAAAATTGAAAAAAAGTTAAATTGGTTTATTTAAATGAAGCTAGAATATGTAAAGCTACATACATTTTGAAAATTATTGCAATTATTGATACAAAATTCATACTCAAAATGTGAATTTTTAGAATAAAAACAAAAAATACACGCTAATTACTCTATCTCTTCTAGAGAAATTTCAAGCAAAAATATAAATACCAAACAGAGTCAGTTTGAAATTCTTGTTGATTCCATGTGTGTTCCCAGGAGATTTTTACAAAAGATTACTGCAAGTTATCCGGGGAGGCGTTAAGCAATTGAGCAGCTGATCCATCAATGCGGCATGGGTGATGAATTAATAAACTATAAATAGCCAAGAATTTTGTCCGTATTTGATTGGTGAAAGAGAGCTTACCATCATTGCATACATATGTTCTGCTTCGGTTTTCGATTAAAAAATAAATAGGTATTCATTGTTCCTTGGTCTGATCATATGAATACCTATCTGTGACTCCACAGAATTCATCGTTGAAACCATCTACTGCGCTGGTCTAGGATATTGTCCTATTCGAAGGTAGTATCAAACGGTGTGGACTATTTTTATTCTTGGTTGCCATGACAAGTTTAATATTTTTGGCGAATTTCATGAGTGTAAGAGTTTTTTCGTGGGTGTTATGGTAAACATTCTACACTTGCTGCTTCCTCTTAAAAAAAAACCCTTTCACCATGGATATTTTTGGGGACTCTATTGATTCTTAGTTCGTATGACACATGGAACATTTATTAAAATTTTCCTTAACATACCTTTATTTTCAAAGGCTTTTCAATAATATTTTACCTGTTGTACCTGAGAAAATGTCATCATTACATAAAAAGGACTATAACTTTTTTTTGGGAGGTTGTATCATTTTGAATTTGGTTTCATTAGATTCAGCGTTAAGAACTACCCTTAAACCATGTATCATGTGATTAGGTTTTACCCAAACAAATATTTTAGTTTTATAGACCTCAAAATTCTCCCCGTCTGCACCTCTTCAAATGCATCTACACAAAAAGCCAGTGCGGGGATTTTGAGGGACTTTGGTTATGTTATAGAGGTTGCAATTCTGCGTCGATTCCAATTTTAATATTTCATGAATTAATTTTTTCAACCTCGGAAGCCATTTTTCCTGGACCTCCATATTTTTGGCTTGGAAAACCAGTCGCACGTGCAGATTGTGCATCGGACCATATACTAGGAAGGTTTTTTGCGACGTATAGGCATCTGGGAAATCACCACATAGAGGAGAGTGAACTACCCTATCCAAAAAAACTCCAAATACTCAAGTTTAAAAAAAAAAACTAATTTTGAGCACAAGTTGTAGAATAAGCAACCTCAATCCAATGAAGGCGGGGGCACAGTACGTGTTAATGGTCGCAATAATGCATTTATACACCAAAACTTATTCATTCATTCAGATGCCATAAGGAACTTTGTGGAAAAAAAGCATTCTTAAAGTAGTGTTGTGTGAGTTTAATTATAACGACATTAATCACATCATAATTTTAATAAGGATGCCCCATTTTTAAATGTAAATAAAAAAGTTTTTGAAACACCGCACTATTGCGTATGTATGTAATTTTGAAATGTTTGCGATTGTGCTTTTGTGATTGAAAAGTTTACAGTCGTGGAGACGACCGTAAGATTACTTATCTCATCTGAGCCACTCAAAAAGAGGATGCTAATCGATAGCTTTAGTTCAAACATTTACAAAACTACTGGTCGGACAAGCCTTATCACTTTTATAGTATGAGCTAACTTCTATGTGGTTTCAAAATGTGTGGTGGCCTTAACCACTTGTTTTCATTCTCACAAAAGTTTTAGCAAAATCCATAACTTTACAAAAAATGTCGGGCTCGTTGCAACAATTACCAAAAAAGTCTGTCCGAACATTGGTATTGTGTAGAGCACAGTCTTAGCTTTCATTTGATACCTCATTTATAGAAGTTTCTTATAGGTACACTTAGCCAACATTAGGAAAATCAACGGATTGAGGATTTAACACTTGGTGGAAATTAATCTCGGACATTTTAAAAAGATTAAAAGAAACACTTGTCCGCAACATTACGACATTGGTAGCGTGTAGAGCACAGTCGTTAACTTTTATTGGATACATCAATTATGGGAGTTGCTTTAAGTTTAGATACACTTAGCTAAAAATGAAACCTGAAAGGTGCATTTTCTAACCATTGCCACCACATAAAGTTTCATTTTTGGTTTCGATCTCCAAGTTGCGTTTGATGATTATGGAATAAAAGATAAAGACTTTTATAGATTAACAATAAATATTTACTTAAACTAATGTAATTTAAACACAACTTATTTATTAATATCTTCTACACGTTTCGGAAAACATCAGGTTCGATACAAATATTATATTGTATATAAGGTCTTTATGTTTTATTTCATAAGATAAAGTTTGTGCAACCAGTAGGTTTGTAAATGCTTGAACTAAAGCTATCGATTGACATCCTTTTTTGTTTGATCAGAAATGAATTACTCGAACATTTCATTCTCCTTATCATCGTCATCCTTAAAAGATGATGATAAATTTGTTATGGAGTTTTTGCATAAGGAGCTTACTCGAATTAAAAGACTCCAGATGGAGAATTTCATTGGAGCTGTTGAGCAATATTTAGAAAATAATTTTACAGCAAATATGAAAGGCCACTTTTAAGTTTGTCTCTCCACATTGCTCCTATCTTTATTGGCCTCTTCAATTTGGACCTTTCAAGCATGTCTTCTATCTTTATTTTGGCTTCTTTAATTTTCAAACGGGCTTCTCTCTTCCAATCTTCAATCAAATTCAACGAAACATATGTAAACTTCAACCATAACGCTATAAATTATGCGAATAGTAAAAAATTCGCTGTCTACGTTACATCCTAAAGATTCGGTGGCCACAAATTATATCAAACGAGGAATTGTGGCGCCGGACAAGTCAAGAGCGGCTGGAAAATCAATTACATTTATAATATATATAAACGTTTTTATTTCTTATTTTTATACATAATTTACAGTCGTATACAGAAACAGAAAAAATGTAACTGATGATAAAGTTGTTAGGATTTAGTTGTATCAATTAACGTAAAAAGTAAAACACATTCGAAAGTACCGTTACTTAAACTAAACACCATTATACGCAAAGAAATAAAGAGAAAGAAACAGACAAAAATGGAACTGGAAATAAAAGGGTAATACTTCAATACTACTGTTCATCTTATAAAACTGTTAACTTTTCCCAGATTGTTCTGTAAATCTATTTTCATATATTCTAACAAATTGGGTTCAGTCAGTGAGGTAAGAAGAGAAGAACTCCATAGATACGGATTCCATCATGCTTTGATAGTTTGTGAAATAAGATTCCATGCTTCATTAAATGCAAAGCCATTACAAATGATGTCACGGCGTGTATAAATTTCGCTCCCGCCTAGCTGTTTGTCAAATCTTATTAGAATAAGGGCCAGTTTGTTCACATTGTGTTATATCCGTAATAAGTTTTCCACAGGCTCTGGTTAAATGCACCTAATCAACCATTATTGGATGATTAGTTATTTCCATAACACATAGGTTTACAAATATCGGTTAACTTTCCGACACGTGAGAGTAAGAGTCGTTCTAAGAGTAATTTTTTACACTGAACTCAAATCCGTTATCTGTTTTTCGCTATCAGCTCTGGTTTTCGAGATATTACCGTTAGGAAGTGAAAAAAACCCCTTTTTCGACATTTTTGGGGTTATGTAACTATGCAAATTTATTTTTATTTTTTTTTTGATTGTACAGATTTCTGATAGTACTAATCTTAATCTTCGAAATTCAGCTTTAATCGCTCCAATATCTCTTTTACTTTTTGAGAGATATCAAACTAGTTATTAGTCCTCATCTGACTACTTATAATTTTAAAAATGCTTTCTCTTTGGCTTAATATGTTCTCAAAAGGATTTTTAGTGTAGATTTCAAATCTGAAACCCATTCTTGGCTCAACTTTTGGAAATAAATTTAAAATCCCCGTTTTTGACCATAGTTTTTTTTAATTTGAAATAACTCTTACAAATTAAAAGAAAGTGTAATGGAACTGCACGGCTTATATAAATTTTGGTCCATTTCACGTAGTCAACAATAGTCATCCCCAAAACCTTTGCAACTTTTGTCTATTCTTTCTAAATCTTATGGTGAAGTTGCTCTCCTTGCTCATCACAATATATTGAAAAATGCAATTGAGGATTCCTCAAAAAGTAAAAGATGATTAAAGCTGAATTTTGAAGATTAAGATTGTTTTTCTTGTACTTTCTAACGGTAATATCTCGAAAACCAGAGCTGATAGCGAAAAACGGATAACGGATTTGAGTTCAGCATGAAAAATTAGCCTTAGATCAACTCTTACTTTAGCCGTGTCGAAAACCTTGTAAATCTTTGTAAATAAAAACACAAACTCATTGTCTAAAAATTGTGACTAACAAGTACATTCGCGGATTTACCAGTCACAATAATCATTGATTAAAGATCTGTGAGCAAAGTGGCCTTAAATATTTGCCTCAATAATGTTTACTTAAAAATTAATAAAGGGTACGAAGGGGGTGAAATGAAAACCGCAAATGTTTTTCAACATTTAGAATTTAAAAAATGATTTAAAATGATGGCTATATGTATATCTATAAGACTAGTATATATGTGATATAAGGACCACCCTAATATATAAACAGTGTTATATAATGTTGAACAAAAAATTGATCAATATGAGTCAGTGTTGATGACATTTTAACCAATCAAGTTTTGAGATATTTTAAGAAACAAAAGAGTTGAGCAGAAAACTCTGAACATTTTTGAAAAAGTTCATATGAAATGTATAATATTTAAAATCGATATAAATGTTTCAACAAAAATTTATAAACATTTTTCTTTGGAGTTTGTGGAGTTTGGCACAAAGTTCTCTTATCGAAAATGTGGCATTTGGTACTGATGAATCCCTTCTTCGTTGGATTAGAAAAATACAAGTCTGATATTCAAAAAATTAATTCTGGTATGCCCCAGGGCTCCGTTTTGTCTCCAACTCTCTTTCTCATTTTTATTAATGATCTTTTATCTGAAACTTGTAATCCAATAAATTGTTTTGCTAAGGACAGCACCTCTTAGCTTTTCATATTCGTTTCTAGATTCACATCGTTGTCCTTCAGATGTGGAACTCCAAGTCTGATCTTGACAACATTGCCCAGGGGGGAATCAAAAACCGTGTAGAATTTAATGCTTCAAAAACTAAGTGCTGTTTGCTGTTGCTAAAGCAGAACCCACCTCCAATGCCACTATTAATAAGCGCTACTTGCATCGAACAAAATGAACAGTGTTCAGTTCTGGGTATATGTGCACCACAGATCACCTTCTGTGGAATGATCACATATTCAACTTTGCCAAAAATGCTGCGAAGTGTTTAGGTTTCATTTGAAGATTCGAGAAATTTGTCTCCCACTCTGATCTGACTCTAATCTACCAAACCTTCATTTGCCCAAAGCTTGAATACAATTCTCATATTTGGGTGGGTGTTCCAGTAACCCATTTAAGACTATTGGATAGAATTCAAAAGAGAGAGAAAATGATGGGTTATAGTACTATAACGGAAATATTTGCATCTCTTGAACATCACCGAAATGTTTCGTGTCCCTCTTTATTTAATCGCTATTTTTTATAAACAGTGTTCTAGTGAAACAGCCAGTTGCATTTCTCCCCTAAAATAATTCCACCGTAATGCTCGAACTTCCAGGAATGCACATTAGTTCACTTTTGAGGCCAATTTCGAACATACTGTCAAGCACAGAGATTCTTTTTTTAGCCAAACAACACAAATATGGAATGCTTTACCTGGCTTCCATTTTTATATTCAGAGCTTCAAAACTAATGTGCACTGGTATCTCCTTTTAAATCCTTCCGTGTTTTGCTAGCGCTCGCACTGTGTTGAACCATTTAAAAGATAGTCCAACCAAAACAAAAATTGGGAAAGAAATGTTTGGGATACTTATGTACAAACGTTTTCGATTGAAATTAAACTGCAAAATTCTAGATCTTCGAAACACACAAATTCAAATTTTAACTCCTTAAGTATTTGCATCCTCTCGGTCTTTTTATCTATAAGACAGACTCATGGAATCTGTAAATATCCAATTAAAGCGAATGTCTGGTTCTGTTGGTAAAAAAATAGATTTTTCGGTGATATGAAGGTGAAAAAAGAAAACAAATTTTAAACTCAATTATAATGAAAATGCTTTAAACAAATTTTATTAAAATTTTTTTTTTATTTTTATGTATATTTGAAAAAAAAAAAACAAATTCGAATTTTCCCGCGCATGGACTCGCATCCGCGCAAGTGGCAAATAATAATTTAAATAATTTTCTGAAATAAAATTAAAATTAAAATAATCTTATATTGGTCAACAAATATTTTGCAAGAAATACAAAGAACAATCGTCAAACACAAATGTTTGTATCTAATTCAAACATTTTGGAAGCGAAAAGTTAAACCAATAAATTTATTGAAAATTTCAAGATAATTCAGTATAAGCTCCAAAACATTGAATTATGAAATTCCAGCGGATAATTTTTTATCCGCACACAATTGCGTAGGTACGCATTCGTTAACTTGGGGTGGGTTTATTCCGCTCCGACGATATAAACATTGAAAATATAGTAATTTTTATTTTAGGCACATGATTCAGAAAATATTATATTTATTAAACCTTCTGTTTAGTTGAAATAATGTAAAAATATACCACAAGCTCATAATTTAATCAAAAGAACCGGTGCCGAACCTGGAGTTTTTGTCACCCGAGGTAAATTATAATTTTACTGCCCAAAAGCTTAAGAAAAGAAAATCAAACAAATTAAAATGTACGGTTTTATTTAATATTGTTAAAAGGTTTTGGACAAAATTTGATTGATTTCATTTTTTAAAAATCTTGTAGCGATTTTTTCTTACTTATTGCCTGAACAGAATGGGAGACGGAGCTGAAATAGATGTCAAAAATGCTGCAGCTGGAGGTTCAGGAGTTGAACAATGTTTTACTTTTACTCTGACATTTTTGACATCTATTCCGGATTCGTCTGCCATTCGGTTCAGGCAGAGTTAGCATGTCTTTATCAAGATAAGTATATAGCAACAAGCCCCTGTTAATCATTCTTATGTTATGGTGGACCGAAGATATTCTGTATGTCATTATTAAATTAGGATACAGTTCAAGTGATAATTTTGCAGCTAAATATTTATGGATCAACAAAGGTTGGAAATCAATAAAGACAAGTCCTAAAACTTCACTTTCTTTGAAATATCGAAAAGAAATCCGAAAGCTCATTTGAGAAATTGATACTGTGCAAAGCGCTCATCGAAAGAAGATACAGTCGCATCGAAGAAATCAACCTAAAATTTTAATTAAAGATCGATTTTTCAAGAGATTGTTGAAATTAATAACGGTGGTTACGTATGTTCATTGAATCGTTTTCAAAATAATATGAAATCCTTTATTGAATGTTCATTTTTAGGAGCAATAAATATTCTTCTTGTATAATGCTTCAAATGATGATTTCTGTCAAATTCCAAAATTTCTTCTATTTAAATAAAAGTATCATACATTTCTGCCTGCGAATGAATATTAGAAAAATTGTTCAAGACATTCGGTGAGAGTATTCTGCCTGTTCAGTTTTTGAAGAAGGACCCAGGCGGCTCCAAAAAAAAAGTTGTACAAATTCTGAACAGCATAAAAATTATATTGCACTTCACAAGCTTCGCTGTATCATTCACTGACAAGTTGAAGTTATGATCTGTACTATGTAAAGAAAATGCGTGATAAAACTTGTCCAAAATTAATTTCTCTAGTCATGTGCCGCCCCAGGCAATTGCCTGTTTTGCCTACAGGCAGGTTGGACACCGAAGAGAACACATTTCAACTTAAATGAGATCATTAATATAAAAAAAGCACACTGAGCCCCTATGCTGCATATACATATAACGAGATTCATATTTAAATAAATGAGCCTATTATAATGCTTTGAATATAAAATTTCAGTATAAGAAATAAATATTTCTGTTTCAAAGTAAATGGGTGCATTTTATTGATTCTTATTTAAAAACAAAAGAGCTGAGTGGCGAACTCGAAAATATTTCTTTTTACAATGTACAGTTTATCTGGCTTATTACTTTTATGGTATAAGGAATATTTGGTATTAAGATTACCAAAAGCCTTCAGATCAGTCAAAATCTGAGATTTTTGCACATCATTGATGTCCAAATCGAAAATTTAAAAAAGGAAAAGAAAAAAAGATCTTAAAATTTTAACAAGATGTATATTAGGTTAATATTAAAAATAACGTTTTTGTGCAAAGCATAGTGGTAGAAAATGTGCCCAATGTATAAATTGGGTTTGTGAAAAACCTGTCCCACTGTCGAAAAATTAAAGACCTATAACAAATTAGTGATTTGTAGTTTATTCATTTTGGACCCTATTGAATCAATATCAAAAAGCCTAAAAACAAATTTGGAGCGGTTTTAATTCTTTTTGTGCTGGCACACCACTCTAAATGCAATTTAAATATAATCAGTTAAAATAAAAAAAAATAAGCAACATTCTGAGGTAAAAGACAGAAAGTGTAACTGCGGTATTTTGTCTTTTTCTACGCGTTAACTGTCCACTTTTCGAAACTATTAAGGAATATAAATATAAAAATATAGATTTGTCATTACATTGAGATCAACGAATGTCACAACTGAAAGAATACGATTTTGCAGGAGGAATAAATGAGAATTACATTAAATATGTCTTTTCCTCATACAATTTGGTAACAAAAAATTAGAATTTGATTTATTTATGTATTTCGGGCTACTTTACACATTCCATCGAAAACGTATTCTCCATTCATTTTCAAAAAAAGTGCAGTGTAAAAACGGAACTACCGCTCTACTTTTGCCACAAAAATTGTCCTAAAACTATTAAAGAATTATTTAAAATCACCAACATAACACATGTTGGCGATTTGTTACTGCACGACCAGCACTAGAACTTGGCATTTAATTTTGGCATCAATTTGTTTGATATTATTTCACTTTTAGTATTTGATCATTAACTTCCAACTGTTCGCACTATGCCAAATATTAAATCATTATAAGAGTAAACAAAATCCCTTAAGTGCTCGCTATACATATATAAAAAAGCATTCTAAGATTCATATAGTTATGTATGTGATCTTACCTTATTTTTATCACTTTTTAATATATCATACTGCACAAACACTTTTATTTGATAAACTTATGCATAGATATATTTATATTTTTAGTGTGGGCTTAGCGCTAATATTAACTTCGGTAAGCTAGCTTTATGACGTTATATTTCACTCATACAGCTAGATAACCAAAGAGAACCATAGCACAAATTTAAAATAATTTTTCGTTTAAAAAATAAGTTTATTATCTTAAGTACACTTAGAATAAATATAACCTTCCCGTTAGAATGCATAAGCGACATTTTCAAAATTTTAAATTAAAATTTTAAGAAAAATCTTGTTCAGTTATTTATTTGTGTATTTTGTTGTAATAAACAGATTTTTAAAGAGATTTTCAGCTGAAAGTCCCGTTCCAAATCTTTTTATTCATTTATATACACAAATAAACAAGAGATTTTTTTCGATGCCTGTAATTTTTGTAAAATGTCGCTTAATACATTCTTACGGGAAGGTATCGATATATAATTTAAATATAAAACACATAATCAAACAAATATAACATCAATTCTTAATCTATAGTTTAAAAAGAAATAACTTACCATTTGGTATGAAAAAATTTATATTGCTAAAAGGAACACAACAAAAACAATTATATACAATTAGTTCTAGTCAAAGGACAAAAACCCACTGAAGACGAATATTTTGTTTGTTTTATAAGTGAATCAACAAAAAAAAAATAATACACTTTGCTTCCTGGTGAAGTAAGTTTGCATTCTTTACATGTTTCGGTTGGCCAAGTGACTGGAACGATGGAATAATTCAGTTTTACTTTTGGTCAACCATGAATTTCTGTTTTCGGTTTCATTAAAATAAAAACGAAACAAAGTCAAGTTAAAGATAGTTTTCTCATCATAAAGGGCTTTGATATGGTGGTTTTAAGAGTTGTTGTTGTTTTTATTATATTGTTATATAGTACAGCAATTATATGCTTAGGGTGTTGTTTTTTATACCTTTTTGAAAATCTTCAAGGGTCATTTCGATTGAAGATGAACTAGGAATATTTATATAAAAAAAAAAAATAAAAAAAAATCTGAAATGTAGGTTTTTTTTTCATTGTTTTTATGGTACATAGCACCTTGAGTGGGTTGAATGCGTTCATTCAACTGTGCGTGGGTAATTTAATTGTTGATTGTTCTTTCATTTAATGAATCGGAAAACAAAAGAAAATGATAGAATCTCTTTAAGAGAAAATCAAGATGTAGACATTTTATATGTAAAACAACGCAAAGTTCCTTAGAATTCAAAGGCTCAATTCGAATGCATTGTTATTGAGTTAATGAACTTTTGTGGGAATATCGCTTCTGAGCATAAAAGCCAATGATTAAGTTCAAGCTAAAATGAAAACAGTAAAACAAAAGTAAATTGCTTTTTAAATTTTAGAAAAAATATTTTCTTTTTCTCATTAAAAATAGTGTAATAATAATGTAAAAATAAATTTGAATTAGAAAGTTGCAGACTCAAACAATTTCTGTAAATTTTCATAAAAAAATGTTGCTTAAAAGAAGGAGCGCTCTCTAAAAAAATTATTCAAGTTGTTGAAATAGAACTTGGAACGCACCTGCGAGTTTGGTCGCATTTCAGACCACAAATTAGTAATGTGAACAAACGCACATGATACGAAGAAGTAATACTGTGTTGCGATTATACAAGAATTTATTGTAACTGGAAGCTTGAATTAGATCAAGATATTTACATTTCGTTACATGTTTTACTCCAATTAAAATATGAAATGTATTGTTCTCAATTCAAGAAAAGAAGCATGAACCAAAATATTCTTAGGCAAAGAAGGCACCCGTGAGGGAGTAGGTAGTAATACATTTTCGGTGAGTTTTTATTTTAGAAATTTTGCTTGGTAGACATTACAGTTGTACCAAATAATTACAAGCCAATATTGGAACGTTTCATTCACATTATTATCATTTTACATAACCATCTTTAAAAAATTGAAATTCTGTTGTCTGAAGAAGAGAATAACCACACCTGAGACAAAATAAGGATCATACACTTTTTGTAAAAATATTTCTGTGGTGTTTGTTGGAAACATGAAAGGCCCAAAAATTATTTTGTGAAATTCACGTCCACTGAGTATCGTACAGCTAAAGTATGAACAGATCGATTAATTTTCTTCAAATTTGGAATATAATTTCTTTTAAGAACATATTTACTAATATTCTAAAACTAAAACATCACAATTTTACAAAGTAAATATTTCGTTGTAGTTCAATGAAAACACCTTAGGTCTATTTTTCTTGAATATGAGAAACCTCTCTTAAATTTTTCATCTTATATTAAGCTTCTTAAGGCCCATGTTGCTCCACTTTTCAATTAAAATAAATAAACTTAAACATTATTTTCAGGTGACTCACATAAGGTCCGTATACTGTTAATTTATGATCCTGATTTTGAGACCACACGCATTCCCATCCTCAAAAAATTGGTAGTTTTTCACAGAAGGAGGGTAAAAAACTGTTAGTTTGTTAGTTTCTGCCTAGAAAGTAGTAACAAGCATAAGATCTGAAGATCAAAGGGGCCCTACTGATGTTTTCATATTCATATATCAATTTTATTTTTAAGAAGGTGAATACTTATCAAAACAAAAGTGAAAAACCAAATATTTTATTTAATTTAAGAATGTGTTAAAAACTAAACCAAAAATCTTCTTTTTTGAAAGAGTTATATTCCGATTTTTGTTTTTTTAAATAAAATGTTCGCCTTTAAAAAAGAGTGAAAATCAGTAAAGCCTCCCGGCTTTTTCTGCCTTTTCTGACATTTAAAAAAATTGCAGTTAACAGTAAGCTAAAATTATAAGCCACAAACAGTCTTTCAGTGGAGGATTAAATTAAACTTTGAGCTGTAAAAAATCTATTGAAATCGAAGAGCGGTAGTATGTAAATCATTCTTTTCACCTCGCACTTTGATTAAAATAAATATAAAACACAGCGTTGAGTATCAGAAATGATTTGTTCAGTTAATAATAGGTTAACTCGAGACCTAAATTGGCTGAAAACATTCAGGAGTTAACTCGGGTTTAACTCCAAAAATTGTATGATTTCATACTTTAAAACTGTTTCGTTGACTTTTGGTAATTGTAATAGTTAAAAATATTTGGAAATATGCTTCATTTACATAATTTAATTAAATTAAACAGAAAGAAAAGAAATGTTTTAATTGAGGTATTACCTCTTGCGAGGAAACAAATTCTCCAAGAGTATACTTGTCATGAATAAGTGCTTCTCATCTAGCCGTTCGGACTCGGCAAAAAACTGTAGGTTCCCTCCATTCCTTCAATAACACGCAAACAGGAATGGTTGAGAGTTATAAGTCACTAGGCCCTGGTTCTCCAAGAGCTGTTGCGCCACCCAATTTATTAATTTTATAATTAAACTAAAATAATTTTTTTTTATTCCTTTCCGAAAAAAATTTAAGACCAACTATTTTTTTAACAGTAGGTTTATTCTCGGTTGAACTAAGAACGCTTTTAGAACCTTTTGGATTTATTATTTAACAGAATTAAAAAAAAAAATTAAAACTTTTGAATATTGTCGAAATTTTTACCTTTGCCTGATTAGTCACTAATACGTCGAGTTTTGCCATGATCATACATTTTATAAGTTGTTTTTAATTTTTACTTTTCTCCATAAAAACGATTACAAAAACCCTTAAAACATTGAATATACAATGAGTAAATATGTAAATAATAATAGAAAATGATATCCAATGCTTTTGAAGTATTAACATTTAACCATTCCATATTTTACAATATTAAAGTTTAAAGGGCTGTAATTTTGTTTATCTGATTTTTACATGGCAGGTTTTCAAAATGCATTGAATTTGTGTAATATGTTGGCAGGCATGGACTATACAAAATGTTTTAAAGTATGTATTTTTAATCAAAAGAAAAAAAAAAAAAAGGTTCCTCTAAGCTCTAAGACTAAACGGCTTCTCATCAGTTTTTCATTATAAAAGAGACCCTTGGAGGATTTTTCCTTGGAAGAAACAAAACTTATAAATAAATATTTTTGTTTTTAGGTGGCTGAGGCTAGCAATCGCCAACCAGACCTTCCGCAGAAAATCCAAAGCACTAACCTTTACGGAATGGGGTACTACAGATGTAATACTATATACAAATGTATTCAGCAACCGTGCTTGTGAAACTTGTAAATTTAGACAAAATCGCAACAAGTAGGTACATATAATGAAGTAGAAGAAATTATTGAGTTGATAAGACCAGTATTTCAGAATGGGAGATCTTCTGAGTATTGAAGAAGAGCTTGAGTTAAACCCACAAAGTAGATAAGTTCATTCTAGTTCAAATTTGATTTCGCACGTCTAAGAAACTGGGCCTTTATATGTTTTATACTCCGTATCAAATCGAAGCCAAAGTATCTACAACCATTAATTTTAAAGGTTTCTCGAATACTAATTAAACAAATTTGTCATAAAATAGAGCTAAAATGTATGAAAAAGACATTGTGAATGTGAAAGTTTTCAGTTGATGCAGAACTCCTGTTTTACACTGGAGAACTGATCTACCTCTTGTAGATCTATATTCTATATTCTATATTCCTTAAACTTTAGTGCACCAAAGTATTCTGCAGTACCTAAAAGATTATTGAAATTTACTGAAAATTTTCAATACTTTTCTTGGTAAAAGAATTTTGTATCTTAAAACATAAGTTCTTACTTTTTCTTCAAGAAATATTTACAGTCTGAGTAAAAGCTTGATCTTGCTTGAGTATCTAGGTATTATCAGTGTTGAAAATGTATAATCATTTTGTATTAATTTATCTGTATTGAAGCTGTATTCAATGATAAGAATCATATAAAAAGAAAGAAGTAAAGCAATTAAGCCTCTGTGAACCTGTATTGATAGAAAAAAGTTTTTAACACACGGTACTTAAAATCTGAACAATCCTATTTCAAAATTATTTAATGATTAAAGCTGCAATGAATTTAAATTCTTGCTCAAAACATTCATTTCGAATTAATTTTAACGAAGATACACAACACAGAAATGCTTTTACGATGAACAAAAGTCAATATTAAAATTCGTGTGACAAATTTTTGATTTTAAGCAAAATTACTTCAAACATATAGAAATAAACCAAAAATTGATTGACCGTATTCAGCTTTATGTTCTTCACTTAAGTTCTTTAAAAACTTAATTGTTGAAAAAATTTAAAAGCAATCTCAAGCTTGATTTTACCGCAAAAATCTAACACAGTTTCAATAAAGGAAAATCTATTCACCAGCTATAGCTGCTTGAAAATAAGTTTTAATGCGTTCATTTTGTAGTACTATCGTATAGTTCGCTTAAAAACCAGTTAACAAAAAATCATAGATAGAACTCATCTGATGAAAAGCTACTCAGTGACGCATCTAACATTCTCGCATGCAAACATCCACACATCCATATATACATAAATGTGAAAATATGACAAATAAAGTAAAATTGCAAAACAGTTTTTTTATTCCATTATTAACAAAACAAGTAGGTATGACTGATCGTGTATAGTTACATTATGATCATCGCCATCATACCTACAACGGCCAAGCCAATAAGGAAGTCCAACAACCCCACTACACTGTAAAACACGTTAACTTCGGCATAGAGATATAATAAAATTACAACGAGGTACTACTTGCGGCATTCGAACGTCAACGTTTTTTCCCAGGAAAGTTTATAAGTTATTTAAATACCACGTGGTGGTGTGATATTTATTCAACTATTGCGCTAATAAAATTGTATTATTAATTTAATTTAAATGAATACTATGTTGCTTACCTTACACGAGGTCACTCTATATATAGTGTCCCACAAAATTAATAATTTATACATACATATATGTATGTATAACTAAAATTTGGTACAATTTTTGTCACATCGGCAGAAGTATAGAAGTTTTAATGAGGTGGATTTGATCGTTATTTTAAAATATTTTTTGAATTTCAAAATTTCAGAAGCCGGATGTACGAATTTTGTGTTCACACGAATTTGATAACGTCATGGGTTTATTTTTATGTTTAAAGTAAAAACTGAAAAAAACTAACGAAAAGTAGGTATAATGCGAATAATTTAAGTCGATGTTATTTTTTAAGATAAGAAACGTTTCAAAACGTTTATTCAAAAAAATATATATTTTTTAAAAGAGCTCCACCATGAAAAAAGAAACCGTAATCGAGGTGTGTAAAGTCAAATGAAAAAGATCCGGGCTCAGAAAATAAATAAACTTGGCAATATGCTCGGATTCACTTAATTTGGTATTTCCTTCAACGCCAAACACTTCTAGACTAATTTTAGTTTCGGTTTTAAGACTTCGATCGGGCTCCAGATCAATTCTCGAAGTGATTCCATACCTGTGCGACGGGAAAGATTTTTTTTCTGTTGTATTTCATTTCTCAGTTGATGTGGTGTTGTTGTTGTTGTTTGCTCGTGTATTTTGTTACCTGTTATACCTACAGGTATGAATATACAATGATGGAAAAAAGGTGAAGTCTTGGTCGGTTCAGTCGGTGTATCTTTTTTTTTTTAATTTCTATCTTACCTTTATTGATTTTTTTTCTTTTCTTCAATAAATGCGGGAGTTAAGAGAATAAGAGAAAAGGAGAGAAACCAGTTTTCAGCATTAAACATTTTTTCAAATGAAAAGACTAAAGGTAAGACAGAATAATACAACAGAAAAAAAAGAAAGAATAACACGAGGATTGGACAGCCACAGCAGCAGCGCTGTAAGCGGTAACGTATAAAAGACAAAAAATCAGTTTGAATGTACAGATTTTTTCTTTTAATTTTTATTATTATTATTTTTTTATTTTTAAGGTACCTACTCCCATCTAAATAAATAAATGTGAGAGTATCTGATAGATATATACATATATGTATGTAATGTATGTATGTATATATATGTAAAAGTACGTCTTTAGGTATGTTAAGCAAAAACCTCTCGAATGGATCTTCTATATATGCGGCGATGAAGATGGTGAATGATAATCGTTCGTATATAGATTGATGTGTGGATGTGGAGGCATTTTTCGGTGTACATTTCGAGATACCTATTTGTTTTTTTTTTTTCAAAAAAATGTGAAATGCGGATGAACTGTGAAGATTCGAAAAAAAAACAACAAAAAGAAACAAAGTTAAGAGAATTTGGTTTGGGTAATGATTTTTCTTATTTGAAATTGTTAGTTTTTGGTAGTTCCTCTGATTTTTTTTTTTTTTTGAGAACAGGGGAGGAGGGGATACTTTTTGGAACCCAATCTTCAAAGAGTTTGTAAGTATATTATGGATGGTTAGAGACAAAAAAGAACACTCATCAAAAATGTATACAAACCAATGTAATCGAACCACTGCGCCGCCGCCGCCGCCATCGATCTTGACCGTTGACCATATTGGTACTCCTTTCAAAAATTTCAATAAAAATACAGACATTGCATTTCACAGCCTTACTTTATGTACCTTAAATTGTGCAACAGGTCGCAGGTGTGAACCACAAGATGTGTGATTTTCTTAACTCTCTGATGAATATTATGGTTTAAATTGTTGAATCATTTAGATCTATTATATTGAATTCACTTTCAAACGGACGTTTGATAGTGGTGATGTCATATTTTATTTTCAGATGATATCTCAATTCAAAGAAATGACTTAGTAACATAATAATTGCTAGTTTAGTTAAGTATCGTTTATAAGCAAGTGACATATGTATATTTAGGTACTGAGAATTTGAGCGGTTCTATAATACAGGATTTACACTCTTATAACCTCTCGTTATTGTATAGCTTACTGTTTTTGACTTCTGTAAATGGTCTAAGAATTATGCCAGTATTTTTGCTATAAGAACAACCGACCGAAAAATGTTTTTTAGAGTTTAAATTATACCTGCATATTAGCCTTATTTAAATATCGTTCTGCAATCATGTTCTGCTTTTGGCACATTGATAGTAGAGGCCATTACTTGACATTGTGTAATTATATAATGTTTTATTATTGAAATGATCTTACCCATTTTTTGAGAATTTTTTTTTTCAGAACGCGAACGTATGTCGAATAAATCCGGCATTAGGTGTTAGTACAATATAGAAATAAAAGATAGGAAGCTAAAAGTTTTCCAGTGGAAAATTTTGGCAAATGATGAAGCGGTTGTATGTCCTTGTCAGCTTAAAGCTTAAGATCTTAAAACCATAAGGGTGTGTTTACGTTGGAGATGCGGTAAATTATTGGAGCAGCATGCGAACAACGATAAAATCAAAGCTTGATTCGTAGTTCTTATGTAATGTTCATATTGAAACTTCCATTGATAAGCTATGTTTTCTAATACAAATTCTTTGTTTTGTGTTAAATTATATATCGTCGGCTTAAAGTGAATAGCGGCTAACTCCACATTTTTTTGATCATTATACACCAGTTCAAAAATTGATAAAAAATACAAAAAAAAATCTATCAAATCCTTTCAGTTTCGCCGAATTTAGAAATAGCGAGTGTTTAAAAATACTTAAGGTAATTTTAGTTTTATTCAAATAATGCGAACACTTGTTTTTAATAATTTTTTGTAAAAAGTGCAAAATATACGATAGCTGCTTTTCACTCTAAGCAAACGATTTTTATTTTCTTCATAAAATGTTCAGGATCTATCCTCGAAAAGAGCTTTGAAAATTATAATCAATGATTTTTTTTTGCTAGGATCGGAACTCGAACTGTTTATCGAAGTTCCGACATAATGTATGACACATGGACATGATCATGAACAATAGACGATGGTCGGTCTTTGGGGTTTTGTGATTTTTCTAATTTTTTCGTTCCTATATTCGCTGTAGGGTTTAATTAGCAATTTTATAAAAAAAATTGCATAAAATAGAAAAAAAATTAATTAAAAAACAACGGAAACACTAATGGTATTGCTTTGCAGCTTTTTGGAAAGCCAAAAGTCCATTCCCATGGTTTATTTTCAAAAAAAGTTCTTTTAATAAATAGGTGCCGCAACTGTCATCAAAGAAACTTAACTTAAAAATAAACCATAGGAATGGAGTTTTTTCAAAAAGCTACAAAACATACTGTAAGTGTTGCCGCTGTTTTTCAATTATTTTTTTCTATTTTATGAATTTTTTTTTATAAAATTTCCCCTCCCGGTCCAAACGGGGAGAAATATTACCCCCCTCCTATGAGATTTTTTTCTTGTCTATTCCAACCTTAATGCTCTGATTTTTTTGCAGATTCTAGGCGAATCACAAAAAAAATGCGAACAAAAAAAATAGGGACCCTACAGCGACTATAAGAGATTATAGGGACTTTTGATCCCTTATTTTGAGCCAATTTAGGCCCATCCAAGAAAACATTTAACGATTTTCCTTATGTACACTGATAAGAAAAACAATTTCGAGACTTTAGTCACATCGTTGCTCGAATGGTTTATCACAGCTTACGCAAGTTCAGAGACTGGCTTATATCGGTACAAATAGTACCATGAGAATGACACCAAGAATTGATCGCATTAAGTTGGTACTTTACCTTGCTCTAACTCAGCTGAGATTATAAGAAAGTAACGGTATGTAGAGTATCTAGCTCTTAATTTCTTTTGCTACCCATATCAAAATGTATATAACTATAACATTTAAAAAAAACAAATACAATTAATTTTGTGCAAAATACATCTGAATCTGAACACGACTAAAATAGTGGCAGTACCTTGAAAAAGTAATGCTAGGTTTACACGACTAGAACATCAAATGAATAAATTAGTCCATTCTTTTGTCGGTTTTCTTAGAGATTCAGTTTGACCAAGCACTTGTCATGATGATTGGTTATATTAGAAAGATATAAAATATGTGTGATTGGTGATTTAAGATTTAATGGAGTTCAAGAAATAGTAGTATGATTAAATCGATTACAATTTGCCAAATAATCTTTTTAGCTTAGTATCATAATAAACTATGTTTATCATCATATTAAATAGACTAACAAACAATTTCATACTGTAGTACGCACAGAACAAAAAGTAGAACTAAATTTTTCGTTTATGATTTTGTGTCATTTTTGTATGGGATTTTTCGTTTCGCATCAGCAGCTAAGCTTCAGACCATAAATTGTGTGGGGAAAAATGATATTTAAGTTTTCCATTTTTCGATTAGGAAAATTTTGTTTGGCATCAGCAGCTTAACACTATAAAAAAAGATGTTGCCACGATAGGTTGTAGCCCAAAATAACTGGGCCTTGTTCACAATACCTACTTAGGAATACAAAGTTTTTCCTACATTAAAATCAGCTGAGAAGTAAAATTCCTGCATCATAATTTTTTGTATGTATCGCTAGCTCTAACTGAACATGGTAAACCTCATATTATAACATTAAATCATGTGCACCCTTTTTATAGGAAAAAAAAACTATTCCCACACAGGATTTTGAAAGTGTTTGCACCCTTTGTATTGATTGACAAAGAAACAGGTAGTTCAAGTTTTTATATTATACTCGGGTTTAAATTTAGCTGTGTATGGTATCCTTTTTAAAGTAATTTGAAAATAACGCATAATACATAATATACCTACATACATACGTTAAAGAAGATTCATTTAACGTCAATTTGTTAAATGACTTTACGAAAAATAAATATTGGATTTATAGGCTGAAGGTATTTGGGTCTTAATTTATTTTATTGAGAGGAAAAGAAAATTGAAAATTCTTTGTAATTATTTCATTAATCATTTTTATATTGAGGTTATTTTTCAGTATGAGATAATTTTCTCATCGACAAAATTATTATAAGGTCCCCATTCACATTAGGAAACTTCATTTGTAGAAACTTTCAGTTTTTAGACGAAATGGGCATAGGTGTGTTTGTTATCGTGAAATTTCTTTGCTATCAGAAACCATAGGGGAAAAAACCCAAGTTTGGGGAACTTGGTGAAAATTTCACGTTACCAAACAGGCAAAGTATGCTATGTTGTAGTTTGTAAGTAGTTTTTAAGTAGTTTTAAGTAGTCTTATAGTAGTTTTAATAAGCTTTAATCTAGTTTTATATAGTTTGTAAGTTTTATATTAAACCAACAATAAAAAAATAGATACCGAGTTTTTTTTCAATTCTTCTCGGTAAAAAATAAAACCGATATGAATTCTAGTATTAAGATAGTTCTTAAGCCGAAAGGCATTAGCATTAAGTTATTATATAGTTTAACTTAGAGTAACCGATTGAAGCCAGTAAGTTAGTTATAAGAAATTGATAAGTAGGCTAGTTTTTATGAATCTTTGTCTAGCTGTAAGATATGATATGAAAAAAAAAGCACTCACCCGAAATGAAATTTTTGTCTGTAGCATGGTGCATAATCCTCTGAATGATATCGATAACATTACAGGAAGCTTTAGCATTTAAGTTAAAAACCCATGCCTCAATATGAAATTTAAATTGGGGATTACTCTCTTGAAAATAATTGAGGAAGCATAAAACGTTGCAATATTCTACGTAAAATTGCAGATAAAAATTACCCAATCCTTTTTAACGGATAATTCAATTCTAAAAATATGGAGTTTCGAAACTGAAATCTATTTCCGTTTGCAACCTGGTATTTTTTGAGTATAATGGCTTTCATCAGTCCAACTTTCGAGATTTTCAAGCTTCAAGCGGACAACAAGAATCGACAAAAGAGAGCCCACCCCACGATAATGGGATACGACACTGGAAGTGGAAGCACCCTCTTTTTGTCTTAGTACGCTGCTGATGTGAAACAAAATATCCGATAGAAAAATTGCACAGCTATAAATGGAGCAGATTATTTGGAAAGTCTCCACTCTTTAGATCCAGTTATACAAACGTGGTTCAAATTTTGATTTGTGGATCAAATATTAAATAACAAAAATCATTTACAATTATTTGTATTTCTTACAAACAATAAATAAGACATGGCGGAGGGCAGGACAGGAACCACGGATTAAATATTTACACAAATGGCTCTAAATCAACGGAATCAACTCGCCGGGGCCGGGCCAATTATTTTGTCCGGAAAAATGACAATAGTTTTATTTATGTTTGTTTTTGATCAATGTTATGAGTTTCAATCTTATCATTAAAGACTAAGAGCCCACAGCAGATTTTGGGTGGTGATTGATAGTAAAAAAAGAAGTATAGACGTCGAAAGCTTCATTAAAGGCTATTCAAAAAATCAAAGTCTTGCAGTTCACAACTGGGGCCTTTGCGAGAAATAGTGCATCGAAAAAAAAAATATGAATGCAACTTCGAAGATAATCGATTTAGCCGAAATTGGTTTTCACCCCTCCCTAGATAAGCTCCGCGGATCCCATATCACGGAATCTGAGATCATTTGAGTGTTTAATTCACCCTGCCAGACTGTTTAAAAAAACCGTTTTCACTAATAATTTTGAATTTTTTAAACGGTCCGGTAAAGCGAACTACAATCAAATGGTCTCAGATTCCGTGATGTGTGATCCGCGGAGCTTATCTAGGGAGGGGTGAAAACCAATTTCGGCTAAAACAATTATCTTCGAAGTTGCATTCATATTTTTTTTTTCGATGCACTGTTTCTCGCAAAGGCCCCAGTTGTGGACTGCAAAACCTTGCTTTTTTGAATAGCCTTTAATGAAGCTTTCGACGCCTATACTTCTTTTTTTGCTATCACTCACACCCAAAATCTGCTGTGGGCTCACGGTCTATTATGAATCACCCCTTTTGCCTTCTAAAGGCAACAATTGCCAATGGATACAGGGTTTATGCTCAAATTTTTATGGAGTAATTTTATCGCTTGAACTTTAAACTTTAAGTTAAGGTTAAAGACATAAATATCCATTATATATGTAGTTTTTGCGCTATCCGTTATAGTTACGAAAATTATAAATTATACTAATTAATGTTAGCACGGTACGAGTAGGATACATTAATACGGAATACCACATGCCCAATATTGGTTTGTGTTTATTGGTGTGCTGCTAAAAGTGAATTCTGACATATTTCGGCTCATCAGGTCTCCTTATCTTGAAAATAAAATACCATCACGCCTGAAGAAGTTGCTGAAGTTGTTACACTATTGGAACAAGTAATGGGCCAAGGTGCAGTAGCTCGTCAGCTTCATCTAAGCCAATCTTGCGTATCAAAAACCTACAGGTTGAGTTAAACTGGAGAGTTTGTTCAAAGGACAAGAACTGGACGTCCGCGTAGTACCACAGAGAGAGATGACAGATGACACATGACTTCTCTCCGAAATTGTCATTTGACTGGCGTTCACGTAAGAACAGCTCATACAGGTAAGAGGAAGCATCATTATAGTGTATGGACAGACAGTTAGGAGACGATTTAACAAAGTCAGCCTCATCCCTAAACGTCTTGCCACGGAACCAAAATTGACTTCAATTCACCGAAAAACTCGACAACGATTTGTTGACGCACACTACTTGACATGCGATTTGCATAGTACTGTTTTGCTGAAACTGTGGCTTACGGGGGAGGATCTTTTATGATATGGTCAGGCATTTCAATCGAAGCTAAAAAGCGAGGTGGTTTTTGTGCCCGGTGGTGGTCGTGGAGGAGGTTTAACTTTGGATCGGAACATCTCCGATATTCTGATGGATCACCTCGTTCCATATGCTGCTTTTATTGGTGAAGAATTCGTTCAAATACACGATTGAGGCCACACTGCGCGGGAAAGTGTTCAATTCTCTAGGGAAGTTGGTATTGAAACAATGGACCGGCCAGCACTAAGCCTAGACTTAAACCTTATCGAACATTTGTGGGACGAGCTTAAGAGAAGGGTAAATCTAGCTCCTAACATGGTTAAAAAACTTAAAGCTACACTGGTAGATGAATGGGAAGGAATCTCCCAAGAAACAGTTCAGAAACTCATGAAGTCAATCAAGAATCTTTTAGAAATAAGAGCTAGGGAGGGCAATACAAAATACTAAGCCAATAAATTGCACTACTACTGCTACTCTCTGTTTCAATTTCACTCAATTTCTCCTTACATTCAACTTTTATGCATCAACTACAATCAACTACATCTAGAACAATTATTGTGATTGTCCTTAAATGAAGCAAGAGGGTGACTCCGTTTTTTTGGTTCTGAGTATATAAAATGTTCACAAAAACTATAATTTTAATCTAACCATGTACCTATAGTATAGATCTAGCAAAAACTATTCCGTCATAATTTTAGTTTTTTTTTTCAGTTGCTCTTAGAAGTTTAAAACAATATACCTACGTCTCTTTATACAACTCCACCTAATTCAAGATTATATGGCTTCGTCACTAACGCTATATCATAATAAACGATGATCTAATTGAATCATTAACCATTAGTCGGTAAATTTAAACTGTGAAAAATGTGTAAATGCTTTCGAAATAACTATTGTAGACAAGGTGTATGTATATAGAACTTGTTCGCATTCAATTGATCATAAAGTAAAATAAAAAATAATATTAAATACACGCATTTCATACCCAAGCTTAACGAAGACAACGACAAAGCTAGAGCACCAGCAAAGCATCTCAATGAAGGTTAAAAACATTGTCTTTCCGATTCGAATCGATTGGCCGTTTATTTATTTTTTTTTTCGCTTTTAACTCCATCAGGTAAAAGGCATCAGGTATATATGTATGTATGGAGTTAGGTAGGTGTATATTTGAGTATATGCCTCCTAGGGAGGTATGTAGTCTGTGGATTTAAAAAGTCGATGATGTTGCTTGGTAGCCCCAGCTATAATTCAGCAGAGGGAAAACAGGCAGTACAGAAAATTTGGTATTCCTAAATGGCTGAAACATTTAGAACTGGTTTTCTTTAAATTGCTTCCAAGAGATACGAATAATTTTCTCCCAACCGACAGTTATGCATTGCTGCATGATTGCCAAGTATGAGAAAACGAACAACCCAAATTAAAAAAAAACTTGCCCATTCAAGTGGTAGTGTGAAATTTTCACCAAGTTTCCCAAACTTGGGTTTTTTCTCATATGGTTTCTGACAGAATATTGTGATGATTTGTGAAAATTTGCAAGAAATTTCACGTTAACAAACACACCTAATGCATCAGCAAAAAAGGATCAATGTTATGTTCTTGATTGTGTTCTGTTTGAATAAGTTTGCGCATTAATTGAAGTTTGCGGTAATAAACACTTGACAAAAACAAATGTAAATTTGGTACATTTCTAATTTTACTCAAGGTTTTTGGTTGCGCACTGGGCGCCATTTAAAATATATATGATTTCAAATACCGTCACTGCGAGGTGTTCAAGAAAAAACACCTAATGTCATTTGAACAAAATGTAGTAAAACATGTTAATATCCATCTTTTTTGTGAGAGAGTGATCTCAAAGTAGCCGTTTCGTAGAGGATTAATTTGAGAATTGACGTGAGCGAAATGCATACCTACAATTTGAAATGGTTGAAAGCGGGCCAAATTCCCGCATCAGTTATCGAGTAATACGTGACTGAATTATGAGAGTTTGGCATTACCGCTCATGTTTCGAGCAATCTAGTATACCAAAATTTGATGTGGTTACTCGTTCATTCGATCACTGATGGCACTCACTCACTCGGTCACTGAAGCGGTAATTCGGCCCCTGTTAGCGTTTGAAGAACCCCTGGTTGGTACTCATACTTTTTCACTGATTTCTTACAACTAGAAGCCAGATAAGAGAATGGCCTTGCAGAATAAGCTTGACTAAAATAAAAGACTTCAATTTTTGAAAACCTCTCTCTCTCTCAGAAAAGAAGAATTTTATAATTATTAATATAAATTCGTCAATAAATCACCAACTTGATTTTACGCACACAAAATTTTCATTTGGCAACCATGTTAGTAAATCAGTGGCGGTGGTGACTTGGGTCTTTGTGTGGTGTGTTGTCCAAATCCGTGAGCATACCTGAACCTGTATCTCGGGGGTTATTTTTTCTTGATTTTAACCGGTAATAGCCGAGGATGGCTTAAACAAAAATGATCACCACCATCATCGTTGCCGCTGCGTTCATTTAAATTCTTATTTTCTGTTTATTTATACACTTCAGGGGCCCACAAGATATCGAATAAACGGACAAACTCTATATAAGCAAAAGCAACCGCAATATATTGTGAGAAGTATATAAGAGAAAAAATACAGGTATTGAGTGATCGGACAACACGACAACGCATGTACCAAAAATCTAGAGTTGATGGATATGGTAAAAGTCAGTCTTTTAAAGATCTCTCTCTTTTTCGTCGTCTTTTTATGTATCTATCTGACAGCAGCAGCGTTCTCGATCATTGTTCAATAAATACTTTGCATATTTGGGCTGCTTTATTCCTACGTGCTAGCTTAGCCTATAAAATGATTTACATATGTCACATAGTTCTCTGACACATACTTTATGCTGGATAAGGATCTAATTTGTTTTACAGCTTAAAATGGCTTTGGGACTTTTTGTGTTTTTTCGTCCCCAAACAACTGACAGCACTACAAACGCACCTGTACTAAAATGGACAGAGCACTGTCAAAACGCCCTCGACAGAATTTAAATTTTTTCCTGATTGGTATTTTTATTTCGGCCAGTTTCGCATGATCGTGGCCGTTTGAGTGTATGGATGATGATGGGGCTTAAACATTGAATTTAAATTAACCGAAATTCATGAATTATGAGTGAACAGCAGTCGCACAGTTTTATGTAGGTAATAATACTCTTTTGGAAATTCAGATCTGATTGTGAGTGCATGACTTGAATGACAATGAGGAGGCCAGAGGAGGAGCATTATGTACAATGTCGGTTCGGTACACAATCGGTCTACTCATCACTGTATGCGATTCCTTTTGTGGTTTCTAAAACTGTAACGTGTACGGGAGTGCGAAAAAATGGAGAATTGCATCAGATACAATCGTTGAAGATTGGCGAAAATAAAATATAAATAAAATCAATTTGCAGTTTGACTGTGACACTGTGAGTTTTTAACGAGAGAAATTTACATTTAGGTAATGGTCGTCTGAAGTACGTTTGGTACCTATGTATCTATGTATGTATGTATGCACATATATGTACATATATTGTATGTACTGTAGATATATGAACATAGATATTGCGGGGCGAGAAGAAGTCTAACCGCAGAGTAAAATTCAAATTCAGAGACAATAGAAAAGGTCGTTATGCACAATGTGTGCTGTGTGGACAACCTATTAAGAATATTAAGATAGTTTATAGGTTTTAGATTCATGCGATTCTTTGCTGTCACTTGCTTGTTTATATTTTTTAATTTAAAAGTAATTAAGATTTTTCAAATTTTATAGTTTTATTTTTGATCTCTTTCTTACTATCTTAAGTCCTAGAAGCGCGATCTTCGTCGAATTGATAAACATGTTTTATTGGTTAGTTCGGCACCACTTAGTCATATTTAACAAACTTGGTTAACTTGGTATTCGATTAGTTATAATTAAGTAAGGATTTTTCTCATTTATCTAATTGTACACTAAGTTACACTATTTGGACTTGGTTGTTTAAAACCTTCATTGAAGTGACATTTTATATTTAGTTAAACAAAAGCACATTTTCAACTATAAGATGAGTTTGAATAATTTCATGGTTTTTGCGTCCCTGATGTTGTAAATAGAAAAGTTGAGTTTTTGAAGATTTTCACGTATTCAATTCAATGTTTTAATCAAATGTAACACTAGACACGATGATAGGTTTTTCAAACTGTTCGTATGTCATCATCGGCTGTTTGTCTATGACCCATTGTCAGTTGAACGCATCTAGCTTGAGCCCAAACTGACGTACGATTTTCTACAGAGCAATCATACGAGTATGTTATTCCCTAGACCCTAGAGGAGGAGTTCGAATGTTTACTTAAACTTTTCTAGATCAGGTTTTTGTTTTTTCGAAATTTCTCCGAAAGCCACTGCAACGATTTTGATAAATCTTCGTAACAAAAAATTTCTTATATTTAGCTGCAATAAGTCTGTGTTTCGGATTTTGATGATCTTTTGAGAAATATGCCTTACTGGCAGATACCCGACTAAAATAAGTACTACGCTAAAAAAGAGAAATAAATTTTGTTTATTTATTGAAAAAAAAAGGAAACTTTTGTATGGTAAAAGTCGCAAATTGACTTTATAAATGTGGCGAATGTGTATATAATGCTTGAGTGGTCTTAAACCATCTGGTTGGAGGCACATCAGCTGGATAGTTTCCAAGTCTATAACGGCCATTGTAACGAATGGCAACACTGGCTATTCATTCAATTTTGCTTTATTGAACCTTTCTATTTACAATTAGCTTAAAAATAATTTATGATACTAGATTCATTGATAAATAATAAAATTTTGTTGGCACATAAGGGGCCTAACAGTATACATTGGTAAAATTTTGAATACAAATATTACACAAATATATACTGGCTATTCATGTCGTAGCCACATCAACCTCAAACTGTAATGTCTTGTTCAAAAAATAGTAAAAAAAAATCCAGTATTCATTAAAATTGGGAAAATTACCAAAATATTGATAAAAAATTATAAGAAAAGTGGTTAATATTTGGTTGTTGACTCCTTATTGCTTATTACTGCTTCACATAGTTTTTTCATGGAATCCAAAAAAAACCAACAATCTCTCCAATAGGATTACTTCCCATATGCAATCTCCACTGTGACTCAAAGCTGTTTATAATTAATGGGTTTGGCAGCTACACCTAACAACCACTTTTTTTTAAATCTGGGATGCCAATCGCCATTACTGAAATATTACTGACTCGAAACCACTCCTTAACATTTTTGCTGGTGTTCTTCGGGTCATTGACTCGTTGAAAGACCCATCTGATTGTCTTTTCCTCCTCTGGATAAGGCAGCATGGTTCCCTAAAAAATCTAAATGTAAACATACCTACTGATCCATTAAACCATTTATTCGGTATAAGGCTACTGCTCCATGGTATGAAAAGAAACCCAAACCATATGGTGGTCGTCGCACATTCTCACCAGAGCTGCCATACAGGACGATTTTGCTTTCATTCTTCCATAAGTTATTCCACCAATCCCATCCAGAAGAGGCATTGGTAAACTAACTTTTTTTGGCAATTATTTTTTATCAAAAAGTTGAACTTTTTCTTGGGCTTGTTGCATTGATAATATTTATTTCTAATATACTCCTGAAAGTTTCCACACCCTTAAACTTAACGGCTTTTTGATCTCAATAGCAGGCAGGTGGGATAAGGCCTTCGAGTAACTCACAGTGCTCCTAACCCATTTCGGGGAAAAAATCTTTTTTTTTGCCCGGGGTTTCAGGTTTTTCTTTATAATACCTCGCATTTGAAATGACTTTTGCAGAGACTGAAGCCTTTGTTTAAATTTCCGTATAAGTTTCGCTGTCAGACAAAAGTTGACGAATGATTCGCCAGCTGTTTCTCCGTATTGCAGTGTTTTACAAATGTACAAATATGTATAATATAATATGACCACAATCTTGCGAGTACTGCTCTTATTTTGATCGCTATGAAATACATAAAAGCATTCAAGTGACATTTGGAAAAAAAGCCGTTATGTCATAAATTTATTTTTTCTGGAAACGGAAGACGAAATGCTTTTGTACCAAAAAAGTAGTTGAAGGATCTAATTAAGTGCTTTTAGTAATGTAATAGATTACGTGGAGCGGAGGGTTACATTAGCCGTTTTCATTTGGAGGTGGCAAAGTACTTATGAGTAGAAGAAAACCCCAATCTAGTTCTACCAACTGCACATGCTTTCATGTGCGAGTAGATATGTACATTTTACATGGGAAAGCAGTTTGATGTGTTCCATTGAAAAAAGCTAGCAAAGTACCTTGCAAGTACTTCGCCACCTCCAAATGAAAACGCCTATTGCTATTATCTTGGCCGCAACTGTATGTATAAGGGTGGTCATTTTTTAATTTCTCTTGATGCACCCTTAATTTCTTCTACAAAAATTTAAAAAATTCTGTAAAATTTTAGCTCATTAGCCCCAAGACGAAAGAAGTTTTATATGGGAAAACACAATTTTCAGTCAAATTTTGAAATTTTTATAACTTTTGTAATAATTGATAGAAAATTAAATGTTGATACAGATGTAGGTAGTCACTTGTTTTATTTAAAATATGGCGTATGGAAACAAATTTAAGGGCAGTTACTTATATCCTAACTTATACACTACTCAACAATATTAAAGGAACAAATTTGTTTTCAATTTTTGTTAGCGTTTTTTGAAGAGCTGTATCTTTGTGACGAGTGGTCGTATTGAGTTGAAATAAAAAGCATTTTACAGCTTTATGTTTTTTGTTTCGAGATTTGTTTGCAAACAAATTTTTTTGAAGTACCGTTATTGCGTTATTGCAAAAAATGAGACGAGACAACTAAATTATTTTTTTTTTATTTTTTTTGAATGTCCTCATTTCTATGGATAATTTTTTTTGAGTCAATTAAATGTCATGATCAGATACCTTGTTTATTCAGCTTCAATTCAGTTTTTTTGTTGTTGTCGTACGATTTTTTTTGACATGGTTTATCTGACTTTGAATGAAAAAAGATACTTTTAGCCTTGATTACCAATATCTCAGCAAATAATGACGTTATAAAAAATTCAAAGACAGTTTTGGAAATTTGAAAAAGCGTTTTACAAGATTTTTTTATGATTTTGTAGAAATTATTTTTTTTTACCATTCACCGATAGTTTAAAAAAAGTACTAAGAACTGACGTTTTGTGGTCTTTTCGTAAATCTTTTTTTTTCGTTGCAAATATTGATTGCATGGCTTGCGTTGGTATGCAAATTTATAGACTTTTAAATCATCAATATTCTTGTAAATTTTCAAATTGATTCATCGAACAGTTTTTCCTCACCAAAGCTTCAAAGTCTTACAAACCAGGTAAAGGAACAAATTGTGTTATTCCTAAACAGTGCGTAGTCGTCATCAAAATGACAAGAAAAATGTAATTCCAGTGGATTTTTTTCACAGTTTTGCATTAATTAGATATTTTTTTGAATTGAAATGAAATAAAAAGTACATTTTTCCAAAAAAAAAATAAAAAAAAAAATAAAAAAAAAAATCAAGTTTTTTTGTTTGAAAAATTTTTGAAATTATTTTTTTTTTTTTTTTTGGAAAAATGTACTTTTTATTTCATTTCAATTCAAAAAAATATCTAACTAATGCAAAACTGTGAAAAAAATCCACTGGAATTACATTTTTCTTGTCATTTTGATGACGACTACGCACTGTTTAGGAATAACACAATTTGTTCCTTTACCTGGTTTGTAAGACTTTGAAGTTTTGGTGAGGAAAAACTGTTCGATGAATCAATTTGAAAATTTACAAGAATATTGATGATTTAAAAGTCTATAAATTTGCATACCAACGCAAGCCATGCAATCAATATTTGCAACGAAAAAAAAAGATTTACGAAAAGACCACAAAACGTAAGTTCTTAGTACTTTTTTTAAACTATCGGTGAATGGTAAAAAAAAATAATTTCTACAAAATCATAAAAAAATCTTGTAAAACGCTTTTTCAAATTTCCAAAACTGTCTTTGAATTTTTTATAACGTCATTATTTGCTGAGATATTGGTAATCAAGGCTAAAAGTATCTTTTTTCATTCAAAGTCAGATAAACCATGTCAAAAAAAATCGTACGACAACAACAAAAAAATTGAATTGAAGCTGAATAAACAAGGTATCTGATCATGACATTTAATTGACTCAAAAAAAATTATCCATAGAAATGAGGACATTCAAAAAAAATAAAAAAAAAATAATTTAGTTGTCTCGTCTCATTTTTTGCAATAACGCAATAACGGTACTTCAAAAAAATTTGTTTGCAAACAAATCTCGAAACAAAAAACATAAAGCTGTAAAATGCTTTTTATTTCAACTCAATACGACCACTCGTCACAAAGATACAGCTCTTCAAAAAACGCTAACAAAAATTGAAAACAAATTTGTTCCTTTAATATTGTTGAGTAGTGTAGTATAGAAGACATAAGAAAAATTCGAATTGTAAAATTAAAGAATAAGTGGAGGAAAAGCTCTTGGCACTGCTAAGTACACGAGGAACTTTCGTTTTCATGATCACGGACTAACGGGATACAAAATTTCTGAAAAAAAAACAAACAAAAAGATATGTTGATATGAAAGCAGGGCTCAAAAAATATTCTACCGTTGCAAGTGAAAGACGGAGAATTCGTCTAATCCGTCAGTCTTAATGGCTTAAATAAGAAAACAGCTAGGCTCAGGACTAGTCCAGAGTGTAATTAAAAATTCTCGGTACCAAAATATAAAAACAACTCCAAATAATGACAGAAATTAGGTATTTAATGATTACTGATGCATGGAAATTTGGTGGATTTACTTGGCAAGTTTTCTCTTAATTACTCAAAATTTGAAATGTATAAAAAGTTGGCCAGTGAACCCACCAAAGCTATTATTTTTGCACCCAAAAACGTTTTTTGTTTCCAAAAACGTTTTTTGATGCAAAAATAGTTGTTTTCTATTTTTAGACCTATAGTTTATTAATTAAGGGTTGACTCAATTGGTAGCTTAGGCCAAAGCATACAATTTGAATGTTATACAATATTATGCACAGAATAGGTGGACAATTGTTTTGAAAATTTTGATTTTTTCTTTCGCATGAAACTGTATCTTCCTTTTTCAATGCAGTAATTTGTTATTTTAGGTAATTTTAACTCCAAACCTATTGTTATAAATTCACTATTGCTTACTTTTTTAAAGCTGTATTTTGGAAACTATTGGGTTTACAGAGAGACGATTATAGGCTCAAATTGAAGTCAATGAAACTTTAAAATCGTAGAAAGCAATATTGTCGAATCGAAAATAAGTCCTTGAGGATTTAAATCATCCATTAAATAAAATGCAGCATTTTAGATTTTTAACAATCTTGCTTTCGACGCTCAAGATCAAAAACTTGGCCTACATCATAAACAACTTAGCAAAGGCATCCACCCTTCGCACGACCAAGGTTATACGTGGTGAAGTAGATTTTGAATCAACAATTAACGCAACTTTATTTGAAAACAAGATATTAGAATCGATTTCCGACTTTAAAAAGGCATCAAACTGTTACCGTTGTTTTCTAATATATTTTTCCATTAAAAGAATTTTTTTTGGAAAATTGCCTTTCCTGCATAAGCCGGGGGAAATAAGGCCACTCTTCCAAAGCAGCAACAGTGGAAAATGACAAGAAATGGGTCAATGATTAATGGTAGCGCGTTCATGCGCAATTGATTAAGTTTAAAATTTTTACTTGGGTGGACAAAAATTTTTTTCATTTAAAAGGAGTTTTAACTTAAGGCTTAAGCAGGAACAGTTATGAAAACAAGTTTGTGTAAAAAGTTCCCAATAAAGTAAATTTTTAATTAATAAATAAGAAATAATTTTTTGGTTCATATACCTAACCGATTTTTTCAGTTAAGTAAACAGCAGATTCATTCCACTGTGCATTATTTTACCTGTTTACGTATGTACAATGTACATACATACAATAGCCCTGTTTTTTAGTGCATTTTTATCTTCGCTTAGAAAAAAGTAGCATGTTAAATACAACAACAATACGGAATTATACCAGTTTGTTGTTGTAATTAACATGCTACTTTTGTTTAAGCGAAGATAAAAGTGCACTAAAAAACAGGGCTAATGTTGTATGTACAAGTAAACATTTCATAAATTAGGGGGCGTCAGATTTTGTTTTTCAGATATTCAAGATGGCTATGGGCTTTGTAGAGGATTTTAAAAGAAGTAAATTTTGTTCTAGGACATTTTCCGAAGTGGAATTTTGAGACCCCTTGGCCGTTTTTGGTAAAAACAATCAAAAATATTGGTTTGGTATGTTGTAACAGCTACTTGTAATGATTGTTTTGGCTTTCTTAACATATACTAGTAAGAAAATAGAATAATGAACTCCTGCTCCTAAAAATATCATACAGCAACTTTTTACTCGAAACACTGCTGAAAACAGCCAAAAATCGATCAATTTTCAAGCTATCTTTGATTTTTTTTCTATATAGACTACTCGAATCAGTTGGAGCTTCCCATCTTAACATTATACAGCAAACCTTAATAGATATAGCATTCGCACATTAAATTAACCAAATCACAAATAGGTTTAACCTAAACGCAAATATGTTTCACCCAAGCGCAAATAGATTTAACCCAAACGCAAATAGAATTAACCCAATCGCAATTCGAATTAAACAAAACGCAAATAGAGTTAAACTATTAACAAATTATTTTAACCAAAACGCAAATTGAATAAACTTTAGCTTGATTTATTGTTCCAGGTGTACTTTTTGGGTCTAATGGATTTTGGTACTATCCATAATTGTTAAAAAGCCATTATTAAGGGATTGGCCTTTAATTTTTGGTAAGTTCTTGGAAAAATGCGCAAAACTAGTTGAATTTACAATTGAGGTTTTGTCAAAATCTTATGGTGAACTATTCCTACTGTTATAAGCCTTCCATTTCTTCACCACACAGCTGGAACAACAAGTTGAGCCCGGGTTTGCGATTTGGTTAATTTAATGTGCGAATGCTATATTCAGTCGATATATGAACATAAATGAGGAAAGATTATTAGAGAGGATGAAAACCATAAACAAAGTGATTATTATGTACCTACAATTGTCGCCCTAGTTAATAACTTTTTATGGAGTTGGACGACAGTTTAAAGTTAGAAAGAGTTTATAAATACGACTGTTAATATTCTGCTCTAGGTTCATGTTTGCAAAATAAATACATAATGTATTTATGATTTCACCATTATTCTCGGTCACCTTTATTGCTTTAATTTTTAAAACAACAATCGATCAACAGTTGGCCTCATTTGTCGCATTATTTCCGCCTGAAGTAGATCCGTCATTGTGTGGGTGATCAATCAAGTTCGAACGAGCTATGATTGCGTCAGCTCAGAACTCTACTCAACAAAGGTGCGCGATGCCCCGCTGGCGCTATTAGACGGCCGGCGTACGGTGGCGTCTGGCGTTCCTGTGCGTCATGAACGCCCTTGTCTCCAAGCAGATATCAGACTTAATTTTCGAAAATGTAATGCATAGTCACATTAATTCCGATTTAATCTTCCGAATTTCATTTAAATAAAGTTGAGAGGAAATCAGCCAAGTTTAAATAAAACAATAAAAAGAACATACAAATCACAGAAAATCTGTACGAATGTAATATACTCTCCTGACTTTTTAGGGGGCGAATTTTTATTTCACGAACTTCGTCAGCTATAAGTTTCGTATCATTGAACCCAATCAACCCATTCCGAGTAATTTAACCTCGCAAGCATCAGATCGATGAATTATGTATGTGGCCGTATATAAATACATATAAAAGCCACTCTGGCTTAGATCATTTATCTGCCTCACTTTTTCTTTATGACCAAGCTATGTAATGTATCTTTCTCCTCTCGGTTTTATCATCGAAACTATGGAAACCAGTTTAATTTCGTATAGCTCTAAAGATCGTTAAAAGTTCTTAAGTTCAAGCCATTTATATTGAAGACACGTCGACTCTGCCAAGCCAAGGGGCCTCCTTTTATCCAGTCCTCATCATCTTCATACTCGTGCTCTGCTCTGCCTTTGTCGTTGTCGTCGTCGTGGTCGATCGTGTACATGAAACCTACCTCTGAATTGGAAGGCCAAAAAGAAAATGTAACCGAAACAAGAATCTTGTTCTTTTAAAAGATTTTAGATTGTTTATTGTTTCTTTTCTTTTTTTTTTCATTATT
This sequence comes from Dasysyrphus tricinctus, assembly GCA_963921185.1. Classification (NCBI taxonomy): domain Eukaryota; kingdom Metazoa; phylum Arthropoda; class Insecta; order Diptera; family Syrphidae; genus Dasysyrphus; species Dasysyrphus tricinctus. Next base: position 254,165,863 of record OY992532.1, read on the forward strand.
TTCGTTGTCTTGATGGTTGAACTCTTCTTTTTTGGTTTGGTTCATTGGGCAACCAAACTTAAGACACGGAGTCAACTCCTCGACTCGATCCCTTCGGAGATATAATCGGAAATCTGTATGCATTTGCGTGTATAGGACATCAGCCCAGCATCACAGCATCTCATGTCTCATGTAAGTGCCCCCACACAATCCGGTATATGTGCATTTGAACTTGGCGACTAACCTACACCTTGGAGTTGGGACAGGGTTCCAACAATTCGTCGTTAAGGAAGTTTTTTTTTTTATAAAAAGTTAAATAAATTGGTATTTCTTAGATGCTGTGGCCTTAAGACGTGGTGCTTTGTTAAGAGGGTATATTTGGATAGGCGAACACAGAACACACATCCCGCGCGTTGGTGGAAAGAGGAAACCAGTCGCACTAACAATCTCTTGGACTTGGCTGGCTAAGGAGAAAAGTTCCTCTACCTAAGCCTGGCCAGGAGACGACAGCCATTATGCGAATCGGATTTTATGCGCGGACTTCTCCGGTCCGGTTGTTGTTCATGTTCAATATAAAAAGAAGGTTCTGCTGCTGGTTAGTGGAGCGGAGCGGGGCAGGGTGGGCAGATCATGTCCTATATGGGTGCGGGAAGAGTATTGGTTGGTTGAATGGTTAGATGGTTGATGGTGGAAGAGCAACTTACTCCTTTAGGTAGCGTCCCATGAAGACGGCTTTTATGCAACCAGCATCAGCATCTCAGAATGTAACTTTTATTGCAACCATCATGGTCGGCGTTGTTATATTTCGCGCGCCTGTGTATCTTTACCTTTTTTGTATCTCATTTTATTTGCTTTTGGGAAAATTTTATTTATATCTTTTAAACTGTCGGTTTTATTTTTAGATTTATAAATGTTAAAAAAACTTGATGTTGCCAGGCAGGTCCTTCTTTTTCTTTGGGGAATGCTGCGGTTTGGTTTTGGTTTGGCGGAACGCGCGCTGTTGGTGTGCTCAATAAAAGGGTACAGTTTCGCGCGTGTACAAAAACTACATTCCATTGGGATGCTGGATGCACAACAGCACATTCTTCAGCCACTCTAATTCTAGAGTGATTTTTTTTTCGTTTGTTGTATCTAGTTGAGGTTTGAATCTATATTTGGTATGATTTAGTTGTCATACCGGAAGTTGAGTTGATTTTGTTATAGAAATGTAATCCTTATGAGAAAAGAATCAAAGCATAAATATGTATATACATACATACATAATGAAGGTTACACAAGCAAATTTAAGTTTTAAGTTGCGGAGTTCTTATAGCTTGAACTTGTGCGTAGTTAAAAGCTATATAATGTAGCTAGAAATTGAAAATGTTTAGATATATTTAGCTAAATAATAAAGTGATGATATCGTTAACTGGATAAGTTAAAAGTATTTAAAAAATTTAAATTTTCCTTCACTGTTTTGCTATTCATAAAAATTATTTAATATTGAACGAATTTTAGAAGCACCGTAAAGTACCTAATCGGTCAAGCCATTACAAAAATATAAGACAGAATAACCCAGCATTAAATCAAATTTCCTCAATGAATCATGGAAACCCCATTTCCGATAGGTAATATGCTTATTTTTTTCAAAAAAAAACTCAAGTGAGCTTAAAAAATTAGAATGTCTCCTCTAGGAAATATAGCATAAAATTGATCTGTATCAAATTTGAAGAAAATCTGTATATCAGATTAGGCTCTAGCTCAATGTACGTACATAGGTATGTATATAGATGCACGATTCAAAATACCAAAAATGTTCATTTATAAAATTATACATAGACGTCCATAAAATTTTAATGGTTGACAGGCTTGGATAGATAAATATAAAAGTAAGTTTAAAAAAAATTTACAAACTTGTATATCATTTTAATCTTGAGTAATCAGCGGTCATTTTGGTACCTACATATACACAATATTTGTATACGTTAACCACAATCTTGAATAAGACTTTTTTCCAAGGGAGGTTATTCTTCCACGGGTGGGGGCAATAAGTCATGGACCTAGACAGAAAATAGACAAGTATTCTAAATCTGGAAGTAGAAAGACATTGCACTGCTTCAAAAAACCTAAGACTTGTTGAGGTCACAAAAGCTTGCAAAGTAATATAAGAAAGCTATAGGTTTTAAATTGGCAAGTTTAATAAAATTCCTCAAATCTTTAGAGGTAATAATAAACATAATGCAAGTTATATAATTTATTTCAGATAGATATGGACAAAATTTAGCTGAAAGCAATTTTTCCAAAAAATAAAAACAATTTTAAGGTTTTTTAAGTGATTTTTAAGTGAAAAATTTTTGAAATTATACTTTTTTTTTGTTAAATGTACTTTTTATTTAAATTCAAGTCAAAAAAGTATCTAACAAAATGCAAAACTGTGACAAAAATCTACTGGAATTGCCGTTTTTTGTCATTTTGATGACGACTACGCAATGTTTAGGAACAACACAATTTGTTCGTTTACCTGGTTTGTAAGGCTTTGAAGTTTTGGTGAGGAAAAACGGTTCGATGGATCAATTTGAAAGTTAACAAGAATATTGATGCTTTAAAAGTCTACAAATTTGCATACCAACGCAAGCCATGCAATCAATATTTGCAAGGAAAAAAAGATTTATGAAAACACAAAAAAAGTCGGTTTTTTAATACTTTTTTAAACTAACGGTGAACGGTAAAATACAAAAAAAATTCTACAAATTCCAAAACTGTCTTTGAATTTTTTGAATCAATGCTAAAAGTATCTTTTTTCATTCAGTCCGATAAAACATGCAAAAAAAAATCGTACGACAACAAAAAAGCTGAATTGAAGCTGAATGAACAAGGTATCATTTATATGTAGGTATATCATCATAACATTTAATTGACCCAACAAAATTTATCCATAGAAATGAGGACCTTCAAAAAAAAAAAATGAAAAAAAAAACAACTTTGTTGTGTTGTCTCATTTTTTTCAATAACGCAAGAACGGTACTGATTCAAAATAGCTTTTTATGGCCTTTAGTCCTACAAATTAGCGTTTTGTTTGGCTTACTCACTTGAACTCATCAGTGACATAGTGAGGGTTTTGTCATACGCAATTTGTATCAAGTGCAGTTCAACTTACATGAATTTTTCAACGAAAATCCACTGTAAACTATATCCAACAAGATTAGAATTCCTAATCGCCAATTTGTAGGACTAAAAGCCATAAAAAGCTATTTTGAACCAATAATTCAACAAGTCCAATCCTTAATGCTAAGTCTTCTACTTGACTGATTTATTTCAGTAGTATATAGAATTTGTAAATAAGAGATGTTTTTCGGACTTACCACGATTGTTTTTATTTTTATTTTTTATATAATTTGTATTATAATACCTTCTTATATAGAAACTATGCCTGGCCAACTTCCAGCTTAATGATTAGGAATTCTAATCTTGTTGGATATAGTTTACAGTGGATTTTCGTTGAAAAATTCATGTAAGTTGAACTGAACTTGATACAAATTGCGTATGACAAAGCCCTCACTATGTCACTGATGAGTTTAAGTGAGTAAGCCGAACGAAACGGCAAATTGTAGGACTTAAGGCCATAAAAAGCTATTTTGAATCGATAATTCAACAAGTCCAATCCTTAATGCTTAGTATTCTACTTGACTGATTTATGTATTTCAGTAGTATATAGTATTTGTATTATAAAACCTTCTTATATGCAATAACGGTACTTCAAAAAAAATTGTTTGCGAACAATTCTCGAAACAAAAACCATAAAGCTGTAAAATGCTTTTTGTTTCAACTCAATACGGCCACTCGTCACAAAGATACAGCTCTTCAAAAAACACTAACAAAAATTGAAAAAAAAATTTGTCCAGTTTATATTTCTGAGGGCTCAGAGAATTTCCCCAGTTTTGCTGTCAAATACTAAGTAAAAAAAATGTTTGCTCCGTCAGCTCAGTGAGCGCTCATGAAATATAAACTGAACAATTGTTCCATTAATTTCGTTGACTAGTGTATATTAAATAATTTTGATGGACATCATCAGTCGTATTTATAAAGTTTGTCTAACTTTAGACAGTCGTTCAACTCCAAAAAGTTATTAATTAATGCTATGTTTCCACCAAAGGTTTATCTCAGATTAGATTTAATAAATCTTTTTGGTGTTTCCACCGCACAAAAAGATTTAAAAAAGATTAAATAAATTTGACAGCACCTTCAAAAATGCAAATGGCGTTCCAATTTTTCTTATGAAGTGCAAATGAGACAGAATGTTTGATTCGTGTGAAACAATGAAGAACTGAATGCGATTCTCGAATGAATCGTTCAGCACCATTTAAGAAAAGGTTAGTTCGATTTGTAAATCTATTTGTCCTAGGAAGATTTAACAAGATTAATTTCTAATCTTCAAGATTTACGAAATAAATTTGTATGGTAAATCTCCGAGATTTGAAGGAGATTTGAGGTAAATCTTATTAAATCTCAGATTAGCGTCAGGTGGAAATGTAGCATAACTTTGTTTACTGTTGCCCTAAAGTTGTCTAACTTGGACAAAATGGCATGGTTTGTCTAAGATTTGTCTTACTTGACATTTAATTTATTTAAATAAAGCATATTTCCAAATATTAATATTAAGGACTTTTAAAAACTGTATAACTAGTCAGTCGTCTAAAAAATCTAATAAATAAGGCTGCATATGTACATCTTTTGACAATTTTGCACTTTTCAAATAACAAAGAAGTGGAAATCGTAGATTAAAGGCATTGTCTTGCTGCAAAATCATATTTCAAGCTGTATATTCGATCGGATATTTTTTGTATTTATATTCATATTCTTATTCAACACTGCGCCGCTTGTAGGCCAAAATCGTATTTTTTTAAGTGGACACTCAGATTGACCAGCTGCTTAATTTAATTTTCAAATTCATCATTAAAAAAAAAAAAAAGATAGACGAGGCGATAGTGATTGAGTTACGTGAAGCAAAGTATAGACGATAACGTTTAAGACAATCGTTTTGACGATTGTCGTTTGAAAAATTACGGAATGACCCCGTTGGGGGGTCTGGGCGATCACGTTTTGGCGATGAATTATTTGCTTTACGTAAGTCAATAATCGTCAAAACGCTTTCGTCAAAACGATAGAGCTTAGACGATAGCTAAAGAGGTATCGTCTTGTAATTATTTCAGCATTTTAAGAGCGATAAATGCTTTTTCGTTAATTTTTAACCATTGTTTTTTAAATAATATGAAAACAAGACAATTATTGAATAATTACGGCATAAATACATATCAGTTCATGGTTTGAATTTTCAGAAAAAATATTATTTTTGGGTTATTTCATACATACCCAATAATAGAATAATTAAGAAGTATGTACAGGGTTCTCATCGCGTAAGAGGATGATCGTTTGTCAACACGTGGCGACGTCTTTTTCACGTATAGTTAAACGTGATAGCCATTATGCTAAAGGGTGCCTACTCTATTTGGTTTTGAGAAAAAAGCAATAAGTTAAGAAGCAAAAAAGCATGTCTTTGCTTAAAACTGATACATACATATACATATGTATTTTATTCAATATTAAATAATTTTGATGGACATCATACATCTTTTGACAATTTTACACTTTTTAAATAATAAAAGAATTGGAAATCGTAATCGTAGAGGTTGACAGCAGAGGCTTTGTAAACCGTAAGAAACCCGCACCGCGATTAAAGGCTTTGTCTTGCTGCAAAAACATACATACATACATACATACTTCAAGCTGTATATTCGATCGGATATTTTCTGTATCTTCATATTCGCACTCAACACTGGGCCGCTTGTAGGTCAAAGTCGTATATTTTAGTGGACACTCTGATGGACCAGCTGCTTTCACGGCTTTTTGCTATATTGTTGCAAAGCGTAAGTCAAAGCGTCAATTTATCCACAAATACAAATTCTACCGGATGATATTGCAATTAAATTTTTAAAATAACGTGACATTTCAAATAAAACGACAAGGATTTGTAGTTTTGACAGCAAAATTTAATTTTCAAATTCATTTCGTTTATTCAAAAAAAAAAAAAAAAAAACGATAGATGAGACGATAGTAGGTCTGTTCCTTTACTTTGAATTTCTGTGATTTTCTGTGCATTTCTGCGCATTTCAGTCCAAAGTTGTGTCAAAGTTCATATAAAAAAATATTTTGACACAAGTTTGGACTAAAAATCACAGAAACCCAAAGTAAAGGATCAGACCTAGTGATTGAGTTACGTGAAGCAAATTAAAGACGATATCGTTAGAGATAATCGTTTTGACGATTATCGTTTTAAAAATTACGGAATGACCCCCCTGAACAGCAAATTATTGTAATAGAGTAAACTAAAATTAAATTACTGGCAACTCCTTACATATTTGTAAGTCTTGTACTTTTATAACTACTTGTCAAATAATAAACTTTCTCTTTGCTTTTAACTTTCATCGGAACAGGTCGTCTTTTATTTCTTGTGCTCGGTTCAATCTTCCATTTATATCAGGTTATGGGCCCAGGTCTACGATAATTAGATAAGCACAAGAGAGTTAAAGAAATTCAGTCAAATATAAGATTTATTAAAGAGTTAAATTTCTACGGATCTTCCAGATATTTTAAGATTTTTTTGTTTTTTTAGTCGAAACACGTCATGGCATCATCGTCCTCCATTTTGTCCATAGAGAAGCTTCGTGGTAGAGAAAACTACGACTCATGGAAGTTCGCTGTGGAGAATCTACTACAACACGAAGATTTATGGGACTGTGTGACGGAGAAGTGTATAGAACCTAAATTGATGACTAAAGCAAAAACAAAAATCATTTTGTTAATAGAACCAATCAACTACGTCCACGTCCACGGAGCCAATACTCCCAAAGAAGTTTGGGACAACCTACAAAAAGCTTTTGAGGACTCGGGGCTAACTCGAAGAGTTGGTCTATTAAAAATTCTAATAACCACGAGGTTAGAAGAATGCGAATCAGTGGACGAGTATGTTAACAAAATTATTAGCACAGCGTATAAAATCAGAGGCATCGGACTTAATCTAAGCGAGGAGTGGATAGGAACTCTACTTCTTGCCGGCCTTCCAGACCACTACCAGCCTATGATTATGGGTATTGAGAGCTCCGGGTTGGAGCTGACAGCAGACGCAATAAAACTAAAACTGTTGCAGGATGTGAAATCCATTTCAACGGACGACTCTACGGCTTTCTTCAGCAAAAAACAGAAGCGTATGAGATGCTTTCAGTGAGTACGGGCATTTCGCTCGTAATTGTCCAAATGCGAAGAGTTCCAATAAGTCCAACAATAAGAACCAACTACTGTTTACCGCGTTGTCAGCGAAGGACGTAGACTCGAAGGAATGGTATTTGGACTCTGGTGCGTCCAAGCACATGACGCTTCACCGAGATTGGTTGGACAATGTTACGAAGGCGGCCAGTGATAAGGTTGTTATTGCTGATAAAAATGTGATGACTGTTGGTGGGAAGGGTGATGTAAAGTTGTTGTTGTCGACTGGTGAGAGTGCTGTGGCTAAAGATGTTCTTTTTGTTCCAAGTCTGTGCGCTAATCTTCTCTCCGTGAGCCGTTTAACAGACAGTGGAAATTCTGTTGTGTTCAAGGGAAATCGCTCCGAGATTTTTAACAATGAAGGTTGCTTAATTGCAACAGCATCTAAGAAAGAAGGCGTATACAAGCTGGACCAGTCATCTGTCGAACATGCCAAATTATCAATTGCTGATGAGCAAAAGAAATCTCTGTGGCACCGTCGTATGGGGCATCTAAGCTCAGATGGACTACTTAAACTGAAGAAGATTGCCGATGGGGTAAGTTTCGCTGAAAGTGAGGTTGTCGACTCGTGCGTGGTCTGTTGTAAAGCGAAACAGACAAGACTTCCGTTTAAAAGCACTGGAACAAGAGCCACAGAATTACTTGAGGTGGTGCATTCTGATGTATGCGGACCTATGTCTGTCAATTCCATCGGAGGTTCGAGATATTTCTTGATTTTTGTGGATGACTTCAGTCGAAAAGTTTTTCTTTATCTAATGAAGAACAAATCTGAGGTAAAAGAAAAATTCGACCAGTTCAGAAGTCTCGTAGAAAACGAAACACAGAAAACTATAAAAGTTTTGCGTACCGACAACGGTTCAGAGTACTGCAACCAGGGGTTGCAGAATTGTTTGCGCAAACACGGAATCCGACATCAGAAAACAGCACCGTACACGCCAGAACAGAACGGGTTAGCAGAGCGGACAAACAGAACGGTGGTAGAAAAAGCTCGTTGTTTGCTCTTTGATGCTGATTTGAAGACTGAATTCTGGGGTGAAGCAGTGACGACGGCAGTATTTATCATCAATCGTTCTCCGAGAAAAGGTTTGGCTGATATGACACCAGAGGAAGCCTGGTCTGGACAAAAACCCAACCTAGAACGTTTGAGGATATTTGGTTGTCAGGCGATGGTTCACGTACCCAAGGAGAAACGCAAAAAGTTCGATCCCAAGTCACTCCAATGTATTCTAGTAGGATACAGTGAATGCTCCAAAGCCTACCGACTTGTTGATCCCAAGACGAAGAAAATCTATGTCAGCAGAGACGTCATCTTTATGGAAAACAAAAAACCCTCTCAGAGTCAGGTAATTCGTCCAAACAACGAAACTCATATTATTTGTTTTCCTCCAGATCCGGCAGAAGAGAAAGCATCACCTGTCAATGAAGAAGATGAAACTGTTTCAGAAGATGAAATAGGGGCAGATGGGCGAGAATCATCGATCGAAAGTGACGCAGTTTACTCCGAGGCTAACAGCACTATTGTTCCCGAGTCGGATGATGAGTTTATTCCACCACACGGAACTGAAATTACCGAAACTGAAGTCAGAAGATCATCGAGACCTAAGAAACCTATAGTGAATCCAGACTTTGTATCGTTCATTGCTTGTGAAGTACCGAGTGATCCTATGACAACTCAAGAGGCGTTGTCAAGTCCAGAGGCTGAGATTTGGCGCTCAGCAATGAAAGACGAGTACGAAGCTCTTATCAGTAACGAGACCTGGGATCTCGTTCCTACACCGGTAGATCGTAAGGTAATAGACTGCAAATGGGTGTACAAAACAAAACGTGACCATTCTGGGAATATATCACGTTACAAAGCGAGGCTTGTAATCAAGGGTTGCGCCCAAACTAAAGGCCTTGATTATGAGGAGACGTACTCACCGGTAGTCCGTTACACTTCAATACGACTTTTATTGGCCTTGGCGGTCCAATACGACATGGAGATAGACCAAATGGATGCGGTGTCGGCATTCCTACAAGGCGATCTCCAGGAGGAGATATATATGTATCAACCCAAAGGTTTTTCAGAAGACCCTACACAAGTTTGTCGTTTAAAGAAAACCTTGTACGGTCTGAAACAATCCAGCAGGATGTGGAACAACAAATTAGATGCAGCCTTGTTGAGATTTGGTATGCAGAAGTCGGAGCTCGACCCATGCATTTACTTTGTCACCTCAAAAGAAAACAAACTAATAGTTGCCGTATATGTGGACGACATCATGGTTCTATCTAACGATATTTCGATGAAATCCAAATTGAAAAAATATTTAATGGAGATGTTCCAAATGAAAGATCTGGGAGCTGCTCGTTTTCTTTTAGGAATGCAGATTCATCACGATCGAGTAACTGGATGCTTAACAGTTGACCAACATCAATATATTCAAGAAATCTTAAAACGTTTTAAGATGAGTGACTGCAACCCCATATCTACACCAATGGACACGAATCAAGTGTTATCGAAGGAAACGTGTCCAAAGTCTCCAGAAGAACAAGAGGAGATGAAGAAGATGCCATACCAAGAAGCCGTTGGCAGTCTTATGTATGCTGCCCAAGTTTCTCGTCCCGATTTGGCCTACGCTGTTAGTGCAATCAGCAGATTCAATCACAATCCTGGTAAGCCTCATTGGTTAGCAATAAAACGTATTTTCAGATACCTCAAAGGCACGGCAGATGCAAAACTAGTATATAGCAAACATGGCAAGTCAGAACTATGCGGCTACTGCGATGCAGATTGGGCCTCCGACGTAGATGAAAGGCGCTCAACCACGGGCTACGCGTTTATGTTGCAAGGAGCACCCCTTTCTTGGAACTCCAAGAAGCAACGGACAGTGGCACTTTCAACAGCTGAGGCCGAATACATGTCTCTATCAGCAGCATCACAAGAAGCAGTTTGGTTGAAGCGCTTAATCGAGGAGCTGACTGGCGAAACATACACACCAACTATATTCTGCGATAACAAGAGTGCGATTGATTTATCAGTACTACATGCTTATCGTGCGAGAACTAAGCACATCGATATTAAACATCATTTCGTAAGGCATGAAGTAGCTGAAGGCAATATTAAAGTGCTATACATCGAGACTGATCATATGCTGGCAGACTTCTTGACCAAAGCGGTTCCGAAACATAAGAATGATTTTTGTGCTAAAGGTCTAGGTTTGAGATTTGCCAGATAACAAATAACTTAATTTTATTTTTGTTTAAGTAGGAGTATTGTAATAGAGTAAACTAAAATTAAATTACTGGCAACTCCTTACATATTTGTAAGTCTTGTACTTTTATAACTACTTGTCAAATAATAAACTTTCTCTTTGCTTTTAACTTTCATCGGAACAGGTCGTCTTTTATTTCTTGTGCTCGGTTCAATCTTCCATTTATATCACAAATTGGCAAATAAATTTTCGGAAATGATTGGAAATAATTTGAAAAAAAAGCGAAAGACAAAAACGCTGAATGTGGACTGCGAAACGATTGGAAAACATAATGAAGGAACAAAATATAAATTACCAAACAAAGATTGTGAATTAAAAGAAATTTTTAAGGACTAAGGCGAAACAAGAAAATGCCAATGAATTTTGCGAAACAACGGTGACACGCATATGACACACGATTGAAGGGTATTTTTAATGTTCAATCTTATGCAATTAAAATGAACCCGATACAAACCACCTTAAACAAAGTTAAAGTCTTTTTCATAAATGATGACTGAATTATCAATAAAACAAGTAAAATATTACCAAATTTCAACAGCATAGTGATGAAACTTGGTGCACATATTTCAATTGTCAGAAGCAACAAATCAAAAGAGATTGCACAAGTATTTGTAGTGAAAGTGTGTGTTTTTGCAATCAAAGGGAAATATTTTGCATTACAACCATGAAACCCCTCCTAAAACTGGTACGTTGATGATGTTCAAGACAAAGAATAAAGAAATTTTGTAGTGTATTTGAATTTTTCATTTCTGGAATGCGGAGATTTATTGCAAAAAATATCAAATTTAATGAAGAATATAAAGTTAAAATAAAAATTCTAATGCTGTGTCTTTATTTTCTTGTTTTCTTAGCAGGATTTTTTGTTTACTTTTTGGTGATGTTTAAAAAGTGGTAGAAATTATTGAATCTAGAACACGAATGCTCTTTGTAGTTTTTTGAGAGAATCGCATCTCCACTCCTCAAAGTAATTTGACAGACTGCCAAATTTAGCCCAGAAAACACCTGAGTGGTTTTAGGAAAATTTGCCGCTTTGTATCGTGTTAGGGACTAACTACAGAGTTTGAAATACATATGACAAAAATAGTTAAAAATTGCAAGCTTAATATTTAATATTGTGTACGAACTTTTTCCCTCCGGCCAATAGGCATTGCAACAAATCGATGTAAAAATTTTACGTCAAACTTTACACATGTTCGACATATTTCTTAAACTTAAATAATAATTAAAACAATAAGAAATACACCTGCTATTTAAAAGTTAAACTTTTAAGATTAAAAATTGTTAATAATTATTAAATCATTAAAAAAGGAAAAATGGCACTTCAAATGAAGTTGAGTCTATCAACAATATAAACCAAGAAACTTTTGAAATTATATTTCAAGATGAGACGAGAGAGTAATAGACAGCAGAGATGTTTTGTGTGTCTTATTTTCTGTTCATGTATTGTTATTAATTTTATGAAATGTTTCAAGAGGGTATGTTTGATACATTTATGTTTATCCGTCTGTAAAATTTTTGACACCTTTAATATCTGGAGAAAGACCACTTTCGATGCTGGGGCTTGGCTTGCCAGAGCTGTCTTTGCAGGATTATTAGATTTGATATCAAATCTATGATTAGAGATGCGTTGGTAAAGAAATTACTTTGTGGTGCCAATGTATGTAGCACAGTTGCATGGCTCATTTGGCTCACCATTACAATCTTCCAATATGATTATTTTCTTTTTGACAGATTTTACGCGAATCACCCAGTATGCAAAGATAAGACAATTAAAATGGCAAAAAACTGAAAAAATTAGGGAATTACATATTTCTTTATATTTGGAGCTGATTTGAGCCCATCCAAATATGAAACCTCAAAAGATCCCATATAACCACCCTTATGTACATATATATACAATATATAGTTTCCAATTAATTAAGCATGTAATTAACATTTGAAGTAAGAAGACTCGAGTTTAACAAAAAAAAAAAAAAAATATTAAAAACCCAAAATTTTAATTGGTCATGATTTACGATCATGCTCGGTGTTTTAATCTTAAATAACAATATATTTATAATTATTATATCTACTTACTATCTAAACATGGTCAATACAATCGAACTTCTTCAATTGAATACCACTTTGAATAGTTTTTCTCTTTGCTGATTAGTTTCTTTTCAACAATATTATACAAAAGAGCGGCAACATTTTGTAGTTCGTAAATTTGTTTTTGATATCCAAGAAAGACATCGTTCCACTTAGTTAACAGCTCACCCAGTCTTTGATCTTTCGATAGAGTCATTTTTTGGAAGTGAGAACTTAAAAAGACTCCGAACCATCTAAGAATCCGGAGATCATCATCAATTCTGTCTGGACAATCTGGTCTCTCTTCTAAGCATTGACTTTCACTAGTAATAAGCGTGTATAGGTATTGCAACATTTTCAAAGCTTCATCGTACTCGATTTCGCGGGAAATGTGATTGGAGATAGTTTTATTATCAAAGGAACAGGAAAGAATGATGTCCATCAAATCGCGTCGACTTTTAACGCTTTTTGGTTCGTAGGTTCTTTCTAGAAGATCAATATTGGGGAATTCGTTGTCATTTACAGGAATATCAACTTCCATATGTTCACCATTAGTTAAAGGTTTTTCAGAGACTTTCTTTTTTTTATTTGGTGTTACTTCAAAGTCCTGCAGTACATATTTAAGAGTTTTAACTAAGATTCTTTCCGATATACTGGTATACCTCCGAAGACATACACCTATATCTTCCACCAAATCTGCTTTTATTAGCAATGACAGTAGTTTTTCGGTTATTTCGTGTTCACTCGCACCACATTGTTCTAGCTGCTTGGCTATAATTTGTACCTCTTCGCTGACAAAGCCAGTGTCACTGAAATTTGACATAAGATTAACCTCAAGGTCTTCGCACGCTGATTCTATTTGCACTAGTTCGACGTGAACATCTTGATTGATTAGCCTATTCAGTTCCTTACTGAACTTTTCATCGTCCTGAAACGGAATTGTTCTACCATCTGCAACTTTCTCAAACTTTAATTTTTCTTCTTTTTTATTTTCTTTTTTTTGCAGCGATACATTCAGATGTTCTGTTATTGGTTTTTGAATTTTAGCTAAACAAAGCTGTTCTTCCAGTTCTTCTTCTTCATTGACAAACTCAGCAGCAACACTTTGCGAAAAATTATTAGATATTTGTGAACCGACCAAGTCCGAGAGAGTCTCCTTGCTCGTTTGATATGATACAACTGATAGATTTTGTCCCATTGCCAAAAGTATACTTGATCCGACTAGCCACAAACGAGAATAGTTAAAGTATATTTTGAAAAATTGTTTAGCTTTGATGACTTTAAATTGTGTGTTGTAAAGGAGAAGCGAACCACCCTCTTGTGAGCTATTTGCACCATAAATTGCTACACAATGTTTAGATAGCCCCATAATGGTAAGAGGTGTGTCGACTTTCAGGTCATTAAACATCGACACGAATTGTCCTGGAGAATTGAGGCTGTATAAGTTATCGACAAGAAAATTTCCCAGAAATACTCTTCCATCAGACCCTGAAATAAGAAAATTAAAAAGAATAATTAAAAATCAATTCTTATCGGTTTTTTTTAAGGAAAAAGAAAAGTGAAATGGAATATTTCTCTTTAATAACAGAATGAATGATAGAACTTCTTGGGGTACTATCCAGTTACGTTGGACTATCAAACTAGGGTCTGGGATCGAAACCCAGACTATTCTACTTTAAATGTTTTGTTTGCTGCCTCTTGCGAGTAAGTGAAAAATTCTCCCATAGAATGTTTTGTCATCATAAAGCGCTTCTTATCTTAGCCGTTAGAATAATTTTTAAGAATCGTTGACTCTGAACACTATAAAGGCTCCCCCAAACCAACGTGAAACATTCGTCGACGACGCGAAATCATTCACAATAGCACAAAATATGAAGGATACACAATGCTAAACAACAACAAAAAACTCTCTTTGCGAATGATTCGCTATGATTTCGCGTTGGTTTGGGAGAGCCTTAAAACAAGTATAAATGATTCCTATTTTCCCGACTTTTTCTTTTGAAATATTATGCATTCCTAATGTGGGCTTCAGGTCAAATTTGTTGTTTTTGCTACAGTTTTTACGTTTTGGATGTGTTTACACTCTTCTTCAGACCTATTTTAAAAATTATTATATTATATGTATTTAACATTTAAAAGAAAAATATTTGCAACTGAATTGGTACTATGTAAGTGTTGAAATAAAAAGATTTTTTTCTCTCTTTACTCGAATTCTTATTTTAATGAAATATCTTTAAAAAGACGTTTTACCAAAATGGACGTACCCTCTATGTTAAGATTTGTATTTATTTATTTGGCTTACATTTGCTTAAATGTCTTGAAAAAGACGCATGAAACAAATATGAATTCTATATACATATAGCATTCGCAAAATAAATTAACCAAATCGCATATAGGTTTAACCTAAACGCAAATAAGTTTTAACCAAGCGCAAATAGATTTAACCAAACGCAAATAGAACTAACCCAATCGCAATTCGATTTAAGCAAAACGCAAATATAGTTTAACTATACGCAAAAAAAATTACTATTAACAAATCATTTTACCCAATATGCAAATTGAATTAACCCGGGCTCAACTTGTTCCAGCTGTGTGGTGAAGAAATAGAAGGCTTATAGTTATAACAGTAACATTCTTTTATCATAGTTCTTCTCTGATTGTAAAATTGAAACATTTTTATAATCAGGACAATGTCCTTCTTCTATACAATGTAAAGCTAATGCAAAAACAACAAGTTTGACCTGAAGCCCACATTAGGAACACATAATATATAAAACAAATATATTCCAAAATAAAATCGGTGGTAAAACGTTTTTAATTTTAATTTCTTCCTTTTTTTAATACAGAATGTTGATCCGCATGTAAACAGTATTGTGGTGGATGGCTCAGATGAAGTTAGTTTGCAGAATAAATAAATTTGGTGGCACAACAGCTCGTGGAGGGCTAAGTGACTTACAACTCTCAACCTTTCCTGTGTGCGTGTTGTTGACAGGAATGGAGGGGACCTTCAGATTTTTGCCGAGACCAAACGGCTAGATGAGAAGCACTTATTCATGACAAGTATAATCTAGGAGGATTTGTCAGTTCCTCGCAAGAGGCAGTACCTCGGATAAAACATTTTTGTTTTTAGGTGGCAGGGCTGGGAATCGAACTCACACCTTTGGCATGACAGTCCAACGCACTAACCATTATGTCACAAGGTACTACTTAGTTTTCAGAAGGGGGGACATTATTTTAATTATATTAGATTATTTTGACTATCTGTAACTTTAAAATAGTGTGATTGACGAAATTAAAATCTTAAGCCTATTTTTATAGAATTGTTCAATTTTCTACAATAACACAGTTATGCGATTAGTTGTGATAATTTACATTACATAACAATTATTATAAAATTCCAGACACGAACAAGTGCTTTATTTCATACAAGTCGTATGGAAAACTGAAACTTGCGATCCTACAAAAAGTACACCGACCAACCATTTGATTGGCATCAAATTCCTATGTGTGATAGTGTCCGATAACGTTTGCTTGGCATAAGACTGCAATTATCGTTTATTTTGCACTCAATTAAATTGCATACTTTTTGTTTATCTAATTATTTATTCAATTAGGAAATCATCTATGAACATCTATGATGAGAAGATTTACAAAATCGTTAACAAGAAAATAAATCTCCAAAAAGATAGAATTTTGGGGATTTTTGAGATTCGTGAAGCAAATTTTAAAGTTTCTGATTATTGAAAAATTACTATAAATTAATTAAAAGAGGAATTTTATGTAAGCAAAAAAAATAATGTGAAAATTGATCATGGTTTGAAAAAATAAATTCCCTAATCACCGTCATTAGGAGTATTTTTGGGATATAACTCTTATTTCAAATGTGACACTTGATAAATAACAAGAAACTAACTACTTGATTTTTTGTCTCCAATCTTTTTTAGTTATGAAAAATGTTTAGGAATACTATGATAGAATTTTAAAGTTTTTACTTTTTATAAAGTGTTCACTTTTTTTTCCTTAATTAAAATATAAATAATGTGTAATTGGAAAATTTTATATTTAAAATGGTAATTTTGATATTTCTGTTGTTTTAGATAATGTCCTGATCTCTAGACGATAGCGATAGTAGACGTGGCTAATAAAAGGTGTACAAATTAATTCAATTCAATTTACTTGATTTCGATTATATAACCAGATAGAGATGTTTGAATATAATTATATGTTAAAACGATAAAGTCGGGAATTTCAAGAAGAAATAAAAACAATTTTACTTACAAATGGTGAGCAAAGCTGGCGAGCTTTCCCCCTCAATTACAGAATATCCAGAAACAGTAACGTCTTGTCCGGTTCTACTAAGAATTAACTTCTTAAAATCTCCAATCGGTTTCAGATTAGCTGAATCTAATTCCACTGTTATCAATGCCAATGGCTTCGATTCAACTTTTTGGAAATAAGTCAAAAACTTGCGCCCATTAGTGAAATCGATTATTTTTGGATCAATAATTGGTTTCGCCGTCAGCATTTCCATCTGAAAATTGTCTCCAGCGTGTTCTTTCCTCGATTTAATAGCCGATGATAGGGATTCACAAGTCCCATCGGCATACAAAACTAATGTTTCCTCGGAATTATATACTAAGTCAGCTATGTTTTTGTGGAACTAGGAAAAAATAATAAGTTTAGAGAAATTATCGTTCTTCCCATAAAGCACAGACTTACCTTAAGCTTCTTGCATTTATTGATATCAGTAACGCTTTCGCCCCATAGCCTAAGAAATCGGTTGGCAATGATTCCAGCATACTGTTCACTCTTATGGTCGTACACCACTTTGCAGGAGAATTTTTCAAGCATAGACCAGCTTCGAATTTGCTTTTGTGTTGATATCTAAGATGGAACGATTTTAAAAAAAGGTTATTACATACATATTTGCAAATTTGTATCCTTCAACTTACTTTTATCACGATGGCTATGTTACGACCAAGGGTTGCAATAATGTTGCCACTATCGCTATCCGGCGATAGGCCCAGAAATTCTTTGGTATCATTCAAAGGGCACAAACTGTAATACGATATGAATTTCGTCATGTTTTTTCAGATTTTTCTTTTATAAAATTATAATATTTAATTAATTTAAGCCCGGAATTAGCACGTGCTTTGCTTGTTTATAAATTTTCCAAAGAAAAATGACGTTTCCCTTTACTTCACGACTACTGTCATTTTGACAGCTGTAAACAGATGTTTTAGATGTGTTTGTTTATTTGATAAAAGTCTTCCAACTAAGGCCACGCTCATTTGAAAAGTACATAATTAGGTGTGTTTGGTATCTTTTTCCAAGTAAAGCCTAGATCGGTGCTGATGCGAAACGAAATTTTTAGTTGGTCTCCAACAAGAGAAAGAAATGCTTACGAAAATGAAGCGGAAAAATATGTATTGAACACAAATTCAAAAAATTAAAACAAATGCAAAACAATCACAAGCATCCATGCTGTAATGAAAACAACAACAAAAATAAACACGAAAAAACACTAAAAATGTCACTTTTACCCAGACCATTTATTGTGTGCGAAATAAGTTTGTAGACTTCTCCAAATAATCTGCTACAATTATTAATTTCGCCCATCGAACAGATTTCGTTGTCATTTTTGTATGGGATTTTTCGTTTCGCATCAGCAGCGTACTAGGCTTAAATGTGAAAGCAAAGCAAATTATGTGAAAATATCGAAGTGAGATGGTGCGTTTACGAAAAAAATGTGAAACAGCAGAAATGGTTTTATTTATGACATTTAAATTGACAATTTTCTACAAGCAAGATAGAAGTATTTCTTAAAGCTATTTTTAAATTGCAGACAGTTTTTTGTTGTTGTTGTTTAGCATTGTATATCTTTCATATTTTGTATTATTGTGAATGAATTCGCGTTATCGGCGAATGTTTCACGTTGGTTTGGGAGAGCCTTAATACAAAAAGTGAAAGATACTCAATGCTAAACAACAACAAAAAATTGTCTGCGTATGATTCGCTATGATTTCGCGTTGGTTTGGGAGAGCCTTTATATGTGATGGGTGTATATAAACTGAAAATTAAAAAATATGCCCAGATGTTTCATCAAAACTTTCAAATTTCAATGAAAAACGACATTAGTTTTTGAGAAATTAAAAATGACGCAAGATGCTTTTTCAAAAAAAAAGCGAAAAAAGAGTTTAAACGCTCTCCCAAACAAACGCGAAATCATAGCGAATCATTCGCAGTCAGTTTTTTGTTGTTGTTTTGCATTCTGTATCTTTCATATTTTGTATTATTGTGAATGATTTCGCGGCGTCGGCGAATGTTTCGCGTTGGTTTGGGGGATCCTTTTATGAATTACAATTTTTGCGTTTATGGGGGAAAAATAGATTTTTGGGTATGGATTTTGGATGTTTTTTTTTAAATATTATGTTTTTTTTTTAATTTAGTTTTTGAAAAACGGGTAGATGGGCAAACCGCTCTAACGATTTAAAATTTGTTTTGCATATCCGTAGGATAATTTCCATCAACCCTATATTCCGAGTTATGTTATGTTATGTTATTAAATTTCATTAAAGTCGACTTCTGCTTGAGACCACTCGAAAAGACATAAGACAATGCATATTGTTTTTGATTGTGAATTCTGACAGATTCTTATGTCATTTTTTCTCTGGGCACTCCTAAAACTTCTTTTGCATCAATAAGTTGGTAATATAAGAGTATATTGTGGAATATTTTATTTGCGCCTTATGAACACAAGAGAAGCATACAATACATATATGCGTCGTAAACTAAAATCTTAAAACTTAAATATGTAATTTAAACACTGCCTTCAAACAGTTGGAGTCGGTTCGATGGCCACTTTTGTCTCAGCAATCGCCACAGTTTCCTCGATAGCACTTTGCTCAGATGCTGGTTCTTGTTTTATCTCTATTTCAGAAGGTTTTTCATCGTGCGAAATTGTGACATTTTTATTTGGTTCCTCTACTATATCCATTTCCATAGAAGTGTCTAGTTTTTGTGAATTCGGTTCTTCTTTGGCTACCACGCTACCATCGCTCGATTTTATGAACAACGAATTGACTCCAGTTGTTGCTGCCTCCACTGTGGCTGCAGCTGACGTGTCTTCATCGTCCTCTTCCGTCTCTGACTCGTACTTCTGGAAATACAAACGTAAAGAAAAACAATTCTTTGAAATGAAAAACATCCGCGAACGCTTTACCTTTGAAACGTGAACAATTAATTGTATTACATATTTTCTTAAGCTTTTTTTTTAACTCTGTTAATAATTTGAATAAAGGGCCAATTTACTTTAACGCAACTATTTATTCTAAAAATCTGTTATTTTATTCAAAATGTTCGTTATTGATTTCATTGACTTTCTTCACGCTTCTCAGCTGACAACAACAAAATATTAAAAAAAAAAACGGGGTAATTGGAAAATTCAATTGAACTTACCTTCTGAATGTACTGTTTTTTGGTCGGTAAGCTTATATGAAGCACACACGTAGCATCCTCAAATATATTTGGCACTGGTTCCTGGCACACTACGCCACTCTTTTCGACGCCGCATGCTCGGAAGAGAATTTGTTTCTTATCCTCGAGAATGTGTTTTCTACAGTACTTGCAACTGGGCATGGCTCTTTCACCGCATTTTACTCCACCTTCAGTGAAAACGCATTTAACATAAGGTAAACCTTTGGGAACATTTCCTTCGTTTGTTTTTGAACGCTTTTCTTTAAATTTTCTATGCAGCACAGCCTCGATACCATGGCGTCGATGGTAGTGATTGAGGGCTTTGAGTTTCTCGTACAAACTACGTTCGCCGGGTGACCTTTTTTGCTGTTCATGAATGCTACCTAGAATAAGAAATCCAATGAATCAACCATTACAACAGGTACAATTCGATTAAAAGTTCAAATGAGCTCAACTCCAAAATGCGTTGAAATTAAATTAAATAAACTTTTAATTGAATTATATGCACTTGCTCTACTCAAGTAAAGTTCTAATTGATCAACAAGTTTTTATTAAGAAAACGGTAATACCGCCAACCTATCCTTAATTACATTTCTTATTATTCAAAATGTATTTGAGCACATGAATTTAAATGAGATGAGAAATAAAATAAAAATTGTTTTCATATTTATTTAGAATAATCTTTAAAGGAGAATGGGCAAATTTGTATGAAACATGGGCGTGAGCGGCCAAGAATGGTTTTGTTATTTTTGGATGTGTTTTAGTCCTACAATCACCGTGCAGAAATTTGTTCATTGTGGTGTACTTCAAAACCGAAAAAACTGCATTTTTGTTGTATGATTTTAATAAAGTTTTACTAAGTTTCTGGCTTCTGACCAATTCAAAAATAGAAAAGAAAGTGGAACAAGAAATCTAGACAGTCTCAAGAATATTTTGTATATAAAAATGGCCATATAACATCATTTATAAGAACATTTATGATAAAACTATAATATTACAATCCTCACAATATTAAAAAATCCTGAGTTAAATAAAATGTTTAAAAAAATTAAAAAGTTGTTGAAATACGTATAGGTACTGGGTCTGTTTAAACCCGTAATGCGTCCTTGGGATATTCTGAAACGCCGTTAAACACACTAATACAGTGTCAGTAGACGTTATGAAGTTAGAATAAAGCA
Source organism: Dasysyrphus tricinctus (assembly GCA_963921185.1). Lineage (NCBI taxonomy): Eukaryota > Metazoa > Arthropoda > Insecta > Diptera > Syrphidae > Dasysyrphus > Dasysyrphus tricinctus. The sequence continues at coordinate 254,187,113 of OY992532.1, forward strand.
TTACATCCACTAAAATATAATCACTATGCAATATTGCTCATATCTTCTTTTTTAAATGAAATGCAATGTAACGTCCATAGTGAAAGTTGTTCCTGAGTAGCATACCTTTCATTTGACATTAATTTCATTAATGGCCGCTAACGCCCAAAAATGTCCATTCTCCTTTATTTATAAACAACTGTAAATAATCACAACATATAATATTAGAATAAATTATGAAATTAGCGACGCGTTTCGGACGACATGTCCATCTTCGAGCTAAATAAAATGAATTTTTCAACTAAAAAAATTCAAAATTCAACTTATTTAGCCCGAAGATGGACATGTCGTCCGAAACGCGTCGCTAATTTCATAATTTATTCTAATATTATATGTTGTGATTATTTAAAGTTTTTATAAATAAATTTAAAGATTATTCTAAATAAATATGAAAACAATTTTTATTTTATTTCTCATTTCATTCATATCCACACAACATGGAGACAACACCACAAAGAAATATGAATTTAAAGTTGGATTTGGCATTCAATAATGGAAAAGAACTTGTATTCTCAGGAGTGGCATCGCTTTTTGTTTTCTGCTACGTACAACTTTCAAATACAAAATATTTGCACACAACCCGATGCACAAGTAGTTAAATAGGAGTTACTTTTTGAGGTAAAAACGCAATTAATATTAATATTACTATCCATTACCAAAATACAAGGCTCTTATTTTTTATTTGGAATTAACGGATTTTTTCAATCCTTTTTGAATTTTTTAATAAATCTATGTATTATCATCGTGTCCTTTAACCCCGGTTGGGGCATAGGGCTTCATATCATACATAATATGTAAATACCATTTAATTAATTCTGCGGTACAATTTTCTCAAAAAGTATTGGACCGATTTGGATAAATTTAATATGGTTGAAAGGTCATAGTCACAAAATTGAACACTGTGGGTTCATTATTGTTAAGTACCATTTTATACTGCCGTTTACAAACCAATCTACATGGTTCTTTCCTACTACCACAGTTAATAACTGAAAACATTTATTTAACTTATAATCAAGTTAGCTTAAAAAACCTTGAAATAAAAAACTAAAGCTCAAGTAAAATAATATCATTAGCCCCATTTGGGGCTGAAAGCTGAAACAAAAAACTCACACAATGTCTCCCTTTCTTTGCGAATTGCATGCAAGTACCTTCTGCGCTTCTCCTTCAAAATGTGATGCAATCGATTTATCTGTTCCATATACAGATTTTGTAGATTGATAAGTTTTTTCTTTGATATAGCAAGAGCTTCTTCATTTGTGTAAATGCCTGCATGTCTATTATTAGAAAAAAACATTTGAAATCACTAATTTTACAGAAAATCACCCTCTCAACGCAAAAAATACGCACTTAAGCAAATCATCATCTTGCGAGTCTACACTCTCATCATCTGAAATATCCCACTCATGTCCCTTCGACGTGTTGTGCAAAGTAATTGGCTCTACGTCCGAAGAACTATCAGACGCGTAGTCCAGAATTCGTCGTTTCTTTTTTATCAAACTGTTGACTGTGTTTAAGTCAGATATTTGGTCATAATTTACTGAAAATATATACAAAAATGAAAAGTTATATTTTTTGTTGTGAGCTTTGAATTCTTCATCTCTTACCAAATTGTTGAATGTTGGGAGAAACTACATCGATCTCTTCGTCAACTTCGCAGCTGGGTGGTGGTGGCGGTGATGATGGTTCGATGCTCAGATGATGGGACAAACTATTCAGAAGCACTTCATTGTTTTCGACTTGTTTCAATTTGCCAATTGAATTACGAGTCGTTGTCAATTGAGATAGACGACTGTGTTCGAAGCAATAAATGGTCATAGAAGGATCCTTCTTTCTATCATGCTTTGGTGTAGCCTGAGGACACTTTTTACCATTGGCAAAGGTATAGGCACATGGTCGAAAGGGTGCACGAGGATCTTTCAATATATGACGGATACAGAATTCATACCCATCCAATCGAGGGATGGAACACTCGTATGTGGGGTTGGAGCAAGCTTTGGATTTCTTTTCAATCTCTACGTGAAGTTGTTCGCGCAATTCTTTTTCTTGATCGAATAAATTGTGTTTAGCTGGTAACTCGCGGGTTTGAAGAACTGTGATTTTTTCCATAGTGATTAGATTTTACCTAGAATGTATTTTCGTTTTAAAATCAATTAAATATCAACAATTATTGTATTAAATGGTTGACCGACAACACAATACATGCGACGCGAAAGGTGAGATAAATTGAAATTCCGATTTTCGAGTGGTTTTAATTTTGTTGTGAACTCAAAAATTAATGAAAACTTTTTGTGGGGTTTCGGTTTCTCATGGAAGGATGTGTCCAGCAGGCCAGCATCAAACACGCGGATACTGCCAGATCTACTTTAAATAAATATCCCAAATGGGACCTTTTGCTATAATTTTGTATTTAGGTTAAATTAAGGGCCATCACACACAACTGGAGTAAAACTACGATTCCACCAAGAGAATCCGGGATTAAGGAAATAAAACAGATTTCTTTGGTGTTTCACTGGTGTGAGCAATTTTAGTCAAGAAAGGTTTTTTAGCTTAAAAGATATTAGCTGCGTTTTTTTGGAATGTCCATATGCATTTTGGCGAAAAGAACGACATCGGGACATTTCAATATTTATTTACCTTTTGCCTTGGTCTGCCATTTTGTATTGAACTATCTTACCCTGAGGCCACACGAGCCAGTACTGGCTAGTCAGTCGCAATACACTCACATTTTTTTACTAATACATACAAACCTGAGCAACTGGCTCGTCAACTGGCTTGCCTTTTTCGTAGCCAGTTGGGAAGCAAGTAGAGCAGCCAGTAACAGGGTTCGGCAGTAGTATTTCGTAGGACGCTGTTTAGATTGGGAAGGCTGAGACCGGTCTCACGGCGGTTTCTGGACAAGAGAAGTGGGGGGTCAGGGATATCGTGAGACATGAAGAAAACATAAACATCCGACTTATGAGTCTCATTTGTTGTTGTTTCAATGCACAAAACACTGAAGTTGTTGTTGTTTCTAATTGATTTGAGGCGCCTCAAAATTTCTAATGTAGACACGATTAGGCTCACGAGTCCGGATTCAATTTTCCCAATCTAAACAGGCTCTAGCATATTTGGATAAATAGGACTAAAACTCAAGTTTACTCACATTTTCTTTCACAAAATATTAATAAAATAAAAATCGGGAGTCCATGTCCATTCCCTAACACCCCGACTCCACGGGGCATACAGATGCCCAACATCACAACCACAATCCAATCAACAATCAGCAGATTTTTTCTCGCTGGGCAATTCATGTCATGTCGTTTCATTTCCCTCTCACCACTACTTCGATCTTTTGCAATAATACACGCCCTTTAGACTCCAGAAAACAGTAGAAAGACTTTTTTTAATATCCAGCTACCTCTAGATACAAGGAAAACCAGAAAAAAACTCACATGCACGTGAAACGTCAAATCTCATGGCAAGCTTTGAACAGCGTACATGTCTTGTTCAAAAATTGGTTTTCTTCGACATGTCGTCGACAAGACATGGATTTTTCTGGCTCCATTGGATTTTTATTAGACATGTTCATAGTCTTGGCATCGTACATGGCAGGTGGAGCCAGCATGTAAGAACTCAAAGTTTTATAAATTTGATAAGCGATCTAAAAATTTTTGAAAATGAATAAAGCCGGAACCACACTTGCCTTGTCTGTTGTATTTTGGATTTCCGTTCGACAAGAAAGCCAAAAAAATGGCGAAGGAATTGATAGGGAATTTTACGAATCTGTCAATTTCAAGAGTGGCAGCTTCCATTGAGGCGGAAGTGTCAAATTCTAAAGTGCAAAGCAAAAAAAAAAACAATTCCACACCTAATTTTGATATGATAAATTCACCATAGTACTGATTTTGACGTTTGTAAATGAACGAGAGTGATATACTGCTATTTGTTAAAAAGCTCTATTAAAGGCCTTCCCAAACCGACGCGAAATGTTCGCTGACGACAGTTTTTTGTTGTTGTTTACCATTGTGTATCTGTCATATTTCATATCGCTGCACACGAAAAATAAAACAAGAGTTTTTACGATAGATATTATTTTGTGATAAAAATAAGTAAAGGCTCTCCAAAACCAACGCCAAACATAAGTAATGACAAAGAAACTTGGGTTTTTTTGTTTTATGCTAGTGATGTTGCATGGCGTCAGTGCGTGTGTTTGCATTTTTATCTTCACATAAAAACAAGTAGCATATGTTGAATACAGCAACAATCCGATATAGTTTCGTATTGCGCTTGCATTATGCCACTTTTTTAAGCGAAAATAAAAATGCACTAAGTCTAATGACAGTTTGCAACATGTCAGGCTTGTTAAGTGAGCACAGAGTATTTAAATGCCACTTCACACCACACAGTGTATAGAATGAAGTGGTAACATCTTCAGTCTTGAAAAGGTGGTAATCGTAGTAGTTAAATTTCTTTCCTTAAAATCGGAGTAGATTTACTTCATTTGGAGTAAGATCCGAACGCTGGCCAGTAGAGAAGCCAGTGCGGCATGCCGCCTACGTCACAGCATATACACGAATAGGAATTTGACATGTAGTCTGTGTAGCCAACTGGCTAGCCAGTACTGGCTCGTGTGGCCTCAGGGTTACCAACAAACATTTGACATTTCTATCTAAATTATCGACACAACAACAGTGGTAGTGTGGCAATACCGTTTTTATCGGGACAAGTTAAATCGACTTAATTATGTGGATACAGCTAACTCTATATGAACATAGTTGTCGTTTTATTTGACATGTATTTTGCTGTCGTTTTTTTTTTAAAACCGTTCTATTTTTGCAAAAAAACACAACTACCTACAATATTAAATTGAAAAAAAAAGTTGGTTCCATGATTTGTAAGTGTATTATGAAGAAAACAAGTCCTCAATTAATTTCACCGAAAAAAAACCAGACAAAAAAAAACAAATATATTTATTTTATGTGAAAGATTCACTTTCACTGTTGTTTAACAGCGTAAAGTCGTCGTTAATGTAGCAAAGTTTAAAACTTCATAATCCTGTCACAATTTGTATGGAAAATTTGGTATATCTACCTAGTTTACAATTTTACTACGTTTACAACTTTACGCTGTTGCATGAATACTCTTAATTTAAAAAATTGTATTGTATAAATTTAAAATAGAGCATTGACCGAGCCATTTTCAGTATATATTAGATTCTAAATCTAAAATATTTGTCTTGTTTGCCATACACTCCAAAAAAAGTCGGCAGATTCAAACACATCACTCGGAAAATGCTGGCAGCACAAACCGAGTGACATAAGGAAAACGACATTTCTAAAAAACAAAAAACACTGTCTGCGAATGATTCGCTTTAATTTCGCGTTTCGAAATCATAGTGAATCATTCCCAACGTTACACCCCGACTCAGATGTCCAACATCACAACCACAATCCAATCAACAATCAGCAGATTTTTTCTCGCGGGGCAAATCATGTCATGTCGTTTCATTTTTCTCTCAACACTACTTCTATCTTTTGCAATAATACACGCCCTTTACCCGGAGGCCACACGAGCGAGTACTCGCTAGCGAGTTGGATACATATTAATTGTCAAAACACTCGCCGCCCTACTCGCTTCACTACTGGCTTCAAAAAAGGCAAGCCAGTTGACTAGCGAGTAGGAAAAGTTTCGATGTATTAGTAACTCGCTAGCGATTGCTAGCTCGTGTGGCCTCAGGGTTAGATTGTGTTGCAAAGTCGGAATAACTTTACTCCGTCCCTAAAACGAGTTTATAAATAACGCTGCTTGTGTTTTACCCTGAGCCCACACGAGCAAGTACTTGCAAGCAAGTTGGCTACATACACTGCCTGTCAAATTCGTAATTTGCATTCCACTTGCTTGTCTCCTAACTTGCTTCTCAACTTGCTTCACTACTGGCTTCAAAACTTGCATGCCAGTTGATAAGTAAAATTTCCCTTGGCAAACAACAACAAAAGTAGTGTTTTATTGGGAAATGCATAGCTAGCACAGTCGACACTTTCCAGGATTAGTTGTTGTTTGCTGATTGAAATTTGACTGTGTTAGCTGATATATTTTCCAATAAAACACGCCTGCTATCAACTACACATGCTCTCAGGCCCAAGTAGATATATTTTACATGAGAAAGCAGTTTTATGCGTTCCATTGACAACTAGTAAAGTACTCATGAGTACTTTGCTTCCTCCAAAGGAAAACGGTTAATGTAAACAAGAAAAGACTCACCAGTTCGGACTCAATCTTGCCAATCTAAACAGGGTCTTATGTACACGTAAAATTTCCCAAAATAAATTGCAGGCAAATATGCAAAATTGATGAATAATAAACAATAAACAAATATTTAGTAGACACACAAGCTATCATCACTTATTTTGAACTGCATTAACTTTATTTTCAGCTTTCTACTGATTTTGAACCGAGAAACAAAACGCAATAAAAAATATCCCTCATCAAAACGCCATTTTTTCTAGAAACCCACAAAATTATAGCAAATTCTGACGTAAACAAATTTCCCTTCATGTTGTGGGTCGGCCATTCTTGCGGATACAACATCATTTTGTGTGAAGTGCTATTTTTTATTAAATTTCTCACATTAAACTCACATCGATTGTTTTAATTCAATTGAAAACCGAACGCTCTAATGCGATATTAACAAGTTAATATACATTTACCAATTAAAACTACCGCCGAATCGCTAAAAAAGTGAAAAACTCCGGAGCCAGTCCCCGCGACCAACCAACTCGAGCTTACGTGAAATTTTTTCATAAATGGCGTCTGCTGCCTCTGCCCATCTTTCAATGCAAGAATAAAGAAAAAAAATCGTGTGTATTAATGCTCGCTCTACAGAGAAGGGAAAATTCGAAAAGAAAGAATCTTTCGATATTTTTTCACCTGCTCCAAAACATGTATGCAAAATTTTTGTTTTCTATTTAATTTAGGTATCAAAAAATTGTTATGCAGTAGATCGCATTAAGTTTCTTGACATATTTGCTTCTTTTTAATTTTTTGCTGTGAACCAAAAAGATAAAGGAAACGAATTCCAATTTCCCCATTTTCATTTTCCCATCCATTCATAATCACATAACACCATACTATTTGTCTCTTTCGCCGAAAGCAGCAAAGAATTTGAAAGAGAAAGCAACAGTGAAGAATCCTATATTTTTGTTTTGGTGTAGAGACCTGCTAATTGCCAGTGGAATAATTGGCGCTGCAATCGCTTCTAAGGGGAAAGTGAGCACACAAAATAAATAAAAAAAATAAAAATCAAAACAAGACGAACCCTTCGCCGCGTGTCTGTCTAGTGTTTTTGTGTCTGGTGCTAGTCTAGCAGCTAAAGTTTAAAACAAAAGGAATAAAAGAAAACATAAGACAACGCAATTATCCCAAACTCCCCAGGCAAAAATTATAATTATCTGTCATCAATCGTTTAATTTGTTTTGATAATAATTTTTCGTGATAACATTTTTTTTAAAGACGAAAGTGAACATTGAACCTCGTCGCACTTGTTCTTGTTTTTCTCTTTGAATGAGCTCAATTTTCGTTTTGTTTTTCCGATTTTCCGATTTTTCACAATCGCGGCTATTGTATAATCAACAATAGTGCTTGAACGCGGCAATTGATAACTGGCTAAATGGCTGCCATAAGCAATGCATCATCGGGAAGTGGCAATATCTGCAGTGGAATCCCGCCGCCAACGTCCTCCTCGAACAGCAGCAGCACTAGCAGTACAACCAATGAGGTCAAGGAAAAGGACAGCATTTGGTATTTCACATCGGAGCAACTGGCGAACTCCCCCAGCCGGCGACATGGCATTAGTCCCGACCAGGAACTATCCTATAGGCAGATGACTGCCTATCTTATTCAAGAAATGGGTCAGCGGTTACAAGTGTAAGTTTTGTTTGTTAATCACCATCGTCGATACTCGCAGGTCCAAGCTCTTATATCTATATAAACTTGCAGATCTCAACTCTGTATCAACACAGCAATCGTTTATATGCATAGATTCTATGCATTTCACTCGTTTACGCATTTCTCTCGTAATGGTATTGCGTCGGCGAGTTTGTTTCTAGCAGCCAAAGTCGAGGAACAACCCCGCAAGCTGGAGCATGTGATAAAAGCTTCGCAGAAATGCCAGACCCAGCCCCCAACAGCACCACCAGATGCTAACTACAATGAGCAGGCTCAAGATTTGGTCTTCAACGAGAATGTTCTTTTGCAGACTTTGGGCTTCGATGTGGCCATCGATCATCCCCATACGCATGTTGTGAAAACATGTCACCTAGTAAAAGGTAAATGTATGTTAATTTTTCGATTTTTCTTTCTTTACTATTTTAAGGTAGAATATAAGATTTAAGTTTAGAATTTGTAGAATTAGTAGAACGATTTGTCTCAAACGTTCAAGGAAACATTTTAAACCAATATCTCTAAAAACTCGTCGAATTTTCTGGTAGCATTCTTGGTTAGGAATGAAATTGTTCGTTTCTAATTTCATGAAGGCTTATTTTACACTCCTATTTTCAATTGCGAATTTAGGAATATAATGATTTGCTTGGCTTGGGCTTATTTTTTATAGCAGATGAAATTGTAGTTTTCTAGACATTTAATTCAACCCTTGGTTGCTGTTGGACGGAACTGAGTCATAGTGGAGTTTTTAACATACCACTGCGTTAACAAAACGATTTCTGCTCACGTCTGTCCATTATTTTAAGACATAGCTTACCAATAGAATCTTTAAAACTTGGATAGCGAATTTGTACTCTTTTTAAAAAGTCATGTAGTGTCTTCATAAAAGTCAAATGTACCAATGGCCTGTTATTTATTTAAAATACATTTTTAAACAATTCTTGGAAATAATTATCTCTGCAGACGTTTGTTTAGTACATTAATACTAATTACCTACCAAATCTTACGAAGAATTTAATATTTCAATAATCTCCTCACTGCCGCACCCACAATGTGTCTGTTTAAATTTTGCAAACACATACCAATTATACCCAGGCAATAAAATAAAATTGACTTCATGTTAGGTATGAGTGTGTTGTATTACACATGTTGAGAATAATGGAAAACAGATAATTCAGGTAGAAAATGTTAAAGGGACACCCTTTTTGATGGCCGAATGCAATATAAGGTAGTGCGTTTAATTGTGTCTTACATTAGGGGGTGGTCAGTATTTTATATATAGGTATATATTTTTTTTTTTAGGTAATGCAACATGTTTTATTACACGTATTACAGGAATAATAATAAATAGACGTCATTTTGAGACGTATTTTGTCTTTCAAGGATAAATACGGATGGTAAAAAATGGATTTTCTAAGTTCTTTGGAAGTAGTTTCAACCTTTCTGCATTCAAATATTGACAGTTGTGATAGCTTAAATGAGCCCGTTCGAATCGATAATGATTTATTAAAAAATGAACATTTTTGAAATTGATTCTTATGTCCATAAACTCCCAACATGACTGACTTCAAACCCTCTCAATCGCAATATGACCTTTTAATAACACTGGCCAACAAAATATTTTGTTTTTGTTACAGAATCGAAAACGAACATTTGTTTAGGTTTTGGTGTGTTGAACTCGATTCTGAAGTCATAAATATTCCATCGGATCAGGGTTTTCCCGTTAGGAATAAAAAAACGTTTTTTTTTATGTTTTCCAGGTTATGTCATGGTTTATAAAAGAACCGATTTTGTTCTTTTAAAATCTGTTTAAATCTTTCCGATATTTCTTTTCTTCTCCAAGAAAACCTCAGTTAGTTGTAAGCCTTTCATTTATGATATTAATGTAATTTTATGATAAAAATAGGCATGACAAACATATATTAACTTCAACTTAAGATTTTTTGACAAAACAAAAATATTGGACAAAATGTAAACAGTTCTTTCAGAAATCGTTACAAAATTTTGCTCCAACAAATCACCTCTCGTAATAACATAACCTCGAAAACAGCGAAAACGGGATTTTTGATTTTCTAACGGGAATATCTCAAAAATGTGATGTGATAGACATTTTTGGCTGTGTAGGGGGTAATCTGTGAAAAAAACTGACCCAATCCTTAAATTTCTTTAACTAATGGAAAGCTTTGTCCCTTTGTAACATAGGTTTAATTTTATTTTGAGAACATTAAATTTTAAGGCTAAAATCTAAATATGTATTTGTGTTTTGTTTTGGATATTTGTGAGAGTTTTTGGTTTTATATTTTTTAAATCTAAAATGTACAGATCCGATTTCAAAAATAAAAATTCGTTTGAATTTTGAAAGGCTATTCTAGGGGAATGCTCTTGGTTAAAATTTTTAAGAAATTGTATTTTTGGGAAGAAATGGGGGTAAAAACCAAAAATTATATCAGATTTAAAAAAAATCTTTTTTTTATATTTTAAAGGGTTTACTAAGAAGATGGACTTCGAGGATGGGTTAAAGGATAGACATGTTTCGAGATAAAGCTTCATATCTATATAGGATAAAATGGGTAGAAAATACAGTATCCGATTTTAACCATATGCTTGGAAATTTATACTTCGAGTAAAGACTTCAAAATCACTAGCTTGATATTTTTCAAAACTAAGCTATTCCGGTGCTATTTAGAGCTTGGCTTAAGGGCAAGATATTTTTTCAAGATTTAGCTTTAGGTATATCCTTAGGGTGACAAAAAGATTTTCCGATTTTAGAAATTCTTTTTGTCATCAAGGTTATAAAAAAAGGATTAATTCAGAGGTTGGCTTTACTGCCCAATAAGTATTTTTCAAAATTAAGCTTCATACATGGGGCGAAATGGGGTAGAACTGAAAAAAAAATTATTCTATTATATCATACTTCAGCTAGTAAATTATAAAAATGTTACATCGTGGTGGGCTCAAAATAAATTGTGAATTGTAGACCTTATGTAATTCCGATTTAAGTATAACTAATATTTATATGAAATGATTTTTATTAATTATGTTATGTATGTATGTATATTATATTATATGAACAATAACTAATAATATGTATATATTTATTAAAAAATATAAACAGCGGTTTATTTTTTCTCCTCTCTCTCTTTTCATTACAGCCTGTAAAGATCTGGCTCAAACATCGTACTTCCTTGCGTCGAATAGTTTACATTTAACATCAATGTGCTTGCAGTATAGGCCAACAGTAGTTGCTTGTTTTTGCATTTACTTAGCTTGCAAATGGTCCAGATGGGAGGTAAATATACAAGTTTGTCAATTTCTTTGTAGAAGAGAAGACAAAAATATTTTGTATGTTCCCCATTTAGATACCTCAGTCAACAGAAGGCAAGCATTGGTTTCACTATGTCGACAAATCGGTAACCATGGACTTGTTGAAGCAATTAACCGATGAGTTTATTGCAATTTATGAAAAGAGTCCAGCCCGACTTAAGTCAAAATTGAATTCAATTAAAGCCCTGGCACAAGGTGCCAGCAATAGGGCCGTGAGCAAAGATAAAAAATCTCAAGGCGAGGATTGGAAAATGGGCGATATGCTGAAACTATATCACTCGTCTATTCCAACGGACACATCATCTAATGGTGGTGGCATGACTATGGATCAGCAAGTGCAACAATATCAACAGGAACAGCTTCAGCAACAGCAACAGCAACAACAACAACAACAGCAGCAGCTGCTGCCTCCTACGTCTACGTCACAGCAGCCAAGACGATCAGAATCAAATCATTCTAGTCACCATCGACCACATCATTCCTCCTCGTCGCATCATCATTCCAAGCAAATCTTGCCGACTAGCGAAATAGGAGGTTAATAAATTCTAAAACTCTTTGATATCGGTTTTTTCTAAGGTTTTTTCTTTTTTTTAATAGAACACAAACCGGTTATTCACAAACAACCGTATCCTACAGTTGGTCGACAACGAGATTCCTCCCAACAATATCCAACAGTGGCTGGCCATAGTAGTAGCAAACAAATGCAGCCTCCTGTTCAGCCGCCAGCTGGGTCATCACGTTCATCAAGTTCACAGAACCGACCACCAATAGCAGCTGTATCGCAAATACCCCAACGACCACCGCCTCAAGCACACGATCCCAACTACCACAAGCCGTCAAGTCGATCGAGTGTACCGGCCAATCCACAGCTCAATCCGCCGGTTGCAGTTCCCAATCATAAGATTATGTCGAAATCTGAATCCAGCAGCAGTAGAATACTGCACAAGGATCCCAACAGCAGATTGGTAGATCCTAATAAGATAACTTCAGGCAAATCCTACCCTTCGACGACTGCACAAAACGTGGGAATAGATATGACTCGCAGCATGCTGCAACAGAACCTTATGCCTCAACCACAACAGCAGCATAGGCCTTATAATACCCAAGCACCAAACACTACACAAGCACCTCCGTCGTCTTCAATTCATCCCACAGCATACCCAAGTAGAACTACTAGCATAAGCAATAGCAAATACGATCAACAATTATCCGTCCAAATGCAACAGCAACAACAAGTAATCCACCAGCAGCACCAAAAGCAGCAGCAACAACCACAACAACAACAACCGATAATCGAGTCTTCCTACAATCCACAGCAACTCACTCAGTCCTCCTCAATGCAGCAGCACCCACAGCAGTATTCGCGGCAACAAGTGGAGGATAACTACAGCAAACAGGCTCAGCAACCTCAACAATTGCAACAGCAAGGCGATCAAATGGAGCTCTGCTCGCCACCTAAGTATTCTCAATACCCTTCGCAGGGCTATCCTACAGCTCAACAACCGCAGCAGCAGCAGCAACAGCAGCAGCTAGCGTCAAAGCAATCATCGATATTTAGTCCTGAATACATAGAAAAGATACCTCAGGGTGCGACGAATAATGGCGGCAGTAAGATGGGAGGGCATAAAACTTCGAGTCGTGACAGCCCGAAGAAGTCGGAACGCAGCACACCAAAAAAAGATAAGAGTCGCTCCTCGTCCTCGATGATGGATGTGAATGCCGCAATGTCATCACGACAGCATAATCAGCCACCACCGGGATATAGCAAACAGCCGAAGCAAGAACAAGTCCCTGTGATACCACCGCCATACGGAGCAACTAGCTACGGAGTTGTTAAACGCCCATCCAGCAGCATGGAAATTAAACAAGAAGACGACCTTATGCTTCGTGACTCGAAGATTCGCAAAATAGAACTGAATCCTGTTTCCCCGCCGTCATCTCTTAAAACGTCCTCGTCAACTTTCCCTGGTGGAACAGTGAATGGAATCGAAACAAATCCCGACTTGGTCAGTAGCCTTCTTAAGGAGAGTTTGTGCTCGACGAGTGTTTTCATCAAAACTGACAATTCCGAATATCAGGATCCAATGATACTCTTCGATCCCACTATGACAACGTTGCCCGAACAAATCCTCCAGAGTAATCCACCTGCAGCCATAAAAGAAGAACAAGTCATCTCCGAGGTTATCAAAACGGAAAATCAAAGTGTGGACTCTGCGAAACTTGAGAAAAAAAAGAAAAAGGACAAACACAAGCACAAGGAAAAAGACAAGTCCAAAGATAAGGAGGAACGCAAAAAACACAAAAAGGATAAAGATCGCCACAAAGACCGGGAACGAGGCGCGGAAGCGTCAGAAACTTCGGAGCCGGTTAAAATCAAGATCAATTTATCGAATTCATCGAACGAATCGAGTGTTAGTGGTGTACCACCACCGCTGGGATTTAAAATAAAAATTCCTAAAGACAGGATTTTAGGTGATATAAGTGCTCCTATGGGTGGCACAGCAGTAGGAGGTGGAAACTATGATGGATCGGCTGGTGCTGCGGCCCCACCACTCAAGATAAAAATTTCTAAAGATAAACTCGATAGTAGTTACAGTAGTGTGGGAAACATGGATCAGCAGAAGACAATGGGAAGTGGAGTTCATGGCACGAGTGGATATCATCAACATCATGGAAGCAGTAGTAGTGGTGGCAATAGCACCAGCGGTAGTAGTAGTAAAAAAAAGGATCGCGATCGTGATCGTGACAGAGAAAAGGATAAAAAACGCAGCGGTCACGACCACAGCAAAATGAACGGCAATAGTAGTAACGGTGGTGCTGTAAGTACCATGACAACTGCTTACTCCACAACATCATTGACTTCGTCGGCTAGTAATACGACAAATTCTTCATCAAAGGGACAAACATCAAATAAGGTGAGTTTCTAGTTTTTGCATTCAATAAACGTATCTTAGTTGTGTGCATGTAACTGTTTTATCAAAAACAAATGTAAATGATTTTAGCTTTTATTCTGATAAGACGTGTAAACATGGTATCATTTGGTGTAAACATAATATTTGGTGGTTTGATTAGTTTATGGCAACATTTATGTATCACTTTATCCTGAAAAATAACATTCCTAAATCATTTCCAATGTTGCAAAATTGCAGGAATTTATATAGCATCTATGTAAATACATTTATGTAGAAAAGCTTTATGTTGTTGATTAATAAACCAGTTATAAATATTGTCATATTTAAATTTTTGTTTTGTCATAAATTTTTTAATGAGTTTGAAATAGTGAGACTATATATACGCGATTATAGTCAGAAAAACCCGCTATTTGACCTTGCGCTTAGGGGCACTGTCTTTTTCTTTATGGATCGATTGGCCCTCATTAAAAAAAAAAACTTTTTATCAAAGAAATTCGTAAAAATGCATTTTTCGCATATTTTTTTTTTTGCGAAGATTGGCTTTAGTATATGTTTATTTTTGTTTTGTTTGTTTTTTTATTTATTAATTGCCTTGTGTGGTCGCTCCGAGGACACATTCATGGAGCTAAATCAACCAAAAGAGCTATTAGATCAATGGTTCCCAACTCGGGTTAACTCGCGGCCCGCTAAAATGATTTCGAAATGATCGCCCCCCATAAATATTTCCTAGTACATAATAATTGAGACAATTTATTTATTTTTTGTTTCTTGAAATTCTATGCTTTATTTTGATGATTTTTGAGCGCAAATTTACTTTATAAGATCTTGAAAAGTCTTGCTTAAATTGAACCCAATTTCTTTATTAGAAACCCGCGTTCACATAGATAAGATGTGGAAAACATAACGATATAACGCTTTTTTACACCAAAATTCATTGAGGTTGATTCCGGACTCATAACATTCCTCACAGCAACGATACTTTAATCAATTTTCGATTTGGCAGTATTTTTTCAAATTGAATGGTTTCATCGCTTCTTTACTTAGAACTAACGCACATAATAAACATTGTGGTTTGGATTTACAATAGATATTAGATTTGCAAACATTTATTTCAAGTCGAGTTTTCATTTCACTGAAGGATTGGAAGCGAGATGGAAATACTGAAAAGTACAAAAATCCGCTAAAATCTGTCCAATATGAACACCGTCGATGGACGGAAGTAGAGTAGAATCCTGAAATCAAAAATCTAGAAAAGCCAAAGCCCCCAATCCAGAAAACCCATTAATCTGAAAACTCAAAATCCCGAAAGCCCCAAACAATTATCCTGAAAACCCCAATTCCCAAATACCAAAAATCAGGAAAGGAAATAAATCTCGAAAGTAAAATTATAAAAAAAAAACTTCAAAGTGTTCAGTTCAGTGCAATAGTTGGGAAAACTTTGCCTTTTGTATATAATTCAATGTAACTCATATAACTTCTTTGATTTACATCTGATGATGTCCATAGACATGAACGAAACGTCGTGAATGCAAGAAAGAAGTTGTTTTTTATTTATTGACCTGAAGCCCACAAATAAACCAACAAATTCTATCAAAAAAGGCACCTATTCTACATAGCATGTATACAACAGCCCCGGTGATCATGGCAATGAAAGGTTTTGAGTAAAAGGATCATGTAGCCATTCACTCAGTTAGCTGTGTGACACATATGTAACTGCGAAACTATTTTTTAAGGTTTTTGTAGTTTGCAATGAATTAACAAATTACAGCCCACCCGTTTGTCGCTTAGAGCAGGAGAAAATTAACCATTTAGGTAGGGTTTTAACAATAAAATAACGTTCATGGTTGTGAATATTTAATGTGGGTTTGAATTTAAATAGTGAAACTAATTTTTTTCATCCTTTTTTCAAGGATTAACAGTTAAAGGTTCTTTTTATTGTCTTTCATTGTAAAATTGTAAATGAGTTAAACCTGACTAAAAAAAATTGCAAACATACATTTATATGCAACACACTCAATAACTTGACTTTTTTTGTAAAGGGAAATGGAAGCATTGGTTTCTCAATTGAATTTTTATTAACAAAACCTTAATTTAACTATAAGAGGAATTCAAAAAGAAGTAATTAAGTATTAACAATGGTAACTGGGTACATAATCTGTAGCAGTCATTTATTCGTTCATTTTTATTTTTGTAAATACCCATACATTTTTAATTTAGCACCTTCTATCATATTGTTCATAAAAAATAGAAAAAAAAACACTAAACAAGGCTCATTGATGTATTTAGGTAAATCAACATTATGTACACAGAAACACATTCACACTTGCTCGTAATTACATTTCAAATTTGGCAAATAAAACCCGGGGTCATTTTTTTTTTATTTCTTAACCCCACAAGTTGCTTCGGGATATGGCTAAACAAATTTAAACCAAAATAAACACCACTTTCATGAACAACTCATCTAAAACAAAACCAAAAATTCAACCAAATCCTGTGTGCAAAAAAAAACGCACAACCAAATCTTACAGATTCACCATCATTACAACAGCAGTAATATGAGTCATTTGTTTGGAGAATCAAATGACGATGACGACGATGATGATGATGACTCTGACAAGGATGACATCGGTTCTTCGCCCAAACTTCCGCCAGCATCATCATCCTCTTCCTCGTCCTCTTCGCATCATAAATCAAAATCTTCGTCGCACGGATCCTCTCGATATTCTTCCACCGACAATAGGTACAATAGTAGTGGTAGTAGTAGTGGCGCGAATATGCAGCAAAAATTCTCTCAACATCGACGTCCGTCCTCTTCTTCATATCAAAAAAATAACAATAATAGTTGGTAGTTGTTATGTGTATGAAAGATTTCACCTCTTCTGCTAAACAGCTGGAAGGTTTAAATTCGCTATACCGAGGCTGGAATTTTATGTGTGGTTTCCACTGCATGCATTTTTTTTAATTTGATTGTTTGCGATTTTATAATAGCTTGCATTTATGTATCTTGAAAGTGTTCTTCTAAATATTTATATATACATATATAGAATAATTTACCATATTATGTAAACACAAAATACATATACATATAGCTTATAAACAAAACAAAATTTGTTCTTATTTAATTTTCAGTTTCATGCAGCGCAGTTTTAAAAAATGAAACAAAAAAACAATTTACATAAAAATTTCATAAAAAAACATGTAACATTTTCGATGATACGCACGGCCTCTTCAGTGGATCTAAAGAGTTGTGCGTTTAATCTGTATAGATTTTTAATTTTTTTTTATTAATTGTTCAACGCTTAAGCTGTTGTTTTTAAATAACATGATGATGAAAGAAAAATACTATATATCTAACACAAAACAATATTCGTAAGTAGTAAAATTGTTGATACTGAATAAAAAAAAAAGAATGTTCCTTCATTCCATGTTTAAATTAAATTAACAAACTAAATATATAAATAATAAATAAATAAACTGTATAAATGCTAAATTACCGTGAAACAATACCCTTAAACTAATTTTTTTTATTGCTTTACTTACCTTTTAAGAAGAATATTACATATTTTTTTAAGAGAAAAATAAAAGTTTTTTTTTATTTTATTGTTTCTTCTTCAAAACAAATTACAAAACTTCATTTTAAATAAGTAAATAAAAAAAAAAATGTTCTAAAGTGCAATTGGAAAAGAAACTTAATGATTAAAGATTAAGAAACAAATCAGCAATGAATTTGAAGATTGAAGGGTTATTTGACAACGTCACTAATCCAATACAGACTTGGGAATCTTAAAACAATTATGTATAGTTTTACACCACTACTAGCTGAAGCTGCTTGGACATACAATTTTAGAGCAAAAGTACTTAAAACAAAATAATTTATAATAATTATTTCTTAAACTTCAAACAGAATATATCGTTCCCCTAGGTCAACAACACTGCTTGCAATGCCTGATTGCAATGCCAAATCAAATAGAATGCAATTTGAGCTCTGTTTACAGTATGAACCAATGTCTTATCAAATTGACCCTGAGAGGCCATTTGTACAAGATTGGGTGCAGATCTAGGCCTCCACTTTCCTGGAATAAGTGTTCTATAATCAATAATAATTTTTAAACTGACTGACTAAACCATTTAGCTGGTCTAAATAGATTGTTATCATTTTACAGGAAACAAACATTACATTAAAAAACGATTTTTGTCGCTTTTTAATGAAATAAAAAACTTTATACAATATTAAATCTTTAATTCTCTGCATTATTTGAGTAATAATTTAACCAATGGGCATGTTAAAAAAAGACATTCATAGAATGCAACACCAAAAATTAGAAAACAGAAGAATTTTGTCGAATTTCTTGTTAAAATTAGCCTTATAATTAATAAAAAAAAAGATCCAAATTATAATTTACAAACACAGCAGAAATATGTCTGAGTCCAAACATTTTTTATTTTTATTTTTTTCTTCATATTGATTGTATTTAAAAGATGATTTGATCAAACCGATTCTTAATTAATTTATAAAATAAGATAAATAGTATAATTTTGAGGTGTGGTGGGAAGGGTATATAATATATTCTTTTAGTTCGAAAATCGAAAAACAAAATTTTCATAACGAAACCTTTCGAAAGGCAATTTTTCGGAATTTGATTTCTTTTAAGGTTTTTTGTGTTTGGCTTTTTATCAAAAATGGAATACATTACAGTCAGATTACACTTTAAGTCGAAAAAATATTAAGATCAGTTAGGTTTAGTTAGACATCCTTGCTCTAAGCTTAAAATAAAAATAAGAAACTGTTTAAATAGTTTAAGTAGCCATTTAAATAGAATTAATAAATCAGGCTACATTTCATTGACATGAATCCATCTTAAATACTCCTATTTGTTTAACATTATAAAATTCTCAAACATCGATTTTTGTAAATAATTATTTAAATAGAGTTTATGAGTCAATAAATGTAAAATTTTTCTTTCCAATCTACTTGTGAGTTGTTTTCGATGGTTATTTTAAATTGCACTTTGTATGCATGAAAACAAAAAATCTCCGAATTTCGTTCATTTAAATTTGTTTAGTATAACAGAGCTTTGATTTTGTGAACTCGAACATTTTGATTGAAGAGTCGAAATTAGTTTTCGCTCCTGTGTTTTGGATTGCAGATTGAAACCTTAACAAAACATTGGGCTTGAAAGTCTACTTTTTTCGTGACTTAACTTTTAAACTTCTTGGGAAAAGTAAATGCAACACTTCTAATTTGGTTTAACTTAACGTTTGTCTGAATTGACATCGGACTTGAGAGTTTCTATTTCGCGATTTAACTTGTAAACTTACTAGGGAAAGTAAATGCAACAATTCTAATTTGATTTCACTTAACGTCTATCTGAATTGACAGATTAATAGAACAATAAACGACGTTTTTATTTAAAGATAAGAAAATTCGCTGAGATTGCAAGTTAAATAGGTCATCTCCTTAAAAAATTTATCCTTCTCGGCTGGTACGCTTTAGCGAATGCTGAGAATAAGATCTTTATTATTTCGCTTCTGAAAGATAACAGGGACTATAGGAAGGTTTAAGAAAAGATCTGTTATATGAAGTTAAGATTTAGTTTATTAAGGTAATACCTTAAATCAATTGCAACCAAAATGCAAGCAAATTACACTTCAAAAATATAAACTTAGAATTTGAGGCAACTGTCTAAAATCATTTAACACGGTTTACATTTTTCTGGAAAAGAAGTTAAGTTAAGGATTAAATTTATTATTTTACGAAACACATGTCTAAAAAATGTATGTAAGTGCATCTTGGAATTATCATTTGGAATTCTTCAATCAAAACTGTTGTACCAATCATCAAAAGATCCTTTCGTAATGGAAAGTCTCTTTTGATCCACGCGCACACGATATCAGAAGATCTAGAAAGTCACATAATGCTTCAATTATAAATGGTTTCTTCTATATTTTTTAAAGGGATTAGTGGTAGTCTCTAATGATTTCTAGAAAAGATAAAACAAGGAATAACTATGTAGAAAGTTTTTTATTTGAAGTTATATTTTGCTTCAACATTTGAAGCTCCTCCTTCAAAATTGCAGTTAATCCATAGAAGAATCAGCTGCAAGAGTTTGGCACTGGTTGCTCACTAGCATAACGTTAGAACCTTTTCTTTTCGTTGAAGATCTTTGTATATACAAAAAATACAGAAACACATTTAGTTAGTTGCAAGGAATCTTGAAACTTTTTGACGGAAAATCAATTATCATTTGCAATTTAGCTCGGCAATTAAGCTTTAAAAACAAATCAAGTAAAAATTAATAACGGTAAAATCATAAACAAAATAATCATAATTTATCACATTCAAATATAACTACATATTATTAATAAAACTAAAAAAACAACACGCTCACACCTTTTCATCTTAAAATCATACATTACTAATCATCTCTCTCTCTCTCTCTCTCCCTCTTCCTCCTCCTTTTATCTCTTAAGATCATCTAGTTATTAAGAATATGAAAACAAAAATATAATTAACCTTTCTCATATATTGTCCAATATAATAAGGTTACATTAAATGTAACTCCTATTTATGATTGAACAAAGAGTTTTGCATAAAACAATCACCCTATATTCAAAAAAAGTAACAATATATAAAATATATATTTATTTACGCCTTAAAATTATTTAATGCTAAAATATAATTTATCTATTAAATAAACAAAAGAAAATCCAAAAAAACGCCAGCTGATAAAGCATTTTAATTTATTAAAAACAAACAAAACAATTGAAATTAATAAGCCACAGTTTTAAATATAAAAAAAATGCTGAACATATAAAAGAAAGCATATAGTATATAAATAAATTATGACAAGATAATTATTGTAACAAATTTATAATATAAAATAATCCAAAAACAGATTAGATCAACAAATTGTTATTATCTTTAGAGAAATAAAAGAAGAAAGTACCTTCAAATAGATGTTTTCACGTTTTCGAGAGAACTTGTTAAGAAAAATAAAAATCAAAACAAAACTTATTTAATTAAGATATTATTTAGTTTAAATTTATTTTTTAGTTCTAATGTATGTAATAAAAAACAATTTATAAATTTAATATATATTTTTCAGTTGAAATTACTAAAGCGAAAACTCATGAAATACTACCGAAAAAGAAAATGAATTTGTTTTGCGAAATAATAAATAATATATTATAAATACAACATAATATCAAGAGCAATATAAATAAGTTAACACAAAACAATAATTATTTCAAACTATTATTATTTATATTTAACAGTTCTTATTTAATTGAAATTACATTTAACATTGCAAATTCAATATTATATGTGTGAATGTGTGACTATGCCTGAAGTTATATAAATAAATATATATTTAAATAAACAAAATAAATTTGTTACATATTGTTGTGACAGATGTTATATATAAATAATAAATAAAACTTTATTAATATTTTTGTCATTATATTTTAAGAATAAAACAAAAGAAAAAAGAACCTATAGAAATAACTAATTCAATATCATCAGCATAAATATTTTTTTTTAATTGAATTGTTAACATTTAAAATATATTATATTATGTTCGGTTGAGACACAGATGTGGTAAACATTATTTAGTAACATGACGACTTTTCTGCCACGCTTTTTTTATTTACCTATACATTTATATGCATATAAAAAATGATAAATGAAAAACGATAAGAAATACTGTAAATATTAGTTCGTAGAATCGTTCAATTCAATTTTCATTAATGAGAAGCCAATAAACTATAAGTTTTCTTTATATAAACAAAAACAAACAAACAAACAAAAACAAAAGTGTTTTTATTTTATACAATCGATTGAGAATAATGGTTATATTATTTTCTACGACCCAATGCCAAGTCTATGGATATACCGTAACTGAAATAGTCAAAACACTATTGGTTGCCAGCAAGGGATTGGTCTTTATGAGAAAACTTTTGTAAGTATGTCCTGGAAAAATTTACATTTCACTTTTCGCCTATTATGAGTTTCACCCGAAAAATGTTTAATGTACGAAAATTCTCCTTATTGTGAGTACTCCTTTAAGGCGAAATGCATCGTAATAAAGAACTAAAATTTTCACTTATTTTTAGGAGGCGAAGGAAAGAAACAACCGGTAAAACGTGTAGCTTTTAAAATTTCGGGTGAATAAACATTTTTCGGGTGAAATATTTTACGGGCGAATATCGCGATTGGGCTGATTGTAAGTAGAAGAATATAAAACGGGTTAAGACTTTCTTCAAATCAGTTGAAACACCTGGGGCTTTAAAAAAAATGTGTTTAAAGAAAAGGTGAGCTATTTAAAGTGCCTTGCTCCTCTTACTTATTTTTGGTATTATGTTTGACAAAAACTTTTGGTTAATATGACTCAGCCTTATCGCCAATTCCGAGGGAGATAGCTCTCCCTCGGATTTTATTTATTCCCAGGAGTCGAAATTTCTTATCTCCAATATCCTCCGAATAGAATTTCCCCCAGAAATATGTAACTTCGAACCAGTTTCGAAATATTTTGACAGAATTAATTAATTGAAATGATTAAACTGGCAAAGTTTGTCAATTAATTACTGAAATGCAATTTCAATTTTGAAACAACACATTTTGTACAAGCTTCAATTTTTTCATCTGAAGTTCGTATGTTGAAAACAAAAGAAAATCGCTGTGGGAGCATTCCATGAAAAAGAGGCGCTCTCAGCTAATTTACAAATATTTGAATTTTTGATTTAATGTACGTTTATAGCCAAACCGGTGAAGTGATTTGCTTCAAATTTTGTACAGTGCATTATTATGTAATACCCTACACGGAAAATTCGAAATTTTGTTCAAACTCCTCTAAAACGGCCAAAACCCGAGTGATTTATCTTCCAGTCTCTAAAATGCCTCAATTAAATAGAATGTGTTTTCATGTGAAATCGCCAAGCCCATACTTGGATTTCTGAATACGCACTGCATTCAAACTCACAAAAAAAAGGATAGAGTACCGAATTCATTGCCTGTCAGAACAGAACCAGGTGCTAAGCTTTTAAATTACTACTTAAAATTACTACTTAATTGAACTCTGTCCGACACGTGACGTGATTTGTCTGTACGTGACAAGACATTAAAAATGGCTTTAAATATAACGATGTGCCGTTTTGATTTTTGTTTCTCGCTAATACCGATTTTGATTCATTCTCATAATTAGGTTCTAATACATTTGTGATCGATGATCCATAGCCCTGAAGCAAATGATAGCATAAAAGAAGTTGAATTTATCCGTACGTGACTATGGAATGCTCCTGTGAATTATTATTAATTCAATCGTTTGTGAAGAAAAAAGTTCTATATTTATTTTATTAATTTATTCTTTACTATCCCTGTAAAAAGTCATTCCACACTATCCCATTACATAAAACTATCACACATTGTATCCCACTTGAGTGTTTGAGGTTATGTTGAAACTGATTTGCAAGTGGGGACGTATACGTCAGAACGACGGTTCTTCAAAATAAGCATCCACTGTAACCATAGCCTAAAGGAGCTTTAAAAAAAATTGATTGAAATTAGTGAGAAAATTGCAAATCAAAAACCGTAATATGGCAGGTACCGTTTAAAACAATTTTTGGTAATTTTTTTACCAATAAGTACATCATATCTACAATAATGCACTGATTTTTGTCACAGAAAATTCCTTAATGGTTGTATGGAAGTACCGTTATTTTAAGAGCTACAAAAAACGTCAATTACCCCTGTAGGGAAATACAAAAATAAACGTATGTATGTTCAAAATTTGAACAAAATCGCTACAGTGGTTTAGGCTGTAGTTCGAGGCACAGACAGACAAAATTGTGCCACCCGCTTTTTTCGTGTTCTCTATCATCGTAATGTCATATTTTATTATCTCGAAAACAATTTTTCACGAATCCAAAACTTGCCCTATGCTATAGTATACCTTTGTGCATCGCATGTAATAAAGTAATAAAGGTGACAAAATGGGGAACGCGCGAATACGCCAGTTACGTCTGTAATGGTTAAGACATTGAGGAACAATAATATGCAGAGTTCTATGTGTTACAAATTATTGTGATGTATCGGCAACTTCTGGTTTAATTTGACTTTGCTATGAGTTCACTTTCAACATTTTTCCAAGCTTTATTGACATCTTCCTTTGGTCGATTTTTTGTGTATCCATTGGCAATATCTATTTTTTTCCATTAAGTTAATTAAAACTTCTATTTGCTTCGCATTTGATGAATTCGACCTTAAAAAAGACACACTTTTTAATTTTAATTTAATTATTTATTCTCTACATTACATTGTTTTTCCGTGTTCAATTTCGCGATAGCGCTGAAATGAGAATCTAAAATAAAAAAACCCGTTCTATGGGAGGAACTGTTAATAACAGCAAAATTTAAAAATGATCCATATTAAATGGTAGATCATACTAATTTAAGAACAATATATTTGTTTAAAAAAAATCGTAGGAGTCATTTCCAGTCTGTTTCCGTTTAAGTACCTATTTAACATTTCATTTTAGTTTATTATTCATTGAATATAAAAATCAAATAAAATGATGTTTCAAAAAATGGTCAATCGTCCATAATATGTGCAATTTAACACCTACTTTGTGTAACTTTGCTTTTAATCTCTTAATTATAAAACTAAAATGATAATGAATATTTTTTACATTTTTAGACTTTTACTAGTAGTAGACAGGTATTTTTATTTATATAGTTTACCGGAAGAGGAAATTATCAATTAATTTAAAATATATGTACATTCATCAAATTTACGCATTTTGGATATATTCACATGAACTGGTTCCATTTTTTATTTAAGCTGTCTGCTATGCTATAATGCGTTTGATGGCTGAGCTGAAGGCTATACGCAGTAAAGTGCATTTGAAATCGAAAAACAATATCACATGATTAATTAAGTAATAATAACTATAATTAGTAAATGCATACACATAAAACAAATATGTTATATTATAATAATACCACTGTTATCAATGCATTAAAGTTGGCACATATAATAGATCAAAATTAATCATGGGAAACAGGATTATGAAAATCCTATATTAATTACAAAAAAAAAAAACAAGATGTGATTATTTTGTGCGGGGATTCGAGTATTTAGTGTTTTACAAATTACTGAATATTTATCTATTTATGACACGAACACTCTATTGAGCATGTTACATTACTGGGTAAACAGTATAGGTTTGTTTACTTCAAGAATTATACTTAATGAAACTCTGTTTTAAAAAGCTTCTCTGACAATTAGCCCAGCCACCACAACATCCCATGTCAATCTTGGCAGCCAAGTGCAATCGCAACCGCATATCTTCACACACCAGAAATATCTCAAGTAACAAACAACTTCACATTGGGTGGCAATGACTGATTGCTATATCGAATCATGGGTTGCTTAGTAATAGACTCATCTACTTCATAGGTTCCCAAAGAGCAATTAATAGGTTCAATTATTTAAGATACAAAATTCCGAGATGAAAACCACCGGTTTATCTATAGCATGATACCTATCGATACCAAGCTTATTATGGCTCTTAGAAAGGAAACAGCTATATTTAAAGCTTTACTGAGTGATTCATCAGCTTATGGAGATCTTTTACTATGGTATTTACAATAGATGGCTACTCTGTTTTTGTTGTTAATAGGAGAGTGTTCCTACCACTTAAATGAGGCAGTTAATCTACCCATACATCATGTATATTATTGCAGTAGCTTTTTTATCGGTTCGACTTCGCTTTGAACGTTGAACAACTCGAACCTAGGCAACCAGCATTGGCTTGAACGTGCACACGACCAGCCTCAACAGCTGATTGATAATATTCTATAGAGAGTTGTTATAGCAATTCTTGAGTGTTGAGGCCCAAGTCCAAGCTACCAGTTTAGTAGCAAGAGCTATATGCAACTTACATAAATTGGCAAGGAGATCGTTGAAAAGACTTAGTTAAGTGAAGTGCGTCCGTTTGTCCGCATCTATATAAGAACGAGGACAACGCTATATAAAGCTCCTTTCGCAATAATTTGGGAATTAGCCAATATTTTTGTTTATCTCAATCTTCTTTGGCTAGTCCTAAAAATAAATAGGAAAAGTGTAGATTTTTATATATTTTAAAGTGCTCAAATTAACTGTTAAAAAAAAAAAAATTATTGAAATATGACGCCGAAACCACATCAGGAATTGAATAGTGTTCTAACGCCTCCCAGCGTCAAGGCCAATTGTTCAGCTTCAACAGATATCATAGGAAATAATGATGATAATAATATTCGCGGTTCGGCCTTTGTTAACGGTGCATTTGAAAGTGAAAAGGGAAAAAGTGCCGATGGCTGTCTCACGTTACAAGTGGTTAACGAAGAAAAGCCATTGATAGATTTCGATGATTTGCTTCCGATGGTTGGTGAATTTGGTTTATATCAGAAGTTCCTCTTTTTATGCATGATTCCGTTTGCGTTTTTCGTTGCCTTTGTGTATTTCGCACAAATTTTCATAACTTTAGTACCGGAGGAGCATTGGTGTAGTGTTCCTGAGTTGGATCATTTAAATGTCTCTGACAGGTAATAACAATAAGTGATCTTTATAAGTGGTATTAAAATAACGTTAAAATTTACTGACCGATATTTTCACATTTTTGTGATCATTTTTTTAAAGAGTAAGAAAATTGATTTATCACATTTTTAAACGGCCATTTTTTAAAATAATAATTGTTAGAAATGCTATAGATCAAATTTAAAAATGTTTTCCCTCTTTCTTTATTGTGATGTTTCGGGTATTCGCGAAAATGTGATTGAACATGAGTGTTTTAGCACTAAGACTGGAGTTAAACCGTTTTCATGCAAACTAACCCGTTATTCAGACTGACTTTATCAGCCCTATAAAAATGCATGTTTTTATTGTTTATCAAATGACACTAGTTTGTTGTTGTTCATACAGTTTCTTTCTTTTCTTTTTATACGAGTAAGTTAAGTATTTTTGTTTTGTAGTGTTTAATAAGACCATTCCTTTTGCAAGTCTTAAAACATTTAAATTTGAAGCTCCTTAAAACTTAAAAAGCTTTGTATGTAGATAGTAGATAGTAACATATTTTGTTTCTCAAAAATTCAAAGTTCTATACAAAAAATACTACAATATATGTAATACAATATTACAAAAAATTGTTAAGGCATGGCGATCCTGTCTCCACAAAGGCTTGGTCATACAGAACGCGGACTTTTGCCAGTCGGGCCCTTTGTACAAATCTACAGCCAACATTCGGCCGTGTCGGCATTGTGTTCTTTCCTCTTTATTTTTCAGCTTCTGTGATATCTGATCCGAGGAGCATTATTTAGAGAGGGGTTCACCCTAATCAATTTCGGCTCATACGATTACCATCACCAGAGTTACCCTGTATCGATAATTAGTAACTTTATGTGAAAAAGGGACACGAAAGAGATAAAATGAAAACCTGATAAAATTAGGAAGCTTTTGTTTTTCTATTTAGATGATGGTCTATCCAACTTGGATTTCAAAAAAATCCAATATAAGGGCCATCCTTATATTATATTATATCAATGAAATAAATCAACAAAGTAAAAGACTTAACATACAAGGGCTTACGTAAGGGGGGCAGGGAGGGTCGCTTAGCCCTAAATATTCATACTCATCATACATTTTGTCTTCTTTTGGATGCATCTCAAAGCTAGATTTCTATACCAATAATAATAATTTTTGAATGAGTCTGTCCCTGATCAATATCGTGCGTACACCCTTGTTAGCACCATGTGATTGGATTAAACATTAAAATAAAACATTTTTTTTATCGCTTGTTTGCGATTTTTGTGGGTACCCTTTTTTCATTTAGGATAGTTCTGGTCACCCTAGCGTATATCTCAAGTGTCTCTCTTTTGTTTATTTGTTTGTTTAAACTTCCTCATATCTATTTAAACTTAGAAATTTAGATAAAATTTCGAAAATTAAGGATTTAATTTTTTTTTCATTTTCAAGATACAGTCCCAAAACTGCCAATTACAGTCCAAAGTACTGTGAAAGTTCATATAAAAAAGTAAAATTAACAGGACTTTGCACTAAAACTCGCAGTTTTGGGAAGTACAGAACGGAGGGGTAATACCATGATCCGAAAAAATAAAACATCTATAGTGTATGTGTGCATGTACTGTGATTAATTCTAACTTTCCCTATAGAAGTGCAAAGTTCTATTGTCTATATTTTCGTATATAATCTCATCATTAAGTTTGCTTTTGGATATTAAAGTTCTAAGGTCAAATTATGTATATTTTCGTCGTGAGAGAAACAATACTCGTAATCTACCTACTTAACATTTTCTATAATAACAATAAAAAAAGACTAGTTTCGCGTCAATACGGAAACACTACATATATGGGGAAATGTCAAAGTTTTCATTATAAAGAAGTTTCCGAAACAAGAACTCATACACAGAATCTATTTAAGAAATAGCTGTCAATATATAAATGTACGGCCATACTTAATTTGTTTTGGTTTTATTATCGATATATGTATATCGATTATATCAAATAGAAAAAGGTTTAATGAAAACGAAACCGTTCCTATCCGAACTGACAGAAACTCAAAATACCTTGGGGATTCTCTGTTTTGACGTCTACACTTCAACAGCAACTGATGTGCAGGTAATTTATTGATCTACACCCGATCTTTTGTCATACGTCGTACTTTACTATTCAATTCAATAGAACAGCGAAAACATCGGAAAGCGGCGACTGTTTTAGAGAAGCTAGAAACGTGTTTAAGCCTCAATCCGACACCACATTCTACAAATATACAACGATACAACACGTTGTTCTCACAGTTGTGATTCAATGGCAGCCATATGGAGGTATTGTTCTTGCTCGAATGATTAATTACACTATACCAGATTTTTGTTTGTTTTTATGTATTGTTGGATTATTATGGATAAAACTTTAATCATATATACATACGTACGTACAAAGCTAGTATTTGAACCTAATAATGAATTAACAAAGAGTTATTAACTTGAGTCGTTTCATTCTGCAAGACATAACCTCCATATTGAGTATGGTCACTTACCTATGTTTATCACAATGGAGATCTATGAATTCAATTGTAATACGAGTATAGCTGCATATTATGCCAAATTGCTTATAGGTGTGTTATAAAAGCTAATAATTGAGAATGGAAAGATAAATGTTTGTTTAAGAATCTACACTTCAAATTCTGGGTTAGAGCTATTAGCTTCAATTTCCTTTTTTGAATTGCAATACAAATGGAATTTAAAAGGAATGAAATTAAAATTCATTGAATTCATACATTCCATTGCGTAATTCTGAAAGCTGTGACTGGAAATTTTTTCTAACAATAAGTACTTCAATTAATTTTTGTAAATAAGTATTAAATTGAACTAAGTGACTTGTTTGTAAAAATTAAAAAAAAGCAAACTTCTTCATTTAAAAAACGCCTAATAAACTAAAACTTACATTCAAAGGATGGTACAAAGATTAATGGAACGTGACTTTACAACTTAACTTTCCACAGCTCCTTTTTTGAAGCAAAACTAAGTGATTGACAACTGTCGATGCTTTTTACTTTATGCCGCATTTCCGCAATTGGAAAACTGGCAGTATAATATTGACCAAAACGACAACAACAAAAGAAGGACAAATTCATTCTTCCTGGCATTATAGTGGCTTGGCTTTTCCCTTAATAGCCCATTTTTATTGCATTTTTATCTTCGCTTAGAAAAAGGCGCATGTTAAGTAAAACAACAATTTGGTATAACTCCGTATTGTTGTTGTATTTAACATGCTACTTTTTTTAAGCGAAGATGAAAATTCACTTAAAACCAGGGCTAATGTCACATACACAGAAATTGTAAGTCGTCTTTTCCCTTAATATCTCTTCCTCCTTCCCGTACCGCTAGTGCAATGTTATAACAAGGGCTTGGATACCTATGGACATGAATACCTTCATATTTTTTTTTCGAATAACGAAGAAGCAAACGAATACTCATATAAAAGTTTCATAAATCACGAAATTTATTTAAAAATGGCAATCAATCTATAGAGCATATTTTCTGTAAAAGCACTTATGTGCTCATTTTGGCCTATTGAACATTTTTCAATGATAAATGAATATATTTAAAATCTTTATTTTACTTCACGAAAGTGCATTTACACCTTAAAGCATTTGATTTCAACTTCCATGGAAGCACTTGGCAGCACCTCGAGCTGTCATGTCTTTCCAATGTCCTTCCCGTGTTCCTGTTCAAATGACGGTGTTCATACGAGCTTCACGTGAGGCGACTCATTTTGACGTTTTTTTTATTTGTTTGTCACTCTCATCGCTTAGAAAAAAAGAGATGGCCAAGTGAGGCTGAAGTTTTTAATTTTTTTTTAAATTTCTGTCTCACCTCGTCATCTATTTCCTTCCAATAAATAGGAATGTGACAAAAAAGAGAGACGTCAAAATGAGTCACCTCACGTGAAGCTCGTATGAACACCGTCAATCAAATTGCAAATGGGAATGAGAAACAGTAAACGTTAATTTAAATTTGAAAAGAACTCTTTTTGGCAGCACTTCCAGCTGTCATGTCTTTCCAATATCCATCCCGTGTTCCTATTCAAATCAAATTGCAAATGGGAATGAGAAACAGTAAACGTTAATTTTTATTTAAAAAAAAAAAACTTATTTGAATTTACATATTTGAAAAGAACTCTGTTTTCCATTCCCTTCAAAAAAGTTGATTATCTACTTAGCATAAAAAGACAATAGTAGAAACATCTGTGGCCGGTTTTTTTCAAACAAATTTGAACATTTGCATGTAGATCCGCTTCAAATTATCCAGATAGATGTATTTAAAATTGAAAGAAAAGTTCTGTCTTATGGAGTGTGCACCAAAGGTGCTCGTAACAAAAAAAAAAACGAGTACTTAAGAGTACATGAACATTTAAAGATGCAAAAATATAAAACAAAACTTTGTTAAAGAAGTCCTGTATAGTTTTATCTTAACAGCTTGGTCCCTAGCTAGCTGTCTACAGTTTCACACACCAAGTTGGCTGAGGTCCCCTTCCACCTACGTGCACCACCTTAGTTCTTCCCTTACTATGGCTTCCCTCGGGGTAGACTAACAATTTTTAAGGCCAGCTGGCACATTTTGGTATATCGCCTCGACATAGCCCACCCATTTTAGTTGTTGGACCTCTACTTTGTTGGTTTACTAGCCTTTGTCGCTGTAAAGCCAGTACAATTTGTTGATGAGTCTTCGTTTCCACATAGTCTCTCTGCAGATGAGACTAAAAACAATCTTGAGAATGTTCATCTTAAAACAGTATTACTGGCTGAACAGAATGCAAGACGCAACTGGAATAGATGTCAAAAAAGCTGCAGTAGATGTCAAAAATGCTGCAGTAAAAGTTAAAATTTGTTCAACTCATTTAAAGATGCAAAAATATAAAACAAAACTTTGTTAAAGAAGTCCTGTATAGTTTTATCTTAACAGCTTGGTCCCTAGCTAGCTGTCTACAGTTTCACACACCAAGTTGGCTGAGGTCCCCTTCCACCTACGTGCACCACCTTAGTTCTTCCCTTACTATGGCTTCCCTCGGGGTAGACTAACAATTTTTAAGGCCAGCTGGCACATTTTGGTATATCTCCTCGACATAGCCCACCCATTTTAGTTGTTGGACCTCTACTATGTTCATCTTAAAACAGTATTACTGGCTGAACAGAATGCAAGACGCAACTGGAATAGATGTCAAAAAAGCTGCAGTAGATGTCAAAAATGCTGCAGTAAAAGTTAAAATTTGTTCAACTCTTGCAGCTCCGGCTGCAGCATTTTTGACATCTATTCCAGCTCCGTTTTGCATTCTGTTCAGCCAGTAAAGCGTTCTAAACGCAAACCTTTGACAAGGTTTCTGTACTTACATGGACAGGACCGAAATGACAGTGTCTTAAAAAGGAACACTTTCATTGCTCGATAAAGGGCCTTGCTACTCAATTGCCCTCAAATTCTACCTCAAAGTACTGTACCTAATATACAAATTACAAAAAAAATCGTGGAAGAGAGTCTGAAGCTGAATTCCACTAACGCACTTCACGGAATAGATTATAGGAAGGTTTGGATTAGCATTTTTTGTAATGAGCAGTTTTTTTTGGTGCCAAATAAAAAACTATTCAACTTTTGATGGCCAAATATAAGTAGACGGGTTTAGTAAAAAATCGGCCAATACCCGTAAGTCAACGAAATGCAGGATCTACTGAAAACATCGCCGCTGTCAATGATAGTGTGCAGAAGAACCTGAGGCATACAATAAATTCAACGATGACCTCTCTACCGATCAATAATAAGAATTTGTAGGACTAAAGGCCATAAAAACCTATTTTGAATCAATAATTCAACAAGTTTAATCCTTAATGCTAAGTCTTCTAGTTGGATGATTTATTTCAGTAGTATATAGAATTTGTATTATAAAACCTTATAAATAAACAATTTCTTTTGGCCCAAATTAGATGGTATGGATGCGAACGATATATACATATGTAGTTCCACCAAGACAGCACTACGAGCCATAGCCATACAGTAAATGCAACAAAGTACAAAGGACATTCACTAAACTTTCATGAATACGTCATGAAAGTAACAGGGCCATTCATGGCCTAAATTAATGTGTTGGGCTATTTTCTTGTATGTAGTTTTGAAAGAACTTAACTCTTATCCTCCCTAGCCAATTGCTGTCGATCGGTCGTGAGATGGGCACATGCCACATTGGAGAGAAAAGAAAAAGTCCATCATTTGAAATTTGTTCGGCCGAAGGTTTTTAAGTAAATAAAGAGATTTAATCTTAATATTTTAAAGTAAGTTTCTACTCAAGCATTCTTCAATGTGTTGTTTCTTTATACATGATCATCGTTAAAAAAATAAGAATCTGCGTAAATTATTTAATTTTTCTCGAAAAATGAAGGCATGGTGGTAACACTACACCATGTGGACGAACGTTATACGTTATACCTTTGTCCACAAGAAGTTTTGACCTCCCCCCTCTCCCCATCTTTAAATGCCAAAGCCAATAATTATCACAGTTATGAGAATTCGTCATTTTATAGAAACTTTGCTTCATCAGTTCTTAGATAAATAACCCATCCATAAGATGACATTTTTTGTTTTCTGTTATTCCAACAATCCCAAGTAAAAATGTTAATTCTGTCCCCGGTCTCCCCTATTCTATTTCAACTTCCAACTTTTTGAAATTTAGAAAACCCTTTATGTAACCATTTTCTGTGGGTTATAAAATTTGATTTATGTACGTGCTGAATGATAGATATTTCAGACTAATATGTGCGAAAAACACAAATATAGAACTATGTACCTACATTCATATGTACTGTAAATGTACCTAGACTAGACATATGTATTCGTTTTTACTTCTCCAGTCATATTTGCATACTTTTTATGACAGAAACTTTTATAAGCTTGTGGCTCATAAACTTAAAATTATAGGTCCTAATTGCACAGATTATAGATGTTAAATGTCATTGGCACCCATATAAAAATCTACCCGACAATTTTCTCGGCACTTAAACTTAATTCAATTTTGCATAATCATTATAACTTTTTTCTATGATTACGAAATCCGATTGACTGATACTTGTAGTATCGTATTAAAAAAAATTGTTCTTTGCAGTTAAACTGTTCAACTTAAAATTAGCCTTCAAAAAAAGTTCTGCTAAATCGAACACTCAGACCTTGAGACTCAGCTCTCGAACAAGAAAAAGTAAAACCACTATAACAACTAATTTAGTCCGCAATATCTTTGTCTACGCTACAATTCATTTAATAAACTATGTTGTTCTACTTGCTTTGCTACCACCCAAATCATGTTAGTAACTAACGCTGTTGCACTATTTACTATGTTTTTTTTTCATTTTTTGAATCAATTTGGTAGCGATTAAATTTAATTTATAAAACGACTTTATCTAGCATCAGAAGTTAACAACACCACTAAACAACTTTGGGTCAGTTTTATTTTACGGTACTTACACGCTGGCGCTGATGCTTATTAATTTATTAAAAATTTGCTTTTAACCTTTTCATGATTTGACTTAGACCTTGGTTAAGAAAAGGCATCCAAAGAAGTACGAATAGGTATCCATAAATATCTACTGCTATTGTTTAAATTGACAGAACAAGATTTAAAGTGAATTTACATTTAATATCTGTAGGTTAGGTAGCTAGAGCTTAGTTATATTCAGGTAATTCTCGGTTAGATTGTTAATTTAGAATCCTTGAAGTCAAAGAGGCAATTAATTGTTATTGTATGAGCGCAATTAAAAGCATTGTGATTGAGTCATTATTTATACATATCACAAAGAAAAGAGCTTCCGTGGTTAGGTACTGACATTTTTTAATAGTCTATAATTATTATGTGAAGTCTTTGCCTTACCATTTTGTGATATTTTTATGAATGGATTTGTTGAGATGAATGGTGATCTCTGATATTCAAGTAATTTTTTTTTCCATATAACAATTTGAATACAAAAAATAAAACTCAGTACTCAGTACGTTATTCACGTATAATCTGCAAAGTAGCTATTATAATATAAAAATGTTACGGAGTTCTTCGTAGCACGGCCGAAGCCTGGCCTACGCTATATGTTAAGCTCACCCAAAACAATTTCAAAGATATTTTAAGATTTTCCAAATTTTCATTTTGAGCCAAAATATCTGTTTGCTTTGAAATAAAATTTAAAATTTATGAAAAAGTACAAATCTTCCCGTGAACGTGTACTATTTTATTCTCGATTCTGAAATCAAATCCAAAAGCATTCTTTTCTTTTTTCAGGACAAGAACTGTCATTGTTAAATTAAATTGCTAAATTTTGTTATTTATTTTTAATTTCAAAAAATTTCACTGTTTATATACTAAATCAACTTTAAATACTAAAATTCCACAATAAAGATTCCAAAAACTGGGGATTTTGACGTTTGTGAATGAAAGAAAGAGCAGCTATATTTCCATTTGTCAAATAATTCTATTGAGTATTTTTAGAAATGCTTTAACGCTCTTTTCAGTACCAGCACCACGCAATCACCATATGAAAATTTCTACCTTCTACCAGGAAATACACAGAGGTACTTGTTATAGGTACTAAAAAAGTTATTTTTGGTCGACATCATTATGATTTTCATTAAAACAAATTTGAGCTCACCCAAAACAACCCTCAGTTCACCCATACGTTTGATAATGGCTACGGCCGTGCTTCATAGCGTAAACATTTGTTTTCTTTTCAAATAAATTTGATTAGACACCGACATGACGCACTTTTTGTAAATGATTGCGAATTCTTGAGGTGTTTGGGAAACCTTATCAATATTTTAAACATATTTGCACATTGGACTAGCCTTAAAACGACTTTAAGTAAGAGGGGCCCATTCACGTCAAGACGTGATCTAAAGAGGTGTATTTACAAAATCAACTGTCATTTTTAGATTTAAACTGTTTGAAAACCTTGTGACCGTCTCTAATGTCGTTTTCTATTGGTTTCACTCAAGAAGACACTCATTCTGAATCCAATGGAACAGTGCTTGTTACTTCTACTCAATTTTGAAGTTTCGTCTCTGTATTAGTGAATCATTAAATAGAAACTTTTTGCTGGCACACAAAAAGTGAAATTAAAAACAATAGTGTATCCACCCCTTACTTACAAATAATATGGGTATTCATGCAACATCGTAAAGTCGTCGTAAACGTTGTAAAGTTTAAAACTTCGTAATTCTGTCACATTTTGTATGGAAAATTTGACAGGTTTACGATGTTTAAAACTTTACCACGCTTACGACTACTTTACGCTGTTGCATGAATACCCTTAATAATTTTTCTTTTTGTATTTCTTAATTTGTTTATTAAATTCAGTGTTTTCAAGTGCACAATTAATTCGAATGGGATGAACAAAAAATATGAAGTTGCACTGCAGATTGTTTTGACGTTTGAGTTTGAATGTAAGTGCTTCTGGAGTGGATTCTGACTTCAAATCAAGAAGCGAAATTCTCTTCTCAGAATCGTCAGAAGAGGATTTTTGTACCAATGGAATGGTTTCAGAAGACTTCCGGAGGCTTCGGAAAGCTGATTTTTAATGTTCATTTACAATTGAACTTGTCAAATTTCTATTGAATATTTCTACGAATCCTGCAACAGCTAAACAAAACTTTTCTCAAGTCTAGTACCAACCTTTCGTGACTATCATAAGGTTTGTAGAAATTATTTGAAAGGACCTCAAGGCGGCCCATTCTCTTTCACAATAGAACCAGTCAATTTTCCATTGAAAATTTCTACGAACCGGCTACCGTCTCTACGACCGTCTCAACGTGAATTGCTTAATTTATCGGTTTTTAGTATTGGATGTTTCATAATAGAGCTTATACTATTAGTTGAAAGTAGAAGTTTAAAAAACTACAAGGTACAACAACTAATAGTTCTTTTTCCATAATAGGGGTGACCTTTCCAATACTATTAGTGATATTAACAAACTGAAAAGTACCAAAGTCCTTTTCTGCTGCTTGATAATGAAACGCAATTTTACCATTTTACCACAGACTAATAGTACCTATTTGTTTGTACTTTATTATAAAACAGGGCCCAGAAGGAAAAAAGTTGATGGAGTGGCATGGACAGATTTAATTTAATAGACAATATTTATCTCTTGGTTCAAAATATATAGAAGCTGTTGAATAAGCGAAAACTTTTTTTTTCAACTTTTGGAGTTTTTTAAAAGCCCGATCCTGGGTAAAGTTCAATGAACGAACAACGAAACTTATTTTTTGTCAAGCAAATTAATGCTGGTTGTAGATAAAAATCAAAATTACTGAGATAAATAAAAATACCTTCTAATTGATTTGATTTTCTTGCGCTTTAAGAGCCCACAGCAGATGTTTGGTGTCATTGATAGCAAAAAAAAAGAATTATAGGCGTCGAAAGCTTCAGTAAAGGGTAATCAAAAAATTAAAGTCTTGCAGTCCAAAACCGGGGCCTTAATGACTCGAGGGTTACCCTTATAGCCGAAATTTGTTTTTACCCCTCACTATATAAGCTCCTCTGGTCCCATATCACGTTAAGCCTAGTTTATACTTCAAAGCGAAGTGAAATCAAATTTTAAATGAAACATCAATAATTAATGAACCAAAAGTTTTTCAAAAAGATAGTTTTCGTCATAATATTCGATTACAAAAAGCCCATTGATTTGCATTTGTTTCGAGACAAATTTGTTCCTCCTTGTCGCCAAAATAATTGCATTTAGTTTTTGACAGTTTTTCACGCCTAGGAAAAAAAGTATTTTTGTCTATTAAAACTACACTTCGCATGGATGTATAAACCAGGCTTTATTTGAAATCATTTGAGTGTACAGTCCCCCTTACATACAACGTATGAAAAGTCTTACTAAGTCTAATTTACTTTAAAGGTTAATTTCTTTTTTATTTGAATTAGACTTTGAACCTTTGTAATGTCTATTAATAGAATTATTTTTCCAAAAGTCAGGGAGTGTTCAATCCTTCTCTGAAAAATCACGATTATTAAACATTTAAGCAAAGGTGTTAACAAGACTGTAGGACTTTTTTAAACAAAATTATACAAACTGTGCTTTGATAATGATAGAATTTTCATGTGAAATTAAAAAATTGCTCTAAATTGCGGCGCAAACTCCCAACATTTCCATTGTTACTATCCGTTCTGTCACGATCACATTATAAAATAAGCCATTCATAATACTCTCCCGGTATTTATCGAAAGATAAACATTTTATATTTCCATATTCGTATGTGTATCAGACATGCGAAAAATTAATATCAAAGAATATGTGTTAATTACTTTGTTTTCTATTTTCTTTTTTTCTTTCAGATTGGCTCTAGCGATTCCACGTGAGGGCAATGGACACAGCAAATGTTCCATGTATTCTGTGAACTTCACTGAAATGCTTGCCAAAGGGATCAAGGTAGCCGATCCATCATGGCCAGTTGTGCCATGCCAACAAGGCTGGTCATACGATTTTACAGATGTACCCTATGAAACAGTTGCCACCGAACAGAATTGGGTCTGTGATCAGGCAGCTCTGCCAACATATGCCCAATCGATATTCTTTGTTGGTGCAATTGTAGGTGGATTACTATTCGGATGGATAGCTGATAGATTTGGCCGGATTCCAGCACTTATTTGGTGCAATTTAATTGGATTTGCAGCTGGTGTTGGAACTGCTTTTGCTGGAAACTTTTGGCAGTTTGCACTTCTTAGATTTTTGGTCGGATTCGCATTTGATAATTGTTTTACCATGATGTACATATTAGGTGAGATATTTGCAAATGGAAATTTATTAGATATTTATATTTATCTAGTCTCTCTCGATTTTTTCTAAAACAAAGCTACATTGTATGTGTAAGTACCTATGATTGATTACCGTCTAATTGAATAGGTATGTGCATATGTATGAAGTTATAGAGTAGATATAGTACTTGCACAGAGAACAACCTTTGTTTGAATTGAATTGAATTAAATAAAAGTTCCGCATTATTCATAAGCAAGAAGAATTATGACATGACTACGAGTAGTAATCAAAGTGTCTTTCACGTTGGATTTTAGCTCGTTTCAATAAAAACTATTATTGGAATTGGAACTATAGTGCCAATTACAAACTATGGGTATCTTTCATCAGGTAACCTACTTAAAAAACATATATGTAGGTACCTGATTGGTAATTTTGTAATATGTACAGGAGAGCATGCGAGAATGCTGAATATTTATATAATGAGAAAATTATCATTAGAAAATAAGCTAGATCGTTTACTTACGCGCCATCCATAGGCTATTGAATATACCTTTTAAAACCACCAATTGCGTGCAAGGATTTTTCTTTTTATTGCTTGAAACCGAAAATGGTTCAAAATTCACTCATGAGTTTCAGATATCTGAATAAAGTTTTTGATTTCAGTGGCATTATAACGAATGCATAGCCCTACGCACAGGCTATATGTTGCGTTAATGAATAAAGGTTTTTTCCTTGATTACCTGGTGTAGTGCATACAGACACAACATACACACCTTAAAATGATTGACTTTTACTGGCATGGAAGCATTTGGCAGGACGAAATACATATTCAAGTTGTCATGTTATTCCCCCGCTCAAATTAAATTGCAAATAGAAGTGAGAAACGGTTAACGTTAATTTAGATTTTGTTTGTTTTAAACGTACTAAAACTTTTTGAGTTGTTGCAGTTTTTCTGCATTTCTTATTTTTTCTTAGAGAGACTGAAAAATGGATAGGGTAAAGTCGGGTGATATGGCACCCTTTAAATATTTCCTACTTAATTAATTATTTTTAAAACAAAAATATCAGAATATCATCAAGTTTAACTTTAGCTCTCAATTGATGGTGTTAAAACAGAAGTAGCTTTTTTGACTTTAAAACCACAACCGAAAGTAAAATAATAGTGACTATATTTAAGTCAATTTTTTGTTTGTACATAACACAACAACGGAATTATTTGGCACCAAGTGCTCGCTTTAACGAAAAAAAGAAGAGTGATGCGTGTTTATTTGTTTTTAATTATCGCAATATGTAAGCATACTTGCTTTGTCTGAGTAATTTGAAAAAATAGTGGTGATATCAAAAAGGAGATATGGCTCCCCTTAAGCTTAGTACAATGGTGCCATTTCACCCACTACTACATTTTGGTAATTTTTCATTGACTTTCTAGGGTCGTTTTATTTATTACATTTGAGCCAAAAAGTGCATTATTTGACTTTTCTTATTGCATTTGACATTTAACTGCATTGAGTGTGGCAAAAATCCATACAAAAAGTAAAGTTCCATATCACCCTCTAGCAGGTGCCATATCACCCGCCATTTTTTCACATGTCTTTTTTTTAAGGTATTTTAATTTCTTTTAAAAATATGTGTTTTTATAAAAGCTTTCTTAATCAACCTATTTTTTTTGTTTTAAAATTAACTGCAGAACACATATATAAAAGTTTAAAATAAAAATCATTTTTACTTTGTGAGTTATAAAGAAAACTGAAAATGGATGCCATATCTCCTGACTTTACCCTAGGTAAATACTTTAACAGAGCACTATAGAGGCGTATCTGGCCTAACTGCAGTTATTTATACTATCAGGCCAAACAACCTCCACCATGACTTTATCACAGTTTTCTAATACAGAAGATGAACTCGATAAAAGAACATTCTGGTTGTCTTCAGTCTCCATATTGGTCACACTATCAACCATCAACGAAGATGATCTGGAGCTGGAGCCTTTGTTTTCCGAGATGGGAAGGGCAATCGATTATTCACGACTTTTTAAACAGGGATTGAGCTTCGAGGTGTTGAGCTTCGAGGTGGTGTGAGCTTTGATTTGTTTAATTTGGTTCGGTTTACCATAGACAAATAATAGGATATTTGTGAAGTGAAAAAAACGTTAAAATTAGATCTCTTGAGACCCAGGTACCCTGGTATCTTCAACTACCCGGGTAACCGAAAATGCGAAAATTAAAAAAACATATTATTATTGCACAATTATTGCACTGTCTTTGATCTTAAGATTAATTTCGAATTATATTTTACATGCAGATATAGTCAGGTTTTATACTCCAGTGCTGCCAGTCCTCGGGAGCCCGAGATGGGTACCCAAGTACTCCGGTGCCCGAGACACACGAGTACCTGGGTAGTACCGTTTTTTTTTCTACCCGGGTAGTTGTGAAACCGGGTATTGCCAGGGTAAGATCAAGAGCCCTAGTTAAAATTAAATTTTCCATCGCCTGTAGCTAGACATCTATGAAGGTGAATACCTCCAAAAAATTTTAAATCAAGTTACCTTGTTGTTGCAATCAGGTGACGAAATGAAGAATAGTAGGTAATCTCTTTTAAAAAGTGGAAGCTGTTTAACATGAATTATTGAGTGCAAGTTGCGTTTTACTATCTCTCATAACCCATATGGTTTCACCTTGTGAAAATAAAACGATGCGGCATGCGGGTTAGTGCGACAACAGTGCTATATACCCATCTCTTTTTTATTTATGTTTACTTATTTTTAATGTAAGTCCTGTCTTTTCTCACATGGCTGATACCATTCACAAAATGTTGAATAGCCATCTAGTGGTCAGAGTGGAAACTTGTATCTGGGCTATTGAAATAAACCTCGATTGAAACCTGGGTCCCTTGTTGTTTTTGTAATGCGTGTTGAAAGATAAACTTGACCCAGACCCGGAGATAATAAAACGCAGCAAATAGCCGCATTTTTCAGAAACAACATGGGATCCTGCTTTTTTATCTGGATCTATTTCAATAATCCAGTCTGGCGGGTAGGATGCTATTTACTATTTTTGTGAAACCGGGTATTGCCAGGGTAAGATCAAGAGCCCTAGTTAAAATTAAATTTTCCATCGCCTGTAGCTAGACATCTATGAAGGTGAATACCTCCAAAAAATTTTAAATCAAGTTACCTTGTTGTTGCAATCAGGTGACGAAATGAAGAATAGTAGGTAATCTCTTTTAAAAAGTGGAAGCTGTTTAACATGAATTATTGAGTGCAAGTTGCGTTTTACTATCTCTCATAACCCATATGGTTTCACCTTGTGAAAATAAAACGATGCGGCATGCGGGTTAGTGCGACAACAGTGCTATATACCCATCTCTTTTTTATTTATGTTTACTTATTTTTAATGTAAGTCCTGTCTTTTCTCACATGGATGATACCATTCACAAAATGTTGAATAGCCATCTAGTGGTCAGAGTGGAAACTTGTATCTGGGCTATTGAAATAAACCTCGATTGAAACCTGGGTCCCTTGTTGTTTTTGTAATGCGTGTTGAAAGATAAACTTGACCCAGACCCGGAGATAATAAAACGCAGCAAATAGCCGCATTTTTCAGAAACAACATGGGATCCTGCTTTTTTATCTGGATCTATTTCAATAATCCAGTCTGGCGGGTAGGATGCTATTTACTATTGTGAACTATCTCAATAGTCCAAAGATGAATGAAAATAAATAAACCTAAAGCTAGAACTATAATGCTCGGAGGGGCACTTAAGTGGTCGGAAGAAAACAAGTGAATACACGGAAAGCATTTGACGCGACTATAATTGCGAAGTGGAGCGTTTCGTAAAACTGACATTTGGTGAAATAGGCATGCCAAAAAGAGAAAGATGATAGTTACATTATGGGTGTGTTCCCCTTTTTTCGGTACGAAAAGCTACTTTTCGTTGGTTTTTGACATTAGCTTCAGTGCCCTTTCGACTAATATAGTTCTACCTTAAGCAAAAAGAGATACTCCTGTCACTAATATCTTGTTTGTTTTACTTATCATAATCTGATCCGGAGCGGATCGTGTGGATAATAAAAAAAGACGGTGTTTACATTGTACTGAAAAACTGGATTTTTTTGACGTTTTGACGTAAACAAAAAAACAGTTTTTCAGTCCAATGTGAACACCGTCGTAGCTAGTATGTATTTACATTAAAATCGAAATTATCCCCTACATGTCTAACTCTTTTTTTTCTCACGATAAATTTATTCTTAATTATACTCTTCTTATGCTTGTTACGAGAAATAAAGTTA
Organism: Dasysyrphus tricinctus; assembly: GCA_963921185.1. NCBI lineage: Eukaryota > Metazoa > Arthropoda > Insecta > Diptera > Syrphidae > Dasysyrphus > Dasysyrphus tricinctus. The sequence goes on from OY992532.1 coordinate 254,229,918, forward strand.
GTTACAAATTAACACTCAAGTTATATTTTACTCAATTTTCGAATTCTAATAGCAATTACCGTCAACCTTGAAAATCCCTTATGAATTCACATGCAAATTTCCATATTACTTAGTAGAGATAGTTTATTAACATTTCTCACTCTATACCTCTATGTGGTTATTTAACCTTCTAAACCATACACAAAATTATATGCTAATAAATTGTTCAAACAAATCTATGTATAAAACATTAAACTTTATTAGAACGAATAACTTAGTAACTGCATTTTCTTTTAGCAAATTTTTGCATTTTTAATAATGTTTCAATTTTAACAGATGACTGCACTGATATAGACAAGTTGAACTTGTTCACCAGATGCTTAAGTGATAGTGGTATACTAGACTAGAACATTAAATAAAATATTAATTAAGTTGATATATAATTAGTTTAGAACATGGTCGGTTTTGTCGTTCGCTGGTGCTGGTTATAAAACACTAGTTTTTGCTTTTATTTTGTTTTTTTTTTTTGTTAGCGAAATGTGCTTAAGGCCATCCCTCAACCGTTTAAACTATTAAAGGCAAACACAAAAAAATGAAAATTACAAAAACTCTCAATGTTAATGTTCTTTAATTATCACGCAATTCAACGACTGTTGATGGATGTTTCGATAAATAGTCACCAACTCCTATAGGTACCATTAATTGACAGCATAATGTAAACACCTAACTAAGTTTGTCAATGCCAAACAATGACCATCGACATCCAATGCAATTTTTTTTAATAAGAGTAGGCACATACATGTGTAGTTAGTTGAATTGAATTGGACATTCTGCATCAAAATTACTGATTGACATTGTATTTGTTCTCTGCTTGAATTTTTTTGTTCGTTTTCAATTCGAAGTTGATTATTGAATTGAATGACGTTAAAGACTGTTATTTAAGTGAACAACTATTCAGCGTATAAAACTCTGTTGATTTATTGAAACACTATGCAATATTTGTTATTAGCACCTAGTTAACAAGCAATGAATACACATATGCTATATACATATACATAATTATACATATGTATAAGACTTAACAACAACAAAAATCGCAGCCTCTATAGGACTCTAGGTGCCTTATACAAAGAAATATTGATATATTTTAAGCAAATTTTCAAATTACTGAAGAAATGTATACTTACGAGTAGCTTTAAAGAAAATCTTTTACAAAAAATTAAATATGTATAAAATTTCAGTCATGGTAGTCACCCAAGCTTTGTGGATTTTTTATAAAATGCTTTCATTTTTTTTTAACTTACCTTGATGTGTAGGCGTTTTATACTTTTGCGAGAAAAAAAAACTATTCAAACAAGTTTGATTGTATATGAGATTGAGATATATAACTCCGTTAGATTTCATACAGAGTTCAATAACTTTGAGAGGGCACCATTTTATAGCTTCAATTATTTTTGCTTCCGCCTGCCAGACAGCTCTCTATAAATGGTATATCACAAAAAAATACATCAACTAATGAATCTTGTTAAAACTTTGCAAGGTTAAGAAGACTTAAGAGTTCAATACTTGACATGATGTTAAGTAAAGCATTAAACTTTTACCACTTAAATGAACATTTATAAAAAAAAAGGTTAGCCATTTTTTCTTTTTGTAATTTTGATCTAACTATGGGATTTGAAGTAATACATATTCGTAAGTACATATTTATAAGAAATTAAAATTAAAGTACAACTTATTAGAATATATTAAACCTTTTACCATATTGATTGATTTTTTAATCAAAAGCTCGCAAATTCAAACCTCGCGCAATGTTATAATTTGTGATATTTTAATTTAAAAGAATGATTTGTTCACATGCAATTAAATTTTGTAAGATTTTAGGAATTTAATTTTTGAGATTTGATACCCATTTTTTTGTACTTCCATGTAATACCTAGTACATACCACCTGTGTCCCCTTAAATGTTATTTTTTTCGGGGGTACTGTCTGAGATAGCCTTTTCATGATTAAGTATGCTTTTCACCTTAGCCGCTCAGACTGGCAGACAATTGTAGGCCCTTTTATCCCTGTTGACTAACAGCAACATATGATAATAAGATATAATGCAGCGACAGCAAGGCAGAGAGCGGGTCTCATCTCCCTGGGACCCTAGGTAAAGCAACTACAGCCCCATATTTGGTTGCCATGCTAAATGACCTACATAAGGGTGTTAGATATTTTATAAGTTATTGTTTTTTTAATCAGACACCCTTTAAACATAATTTATAACAAAATTTAACGAAAAAGTTTACATCCGAAGTTTAAAATCCGTGCCTCTTTCTAAAGCCCCAATTTGCCCATGGAGATTCTTGCATTATTAAAGTTATACCCAGGGATAGGATTTTGCTATAACTTTGGCATTTTTGTGCGTTATCGTGTGAAAGTATCCAATTATAAATTCGTAAATATTTTGTTAAATAATAACTAGCCTGAAGATGAGAATGTATGTTCTCGAAAACGTTAGCAAATAAAATAAAATTTGTATGAGAATAAGAATAAATCTTTCAATTTATCCATTATAATGAAAGTATCCACTTTATACAAATACGTTTTATTCATGTCCCCTGATTTCAAAAATATATAGTTTATTTTGCTCTTTTAACCCGTTAGTGCCTTTTTTGCCTTTTGCGTATTTTATCTTTTTTCGCTTTTACTTTCTTCAAAGTTCATTGTTTTTCAAGAAAAAAAATATTAAAGTACAAAAAAAGTAGTTTTGAGTATCTGTGAACGTATTTTTTTTTTTTATTCACCAACATAAGCTTTGTTCTAAAAATTAACCAAAACGGAGAATGTTATCTATTCGTTCAATTTCTGTTCAAAACTTCAAAAATTTGTTTATTTTGGGCAGGAGAGAGTGCTCCACAAAAAGTAAAACATTTCACCTTCCTGATGAATTCTGTCCAAGAAATTTCTTTGTGCAGAAATTCTTCGGTGAGCCAAATGACAGGTCAGATATCAGTGGCACAAAAAAAAAACAAAAATTCAGCTTTGCCACCCTGACAATTTTTGTCCAAAAATCTCTGTAACAAGGCTATTATTTTCATCAAGGAATATCAATTCCAATTGGGCAAATTTTCTCATTTTGAAGAATGTCACTAAAAATTGGGAAAAGCGAAGGGCCAAATGTAAATTAGGTTTTGAAGAAGTTCACAGCTGTTTTAAATGCAAATACGGAACTTAAAACTGTTGAGGAAAAAAATGCTGTAATGAATGTCAACGTTAATTCCAAACATCCCAAAAACGATGAAGTATGAATAGATGTGGAGTTTGAAATGGATTCCACTAGTTTCTGCTCGAGAAGAGAGGCCCAGTTGGTCTTTCAAAGTGAACACCAAGAGGCAATCGTAACTGTTGGTAGTTTAATGCTTCTATATGAACGTTAAGTTATAAATATTAATATTCTCTTTATTTAATAAACGCCTTTTTTTGCCTTTTTAAGGGTTTTATGTAGCCTTTTTTTAAGTTTTTAGATCAGCAAAATCTTTTCTCTGACTTATAGCCATAGTCGCTATGCTGATAGTTTTTCAATTTTTATTCCATTCATCCCCTTGAAATACCTCATTTGAAAATTGATTTTTTTTTCAGTTCTGGAATACGTTGGACCAAAGTGGAGAACTTTTGTTGCCAATATGTCGATTGCTTTATTCTTCACAGGTGCAGCTTGTGCACTTCCATGGATTGCTTATTTCTTAGCCGATTGGAGGCTCTTGGCAATTGTGACATCTGCACCTCTTGTCTTGGCTGTGTTGACGCCCTTCTTAGTACCCGAATCAGCCAGGTAATGTTTAATTTTTAATTTCATAAATCATCTATCTCATTGATTATAATTTAATTCTGTTCTGAATTTTTACAGATGGCTTGTCTCTCAAGGTCGATTCGAAGAGTCCATTACGATACTCAAGAAACTAGAGCGTGTGAATGGAAAAAAACTCTCACCTCAAGTATATGAAGATTTCCGTACCAGTTGTCAGAAGATGCAACAAGAGGAAACTTCCCACAATTCGTATTCTGTTTTAGATCTCTTTAAGACTCCAAGACTGCGACGCATCACTCTTCTATTGATTGTCATTTGGATGGCAATTTCTCTAGTATTTGATGGACATGTTCGTAATGTCGGATCCCTGGGCCTCAATATTTTCTTCACATTCACTGTTGCATCATTCACCGAATTCCCCGCCGATACTTTATTGACATTGACTTTGGACAGGTGGGGACGAAGATGGTTGGCTTGTGGCACCATGATACTCAGCGGTATTTTCAGCCTCTTGGCAACAACAGTACCAATCGGACCGTATTCTGCAGCCCTTGCAATTGCTGGTCGATTCTTTGTTAACATCTCCTATAATATAGGACTACAGTATGCAGCTGAGCTATTGCCAACCGTGGTGCGAGCCCAAGGCGTTGCCTTTATTCACATCATGGGCTATGTTGCGAGCATCATTGCTCCATTTGTAGTTTATCTGGCCAATTTCAGTCCAATGTTACCTCTGCTTATTCTTGGTATTTTGGGAATTGTTGGTGGTTCCTTGTGCCTTCTTCTTCCTGAAACTCTCGGACATGAATTACCCCAAACCATGGCCGATGGTGAAGAATTTGGCAGAGGTCAAAGAATTTGGGACTTCCCATGTCTGGCAAAGAAAATTGACGATGAAATCACAGACATCGAAAGAAATAAAGTGCAACACTTTGTCAGATCAACACAAACTGGGGCATCTTTGCGGGCTTCGACGCGAGGTGAAGCCCAATCAAGTATTCTTCGTCGATCAGTAAATTCTAGACTATCGTCAAGGCTATAAATAAAAAAAGCAATCACTATATTTTGTCCATTTTAATTTTGGACTTGTTTGCAAGTAGCAAGCTTCTAAAGTAGGTTAATTCATTTAGCCATCAACTAGTCTCAGAACTTCTATACAGAATGTAAATAAATTTGATTTAAGTAGAATTATGTCCTCGAATGTGTTGCAATGATGGAAAAACAGCTCTTCAACTTCAAGTAGCACCGGCTTTCGCGCAGATAAAAATTAAATCTAAATTATATAATGTTGTTGTATTAATTTAGAAATATAAAAAATGTATGATAGCTAAGTTTTATTCGATGTTAAAATGCAGTATGTGACTGACAGAAGGTTATTCATGTAAATGCATACACATTCCAGTATTATGCATAATCAGGCAATTTGATCAATTTAGATTTAAGTTATAAAGTAATTCCTAAGACTCGATGTGATATTGATAAGTAACAATATTTTGTTATTATATAAATTATATATTATTATAATTAATCAACAAAAAGTTAAAAACCCGAAAAATAAAAATTGTTAAATATTACATTTTGTTTTGATTTACTTTAAAATTGGTGATTAAAAGCCTGTGGCTAAAACAAGGTTCAAGCAGTTAAGTCTGTCTATAAATCGTTTTTAATACTTAACGCTCTCAAGTATCTATGAATTTATCCAAAGTATGTTTAAGTGATTCCCTAGTCTTTTGGAGGGGACCTGCAATCCCGTTCCGAGTCCCAAGGGATAAAACTAGAAGCATTTTTTTGTACTGATGCAAATGCATAAATATGTAAGTAGAAACTTTTGGAGAATTTGTGACTTCCTTGCAAGTGGCAATACCCCTGAAAAAATAGTTATTTTTAAGTGCCAAAGGCTGTCAATCGATGACCAGACCTTCAGCGTGATAGTCCAACGCACCTACCATTTTTCCAGGGGATAGTACAACAGATATAACTTAGATAAAATTAGAACAGATAGTCCGTTATTGATTTAATAAGAATCAATTTAATGATTTTTAAAGTTCTCTTTTAAAAAAATTTGAGCTCTAAACTATTAGACAGAAAGCCAACAACAAAAAGTCAAATCATTTGCGTAACGTTGTATAACTATTGTAAGTCATATGAAAAGTCTTTGAGGTGTTGAACCAAGAACCTTTTCTATGTCTGCCTACCTAAATATGTGACAAGCAGGTGTAAAATTTAGCGAAAATTTTTACATCGATTTATTTTAACGCTTATTGGTCGGAGAGAAGAAGTGTGCATAGAAGAATATTAAGCTTGCAATTTTGAACACTTGTTGTCAAAGGTCAAACTCTCTGTATAGTTGTAAGTTCCTAAGAATATATAGAGCAAGGAAGTTTCATGTGTTTACCTGAGTGGTTTTGGACAAAATTACCGCTTTCTATCTTCTTTGCTGCAACTGTGCAACTGCTGTACCAAAATTTACTATAACGCTCAGTTTGAATTTTTCTCGCTGCTATCACCCTTTTGCTATTGGCTGGAATTTCGGAAGTTTTAAGCTTAGTCAATACGCCATGAAACAGCTTGCATAGTTTTAGGCAATTGCACTAAAACAGTCGTTGATTTGAATAAGTACCTGTAATAAAACTGTTTTCTTGCACCAATCGTATTTAATTTTTTGTAATTTAGTAAACAGCAACCAAGAAATTGATGTTTACTAATCGGTATATAGAAAAATATAGAAAAAGATTAAAAAAATTCTTTGTAAAATTTTAGAGTGCAATTTTAGCTCATCTTTGTTTTAAAAATTAAAACAAAATTTGTGAAACTATTAACAAAAAATTCAAAGTGGACGTACAGCAATTCCAGACGATCAAACACACAGATTGTCAGATTATATGATGGAACCCACTTTCCTGGGCTTGGACTTGGCCATCATCGTAATGTTAAGTTTGAATAAGAAAACCTTGAATTATTTTTTTTTTCACACAAACAAATACTAGAAGTAAAAAAGTACATATACGCCATAGAGAACACCACTTTATTTTTAATTTAGGGTGTCCATTATTTCCCAAGTTCTTTTTTTATCAGACACCGGGTTTTGACCTATAAAATTGAAAAAATAAAATGCACGACTGGGTCGCACTTACTTTTTATTTAAAGACATGCAAATTATGAAAGACACATTTTTAAAAGCATTAAATATGATATTTAAATTAGCAAATAACTCTTTTGATAGTTTCAGGCAGTGTTGGCATTAATCAATTAATTTAATTTTTTAATCAATTAATTAATTTGATTAATTTTAATCAGATTAAATTAATTATGATTAAAATAATCATGATTAAAAAATTAATCTGAATCATGATTAAATATGTTAATCATTAATCATTAATTGATTAACTTGATTAAATTTCCAATTATGATCTCAATGAGCCACTGACTCATATGAAACATGAGGTGAATAAGAACAATAATGTTTTTGACTTGAGTGACTCTAAGCAAAGACCGTATAATACCAAGATATTGCATCTAGTGTAAAAATTCGCAGTCAAAGCGCTAGAGTACTGTGACGACCCCAGTGGTGACCCCATAGATGTGTGAGTGAGAACCCCGTCTATGTATAAGTTTTACAATCGTCGGTGCCCAGCGGGAAAAATTAAAAAATTCATTGAGGAAAAACCTGCTTTTTCCTTGAGGAATGGAAGCTGTACCTGCCACTTTTCAGCTTATTCCTTTGATGAATTTAACATGGGCGTGTCATTGGCGGGAAGCACATGCCACTTTTCCGATGAAAATTCACTAACGAATTCACTACTTCAATGGAAGTTGTTTATTCACCGACCCAGGTGATGAAAAACATGGTGATTGTTTAATCTGTGAATTCACTACATACGGGTATTTAGCTTATTCATCAGTTCAATAATTTCGATGAAAAATCGAATGAAAATTCAGTTATGAAATCACCAGGTTAGTGGTAGTTTCTTTTTCATCAATAAAATCCTCCCATTTGTATTGTTTACTAAATCCCATCGGTAATGCACCCTTTATTTTAAAATGAAAACAAACCAAAATGTTGTTTCCATTTCAAATCAAAAATATTTGGCGTTTCGGCAAACGCAATTTCTATTGACTTCAGTTCGTGTTACATGGACTTTTTTAGAGAAAGTCACTGTGAACTGTATCCAACAAAATGAGAATTTATAGTTGCCAAAAAATTATAAACTACTTTGTGCATTACTATTCATCGTTGGAATCATCGATTACAATTCACCATGAGTTTCACTCACATTTTTTTTTTTTTTTTTTTGTTCTCGCCATGAACACTTTACAAAGCAGATGAGTGGATTCAAACAATGAACTGATGATCTTGTACATTACTTTTCCACAACTTTTTCATCACATACTTTTCCCTTTTAAATTCACCGAAATAAAGGGTCGTTTCATAAACACAAAGCAGAAAGTGGAATCAAAGCTACGAACTGAGGAAACTTTGCATTACTCTTCACCTACTAAATCATTGCATGTCGTTTCTCTTATGATTTGGCAAGTGAATTCATTGATTATCTCAGCAATAAATTTCATTGAGGACGATATTTCCCGCTGGGTGGTGCGGTCGCTGAGTCGTGGGTCTGCGGCGAATAAAGGCTTGCATGTCTGTATGTGTTATGTGAGTTCGAATGAGAATGAGGATGTGATACAATACGTGGGAATGTTTCCCTTCCCCCGACCGACCGCATCTAAAGCTGATTTTTGGTGGTTGGTTGAGATGCGGTATCTTGGTATTATACGGTCTTTGCTCTAAGCTTATACTAAAGCGCAAGTTGTATGAGGGTTCTTAATAGTTTGGTGTCACCACTCACCTAATTTATTTATGTTTTCTTTTTGTATTAAAAATCTTTTAATTCATCGTGTAATGCTTGACTTGGAATTTTTTGTAATTTACAATATTAGACCGAGAGCCCACAGCAATTATTGGGTAAGTGATAGCAAAAAAAGCAGTACAGGCAAAGCTTGAGAAAAGATTATTCAAAAAATCTAAGTCTTGCAGTCCACAACCAGGGTATTTTTTTTAGTGATTAAACAGTGCATCGACAAAAAATATGAATGCAACTTCGAGTGTAATATTGTAAGCCGGAATTATGTGTCACCCCTCCTCAGATAAGTTCCTCGGATCACATACCACGGAATCCGAGACCATTTGAGTATATAGTTCAGCCTGCCAAACCGTTTAAAAAACTAAAACTTCAAAGTGAAAAACGGTTTTTTTTTTAAACAGTGTGGCAGGGCGAAATACCCACTCAAATAGGGAGAGTATCGAAATATCGCCAGACAGAATCCCGCATTAACAAAATCAATTTTCTTCAAAAAAAAATTTAGGAAAAAAGTAGTTTTTTCTATGTTTTTCAAAAAAAAATCGAGAAAGTTTATATTTTTATATAATTTTTTCAAAAAAAATATTCCCACCTCTCTCCAGGTCTAGACCACCTCACCCCGTCAACCTAACAAAAAAAAAAATAATCACACCTCTGTCTATAATCCAAACCCACCTCTGTCCAGATACAGACACACCTGTGTTCAAGTCTAGACCACCTCACCCCTTCATGCATCTCATTATATGAAAAATTGACATTTCTTTTTATCTTTAAACGCGATTTGCTGCTAAACTAAACGTCCTAGCGGCATCAAAGTTGACACATTTACACTTGATTTGCGACTTAACTAAGCTTCCTAGCGACTTATTAAATGCATACTCGTGATCTAAGAAGTTCCAGTTCTAAAAAATCGAAAAAAAGTTGGTAAAAAAAGTTTTTTCCAAAACTTTTAAAATATATTTTCAGATTTGCCGCTAAACTTTCTATTTTTAATTTTTCTTTGAAATGATATCTATAACAAAAAATATAAAGTTTTCCTTTTCTTTCTTAATATTACCTTTAAAAAAAAATATTTGGCGCAAAAGCATTTTTTTTTTAAATTTGTAAAAAATGTACAAAAAACTTTTTTTTTATGAAATTTTCAATCTTTTTTTTAAAGTTGTATTTTCAATAATTAAAAAAAATATATTTTTTTTCACAGTTCCATAACCTTTGCCCCAGTCCCAGATCCACCTCCCTCACAGACCCAACCCCGACTAAATAACTAACTTTTTTGTATTATTATTTTTTACAAATTAAAAAAAATTGATTTTGCGCCAAATATTTGTTTAAGTTAAAATAAAGAAAAAACTTTTTATTTACCTTTTTATCAACTTTTTTTAATTTTTAGAACTGGCTAGATCACGAATATGCATTTTATAAATCGCTAGGACGTTTAGTTTAACCGCAAATCGCGTTTAAAGATAAAAGTCGATTTTTCATATAATGAGATGCATCGACTGAAAAGTGGCACTCCTATACTATATTATGAATATGACGCTCTTTGTGAGTTCCATTGCCAATATCAAGTTTTCTTGAGTAACAGTACATATCGTTCATATTTCAAAGAAAAATTAAAAAACGATAAAAAGTTTATTTTTTGATTGAAATTTTCTTAAAAAAAAAATGAGGAAAAATGTATTTTTTTTTCTAAACCTTTCACAAAAAATTCGAAAAAGTTTATATTTGTATACGTTTTTTTTTCAAAAGAAAAATTCCACCTCTATCCTGAATCCACCTCTGTCCAGGTGTAGACCAACTCACCCTGTCACCCATATTCAAAAATTCCCACCTCTGTCCAGAATCCAGATCCACCTCTGTCCAGATCCAGATCCACTTCTGCCAAGTCTAGATTTTGTGCGGCGGGATTCTGTGCGGCGGGATTTCATTATTTTCCCTTCTATTGTTGCTGTGTTAAAACCTAACGCAAATTACCTTAGCCCCCAACCCCATAGTGTTCAAACAGCAAATGCAAGTAGAGTTGCCTTACTGTTCATATTTTTAAGACATAATTAATATTTAATCAAATAATCAAATTAACGATTAATGATTTTGATTAATTAATCTTAATCAAATTTTTTGATTATGATTAATTAATCGTAATCAAATTTTTTGATTATGATTTTTAATCATTAATCAGATTAACTTTGGGCCAACACTGGTTTCAGGTGGATAAAAGAACGCCATCTTAATTCTTGATTTAGTATGATTGTATCGAAAAATATTTTAAATCGTTGGATCGGTTTTTTTAAAAAAATAATTTTTTATATATCAATTTTTAAAAACATTTTTGAACAAAAATTTTGGCATGCAAATCTTAAGAACATATTTATCTATGCGCATATACAACAAATTAAAAAAAAATTGTCAACCTGTTTCAGAGATATCGAATTTAAAAAAAAATTATTTGAAACTTTTTTAAAACTTCAACATTTCTTTTGTGAAAATTTTGTTATGCAGTATAAAAATAGCCGTTCGGACTCGTCAAAATATTTGTATGTCCCCTGCATTCCTGCCAACAACACATACACAGGAATGGTTGAGAGTTGTAAGTCACTAGGCCCTGGTTCTCCTCGAGCTGTTGCGCCACCAAATTTATTTATTTATTTATTTTATAATGAAAAAATAAAAAAAAATAATTCTATGAGAGGTACTACTAATAGTTGCTGAGTGTAAAATTTTACTAATTTTGGTAGTATATCGTACTAGTTTTAGCATATGGCAAAAGTTTAATCAAAATCGTGGGAGTCGTTTTTGAGAAATAAAATATTTTCCTTAGTGGTTTTTTAAGTTTTGTATGCAAGGAACCGTTATTTTTCATAAATGTTAAATTATTTCTTTAAATATTTCAGAGAGTACTAAAGAACTCTTAAGTATACCGAAGTTAAAAAAAATCAATTATGTCGTTTTCGAAATATTTGATTAAAAAAATGAAACATTTGTCAAAAATTTAAATTTTGGTACACAATTCTATTTATTTTTTTTAAGCTTCCGTATAAAAAAGATGATTAAAATAAGTCATAACGTTTTGAAGAAAATCAAAAATAAAAATTGGTTCTTTGTCCAGTTTTTGAAAAATGGTTTCCTACCAAAGGTAGCGTTATTTATAGGGAAAGCTTTGCCTTCTCCCAACATGAGATTTTCACTTACATTTTTGTGTATCGTCAATATTTATTTTATTAGTCAAGTAATCTTGTAGTTTCATAAGAGGATGTTTATGATGTTGACCTACTTAAAAGTCCAATTTTCTTAACTCAAGCACCGAACGCAACATTGGTCAAAAAACATGAAAACCACGAAATTTTCGCGAGTATTTCACTTATTGGCCATTTCAACCATTAAGCCTTAATTTCCGAATAAATCTTTATTCAACGATTTCAACCTAACCAAATTTGGGTTAATTTGAGTCTAGGACTGTCTTTGTGGAACAGTTTCCAAGGGAGGGCTTTTCAAAATTTAACAAAGAGGTATTTGGCATACATACATATATGATGCATCAAACCAATAGAGCGTGTAGATTGGATCAAAAGAAGAAAACAATAGTGTGGGATGGGGTATATCCCCCTTGCGTTAAGGTAGCAATTTCAAGAAATGTTGACTTCAAATAGAACAAGTTATTGTTCTATTTTAAGTCAACTTTTCTTTCAAAAACAATGATAATATCTAGACAAAAAACCGTTAGCTTATATGTATAAGCTTTAATTTTTTGTTGAGGTGTTAATGATTGTGGCCTTTATGAATTGTTCAAGTTTTCGACCTTGAGCGCTGAACGCAACATTGTAAAAATGTAAAAAAGACGAGCAATTTTCACGCTTTTTTCAGTTAATGGCTTTTTTAACCTAAAAGGCCTAGTTTTCGATTACAACTTCGCGCTACCATTTCAAGATAACTAAATTGGCTTTAGTTTGAATTCAGAATTGTTTCAGTAAAATAAAATGTTTGAATTGTGTAGAAAGAAACAACAAAAAAGTACGTATACGCCCTAGTGTACTATAATTAACGAGATGTTATATGATTTAGTTGCACAATAGCCATGTTTTTAATGCATTTTTATCTCCACTTAAAAAAGAAGCATGTTAAATACAACAAAAATTAGGTAAAATTCCGTATTGTTGTTGTATTTAACATGCTAGAAGAAGAAGAATAAAAACGTAAATAATTGAAAATTAATTATTTTTATTTTATTTATTATTTCGGATGAGCCCAATTGTTATACCTGGATGAAACACAATTGGGCTAAAGGTCATTAAAACTTTAAATTTGAAAAAACCAGGCTAATAACTTACTAAAGAATATTTTTTTTAAATTATTACAGCTGTTGGGTTTCTTTTCTGTATATAATTTAAACCCTCTACATTTACTTGGGTATCTACCATTAATACATAAAATTTCGCATACTAATATTGAGAAAGATATTTTTTTAATGGCGTCCAGTTGGCTTCAAAATATGGACACGCTGGACAAATGCACTAAATAACTTACTAAAGAATATTTTTTTTATTTATTTCAGCTGTAGGGTTTATTTTCTGTATATAAGTTAAACGCTCTACATTTACTTGGGTATCTACCATTAATACATAAAATTTCGCATACTAATATTGAGAAAGATATTTTTTTAATGGCGTCCAGTTAGCTTGAAAATGTGGACACGCTGGACAAATGAACAAATTTTGTTCAGGTACTACTAAGGTTTGTACTGCAAACGTACAAGCGTCGCGTCGTGTGAAAGGTTCAATGTAGAAAACGAACGTGTACGCCACTGCTCATTCGCACGGATCTTTACTGCGAAAAAACGTGCGGTGCATTGCCGTTTGAACTAAGCCATAGCTTTCAGTATTTGATAGGAGCCACGTCCTCTGGCAGAGATCTTGGAATTTACAAGCCGCCCATGCATGCCGTGTTGAAATATTGTTATATAAGCAATACTTTGGCTTCTAGACGACTAAAGGAGGATCACAAAATTGATGTCTAAGTATACATACATACATACAAAATTTGGGCCTGGTAATACAACTACATACATAATTTATAAATTTACTAGGGAATATGGGGCCATGGGGGTCATGAAACCCCAAAGATCTACTGAGAAAAAGCATTTACAGAAACAATCTTATTATAATTTAAAAAATAAGGAAAACAAAACTTATTGCCAATTTTTGGTATGTTTCCCTACACAGCAAGTAAATAATATTTGTGGTCAAAAAATACACCCACAGAATTTTTAAATGTAACTGATTATTAATTTATACTAAACGTGGTGGGAAAATTGTTCCTTTAAAGTGGGTGTAGTAAAATAATAACAAATCTAACACTATATAGTACAGAACCCTCACAACATAAATTACACAATCATTGTGAGAGGAAGGTGGGAGGCATCATCATTGGGAATCTGTATAGTGAGTCACCTCCCAGAAACCCCAAGAATGAATTGACTACGTCGAATTTTGTACTCCACCGACAAATAAAAGCTTTTGCAACCGCACATTGACTTTCAGTTTCATTGTACGTACACTGAATGCCTGCGTCATGGTTAAGCTCTTCTGTGGGCTTGTGGTTAAAGTAACGAATCGCTTTGACTGAGTCTTGACCGTAAGCCACATCGAATAATGATGATAATTTTCATAGTTCAATCAGTTGGTGGCAATTTTTTCCGGTAGTTGGATGTTGGTTGTTGGGTTCTTGCTTTCTCTGTCTCTCTGTCCGCGTGTAGTGTCCCATTGAATACTCAAGATTATATTTATGTTGTTCTCTTTTTTGCGATAGTATATTTTTTAATTTTTTTTTTTCGACAAAATAAAACCACCGTTGCTCAACTTATTTATTTTTGAATTGTTCGGGAAATTAATACAACATAACAAACTCTGAAATGCATATCCCCACAAGTTGGCTGTTGACTTGGTTGGCCTTCGCTGGAAGCTGCTGCTCCTCCTATTCAAGCGCTCAGGTGGTACACATATATGTACATTCCAAGTATAATTAGCATAATTCACACAAAAAACTAACTTTTTTTTGTTACTCAAACTCTCTATAATTATTGTTTTTTTTTTTTTTTGTTGGATTTAACAATTGGAGTTAGCGATTTGTCATATTGAAAGCTATGATAACTTGTGAAGTTTTTGTAGTTACGGGCTTTGAAAGTGGATCCATTAAAATTCACAACAAAGGAAAATCAAAAGCCAAAATTTCGCAGATAAACCTTTTATTTTCAAGCAAAATAAGTGTTTTATTTTTTCATTTCATTTGATGGGTATTTGAATTAATGTGTTATGAATGTGAAGTAAATTAAATAATTAAAAATGTTTAAATTATGCGAATCCGGTATTTATTCGTTAGATTTCATCTTAATATGATTACTGGCCACTGGTTAGCGCAAGTGTTCAAGTAGGTATAGCATGCTTGATTTTTTTTTTAAACACCTGCTTATTCGTTACAAATACAATCCGGCTTTGTTTTGCTTTTACTTCAGTGTCTCACGTTGAAATGAAATGCTTATCTAAAAAACAACCTAAACATCTACATGTGTGTATAAGTTCATAGGTGATTCTGAATAATTATACCTTTTAAAATTCAGAAAGAAATGCGTTACTTGTTGATAATAATATACATATCGTTATTTTTGGTAAATACCTAGATAAGGGGGTTACCGTATTTGTTTTGCACATAAATAACCGTTGCCATCATTTCCACGCCCGAGAAAATTGGTTGTCAGTTTAGCAGACATATAAATGATTACGTAGCATGAAAAGAAAATTGAATGTTTATTGAGCTTTGCGATGCAGATTCACTTACATAAAGAAGCTATAAATACCATTTTAAGTGAGTTTTAAACTGAAATCACGTGCGATCCAAAAAATTTTTACTTGCATAGGTATATTTTTTTTTTCAAAAACACAAATTATTTATTTTGATTTTATGTTTAGTTATAAATTTAAACGAATAATTTTATATCATTTACTTTCATATGATGGAACTATGTACATTTTTAAAACACTCGAAACATTCCGTCCAAATGTCGATACCTACTCGGATTGTTCTAAATTTGACTAAATTTTTGGTAATAACAAAATAATGGGTATTCGAACCAGTCTGTAAACGCGTAAAATAAATTCAGCAGATATCGTACTTGAATCAAGTTCTTTCGGTCCATGCCACACGATCCAAACTGGTACCAAAATAAAACGCTTTAAGTTCACTTCCTTTCAATTATAAGCAAACTGCATACTCGTAGGTTAAATTACTTAAAAATCAAACAGAAAAATACGGACTTTTTGTCTGCACAAAAATAACAAACATTTTAAAATCACTTAGTTAATTTAATTTGCATAACTTTTCTATAATTATTTTCCTTTTATCTCTAGGCAACAAATTCCTTTCAGCTCAATTATCCTGATGATAATCCCCATCTCAATGAGGTACTATCTCAAATTTTGGTTCCGAGAGTAGTGGGTAGTCCAGGTCACACCGCAGTACGTGAATTTATTACAAAGTAAATATCTCTTTGTCATATTTTCAGGCATATATGAACGATTTCTTTTTTTATTTCACTCCTTAGGGAAATGCAGTCCTTGGGCTTTGACACTGAAATAGATAAGTTCACTGCAAGTGTTCCAATTTTTGGAAATTTGACGTTTTCCAATATAATTGCAACATACAATTCAGATGCTGATGCGTTTCTTACCCTAGCCTGCCACTATGATAGCAAATATTTTAAGAATATACCAAATTTTCTAGGCGCTATAGATTCAGCTGTTCCATGTGCAATAATGATGAATTTGGTGAAAACAATTTCTCCTTATTTAAGTCAAAACATTAAGGGACGAAAAGACATTGGTTTAATGGTATAAACATTTTATATATATGTATATTTCTTATTTGTTTAATAAGATTTGATGGTACCTAACAATATTTTGGTTTCAGTTAGTGTTTTTCGATGGTGAGGAAGCATTTTTAGATTGGAACGATCAGGATTCCATATATGGTTCTAGACATTTAGCGAGAAAATTAAGTGAATCAAATTCAATGCTGCGGAGTAATCAGCAGATTCGAAATATCGATAAGATCGTAAGTACCTTACATATAAAATGTATATATCGAAATCTACATTATGTTATGTTATGTATGAAAATTAGGTTTGAATATTGAATTAAAAATAATTTAAAATAAACCTTAATCATTTAAAAATCGATTTCTTTTGTATAAATTAAATATTTGAATACTGGGTCACATACGTGGAGTCTGCTCAACGACTATAACTTCTTTCAAAACGTCTTGAGCCTTCATTTCCAATGAAAAGAAAATAAATAAATTCGAATCCGAAAGCTCGCTAGCTAGCTCTAATTGAAACAGTCTACCTGTTTATGAATTTTAAATTTACATTCATACATATGAAGTATGAACACATTACCAGCAAATGCAATGTCAAACTTTTTTCGATTTCTCTTTAAAAACAAGAGTTTTACTTTAAAGATAAAGTGCGCTTACATAAAAGAGAAAAGAATCAACTGTTGACGATTATATCGAATCAACTTATTTGAAGAAAAAAAAACCAAAGAATAGAAGAGAGTTTTTTAACTTTTATTCGAGAGCTACGATTTCTTACTTAAACCTTTGCCGAATCCAAACACTTATGGAAAACATTTCTTTCAGATTTGGTGCTAAAGTCGTTAAACTTCATAATCAACGATTTTTTACTATGCTCTCGGCAGTCATTTTTAAAATTAAAACAAAATAGTCAGCCAATTTCATTTAACAAAGAAAGTTGTTATCGATAAAACTTCAATCTGTTCTTTATTGTTTTTTCTAAAGAACTCAATTAAAAGTTAAAGCGAGCTGTAGTCTATTGTATTGCATTTCGTCCAGGTACAACATTTGGGGTTATCAGTTAGATGCTGCTGTACCCTTCTAAGACGCAAATTTTGACCGATGTTTACCGAATGGTAAATATATGGAGTAGAGCTCACTTTAACTTTTAATTGAACTTAATTCATTCGCTCCACTAATCATGATCATGTCCTCTGTAACCCCTGTTGGGACAAAGGCTGTCAAAAAATTATTTTAACTGTGGCTTCGTCTTTCAGGCTCCACCAACCCAGAAGAATGTTATATTCTTATTTTCTTCAAATTCACAATTAATTTCTAAAAACTCCAAGAAATAAAAAATCTTTATTAATTTAGTCGTTGTTCTCAGAAGCTTAATAAAAAGGAGTATTCCAGTCTTCTTAGTTCTACTTAACAGATAAACTTCTGTATAATAACTGTTGATTTGATGTCGTCCTTAACATCATTAATACACAAATTAAGTCACTTACCTACATGCATAATATTAATTTTTTTTTCATCATTTTTTTCAATTTTCAGGAAGTTCTCGTACTTTTGGATCTGGTTGGTGCTGCAAATTCAAAATTTTTCAATTTCTACCCAAACACACAAAATCTTCACGGTTCATTGAATGCAATCGAACATTCGCTGAGTAGACAAAAACAACTGGAAGGCTCCAATTTGATGTTTATGAGAAAATATGCATCGGGCTATGTTGATGACGATCACCGTCCATTTTTAGAACAAAGTATAGTTTTTTTGTATAGCAATTCTTCATTTAAAATACAGTGCAAATATTTTTTCAAAAATCATTACAGATGTTCCAATTCTTCATTTAATCTCGACACCATTCCCCAAACAATGGCACAAGGCGGATGATAACGCAGAGAATCTACATTGGCCTTCGATACGTAATTTCAACAAAATTTTAAGAGTTTTTGTATACGAATACCTCAATAGACACACGGAGAACGTGAATTATAGAGCGTAGATAATTGTTTTTGCTTTTTTTTATGAAATGTTTTATTATCTCTTTACATCTTATGTTAACTATTAAAACAAGATTTGTATGTTCTAAATTATTTAACGCCTCTTTCTACCCACCGATGCCTTTTTGCTGTTCGTTCTCTGTCCTTGACCTCCTTTGGGTTTTTTGGCAGCCTTTCGACTTCCCTTACCACCTCCTTTCCTGTGTTTGCTTCTTTTACCGCCTTCTTCAGTTTCTTGATTGTTTCTTCTACAATAAAAAAAATATTGTACTGAATGATTCAGGAATTTATAAAAAAAATCTAAACTTACTCGGCTCTGGCTTCGTTCTTTTGCAAGGAAATAGCCTTTTCAACATCAAACTTTGGCTTCTTATTGAGAACGCTCTTGATAAGATCTAAATTGGCTTCTTTTTCAGGTACATCACTCAAATGTGAAGCCTTTCGCTTGGCACCAGGAATAAGCTCTTTGACACCGATGCCGCGAGCTTCTTTTTCTTTGGGTAGCTTATCTTGGAATTTACCAACTGACGCTGTTGATGACTTAGCCACAGTAACTGCTGTTAAAAGTTGACTTGACGAAGCTGCTTCGGCACCAAGATAACCCGAACGAGGTACTTCTTGTTTTCTAGCACGGACAATGTTCTTCATGCGCTGAATTTCGTTTTTGGCAACCTTCTCACTACGTAAATCAATCTTCTTCTGGAACATATCCGAGTCGGGGTCCACATTCTTTGGCACTTCCAAAACCCAGTCCTTTTGTTTTTCTGCATCGGCTCGCTTAAAACCGTATGTAGGCACCCATTTCTAAGAAAACAGCAAAGTGGAAAATGTTTTAAGTAGGTTAAGATAAAGTGGATAACAGCTTATTTCATCCATCATATAAATCACTGTAATTTGAAAACCAAACGAGCTATAAATGGAATTAAAGAGCTCAGGGAATTTTGTGTCCATTATATTATGCAACTTCGCTACTAATATTGGAGCGGAATATCAAGGTTCCGTTCACATTCACTAAAACTGATTAAAGAAAACATAATAAAGAAGACAGAATAAAAGAAAGATTCATAAGAAAGCTCTTCCATTTAAGTGTTGGATCAAATAAGCTGACATAATCAGTTTTTTTTTAGTAAATATTGCAGATCTTTGTTAATGGTTTTAAGATGGTTATCTAAGTTGACATGCACTCCTCGTCAACTGAATACGCACAAACATTTTTTAATATACTTTATCCATTTTTTCCAAACAGTGATGGTTATTATGCCATCTGTTGATGCTAACTATTCCCTTAAGATGTTAAGCAGATAATTCCGAAAGAATTATCCAAAAACAACCGTGAGTTTTTCTTCAACCACTTGCAAAGTGTTTTATATGCAAAGTAGGAGTTTTTTTTTAGTCAACTGAATAGGTACAACGCCATTTTCTTCGTTGTTTATAAGTTTTTTGGAGTGCTTGATAGTTTAAATTAACGATTTTAGTGTTTTCAGTAAAATTTAATTCTTGATTTCAAATTTTAAGAAAAATGGGTAGATCTACGCGTCTTAACAGTGTTGAAAAAGCTAAAATCGATTTACTTAGAGACCAAGGCCTAACTGGACGTGCAATAGCTGATAAAGTTGGCCGAAGTTTTAATGTAGTTTATTCTTACTTGAAAAATAAAGATGCATACGGCAAAAACATGAAGGGAGGTAAGAAAACAGCAACAACAGCAGCTGAGAGACGAAGAATTTTAAGATATGCATCAAATTCTTCTGATTCTGTGGCAAAAATAAAACAAAAAGTCGGCGTAAACGCAAGTTGCTCAACAGTATTAAGAGTAATCAACAACTCAAGCCATCTTAAACGAATGAAACTTAAGAAAAAACCACCACTTGACGAGAGACGGAAAATGTTGCGATTAGATTTTTCAAGACTTCACATGAGTTGGAAAAAAGAATGGTATCACGTGGTTTTTTCAGATGAAAAAAAGTTTAATTTCGATGGCCCTGATGGGTTCAACTTCTATTTTCACGACTTAAGAAAAGAAAAAAGATTTTTAAAGCGCCATCATAGTCGTGAAGGAGGTGTCATGATATGGGGAGCAGGCAGTTATTATGGAACAGTTGAGCTCGAGGTTGTAACATCAAGAATGACAGCAGCTGGGTATAAAGTAATTTTGGAAAGAAATTTTCCTAAATTTTCTAACATCTTTGGACCCATAAACTGGACCTACCAACATGATAATGCGCCTATTCACTCAGCGCGCATAATAAAAACATGGATAGAGGAGCAACAAGTGCAGTTGCTTCAATGGCCGCCGTACTCACCTGATCTAAACATCATAGAAAATGTCTGGGGATGGTTAGTACGCAAAGTTTATGAGGGTAGTCGTCTGTTCGAAGACAAAGAAACCTTAATTTCTGCAATCAAATTAGCGTGGAGCGAAATTTCGTTAAATTACATTAAAAAGCTATACGATTCCATGCCGGATCGAATTTACGAAGTAATTAAAAATAAAGGTGGAAGTACCCACTACTAAACTTAAACAAAAACTTATTTCATTCCATTCCAATACCAATTTTAATTTTTGTACCTATTCAGTTGACTCAAAAAAAAACTTCTACTTTGCATAAGTTACACTTTGGAAGTGGTTGAAGGAAAAACTCACGGTAGTTTTTGGATAAAACTTTGAAATTCTGTTATTCATATGTTACGAAAATTTTTACCATCAACAGATGGCATAATAACCATCACAGTTTGGAAAAAATGGATAAAATATATTCAAAAATGTTTGTGCGTATTCAGTTGACGAGGAGTGTACTTTGTCTTCAATCTTCATATATGAAATTGTAATATCGATAGCTTTTTGTTTTTTAAGTTAAATCTATTTAAAGCCATCCACTGTCTGTAAGCGCTTATAAATAAATAAAATAAATTGGGTGGCGCAACCGCTCGTGGAGAATGGGGTTAGTGACCAGTGACTAACAACTCTCAACCATTCCTGTGTGCGTGTTGTTGGCAGGAATGGAGGGGACCTACAGTTTTTTGCCGAGTCCGAACGGATAGATGAAAAACATTTATTCATGACAAGATACTCTTGGAGGATTTGTCAGTTCCTCGCAAGAGGCAGTACCTCGGATAAAACATTTCTCTTTTTAGATGGCACGGCTGGGAATCGAACCCACACTGTACGCACTTATAATAAAATGCAAACTTACGTCTAAAACTTCATCGAACACTTTCTTGTCCTTCTTCTTCTTCTTGATACCCTTTTCCTTTGCAAACTTCTCCCATTTTGTAAG
The DNA here is from genome assembly GCA_963921185.1 of Dasysyrphus tricinctus. Classification (NCBI taxonomy): domain Eukaryota; kingdom Metazoa; phylum Arthropoda; class Insecta; order Diptera; family Syrphidae; genus Dasysyrphus; species Dasysyrphus tricinctus. The sequence continues at coordinate 254,251,672 of OY992532.1, forward strand.
TGGTTTAGGACCAGGAGGCTTCCGCAAGCGAGGTAGTATTGTTGTGGGAGCAGGGAGCTTGGCAACTATACATTCATCAACACGTTCTGTTGGTAGTTGCCATATCGCATTTATTAAAAGTTGTGTGTTATCCCTCGTCAGGTCTTTTAAGAAGTTCTCTTTATTATTTCTGAATTAGAATAGCATCAAGTAAATTAATTTGAAAATTATTAATTAAAATCCAATCTTACTTCAGTTCTTCTTCGTCCAAATCATTTGGATCGGAGCACAACATCATCCCCACATCCAGGCGAACTTCTAAATGTTTTTCAACATTTATTGGCTTGTATTTGTCTAGTTCACGTTGTTGTTTTTCCAAAACTTCTTTGACGATATCCATCTGTATTTTTTAAATGTTTCTTTAAAGTATTTTTAAAATATAAAACTCAAATAAAACTTTTCGCAAGCAAAATCAATGTGGATGTTGAGTGGAACACACGTGCTTTGTTTACACGTCAAAAGTGACGTTATGAGAAACGTAACAGAAGCGAAACAATCGAATGGACGCATTCAGAGTCATTGAAAAAATTTATTCCTTACACGATGATTTTTTGCGTCTGACTGTTTTCAAAATTCAATTGAGTGCCAAGGTGATATCCGATTTTTTTTCTCCTTTGCACTCGTGTAATAAGGGGGGTTCACATGGACCAACATTGCTTGACAACATGGCTTGATTTGATCATTTGAACGCAAGAAACAACCAATTGACAGCCAATGTTGTATGGTTTTTAAAAGATTTTGAATACTTGTTCCATTTCCATGAAGCGATGCTGTCAAGTGATGTTGGTCCATTGGTCTGTGACTGTTGTTAGACGATGCAACTTCAATTTGTGACATTTCACGATTAGGGGGCTTACATGGATCAACATTTCTGACAACATTGATGATGGAATCAGAACAAGTTTTGAAAATATTTTGAAAACCATACAGCTCAGTACCTACGTTATGTAACTCTCGCATCGATAAAATCAGTCGAGAAACGTTGAAAATGAAACAAAGCTCATGCATTTTGTTTCAGTTTTCATAGTTTCTCGACCTTTTCGATGCGAGAGTTACAGAACGTAGGCACAGGTTGACAACATGATTTTTTTTGCGTTTAAAGTGTAGTACGCAGATCGAGGTAAAATTTCACTTCCATACCAAATTCTCTCCAAAATTTAGCAAAGCTAAAATTTAGCCAAGCATTTTAGTCGAGCGAGGTACGCAGCTCCAGCTAAAAAATGAAATAATCTGTCAAAACTTAGCGCGTGAAATAATTGTTCGGCACATTAATTCTCGAGTAAATTGTGACAGCTTGTTTTATTTGTTAGATTTATGTTGAATTTTATATATAAATCTGAAAAGTTTTCCGGAGACAAAAATTAACGACTTTTATTTCTAGAACTTTATTAGAAGTGAAGTTAGTTGTAACTAATTTGATACAAGATAAGTTAAAAAGTGTTACCACCTTTTATAACGTAAAAAGTGCTACCACTTGTACATACATTTAATTTCTATTTTCAACATCCTCACTAACAATGAATTATATAGGGTTACAAATACCCATTTGTTTAGCAAATATTTTTACTTTAATGCTAGTGAGTGGTTTTGTTAGAATGTCCGCAATCATGTTTTCAGAGCTAACAGGTTGTAATTCAATTTTGTTTTGAAGTAGAGAGTCTCTGATAAAGTGATGACGCACATCAATATGTTTGGTCCTGGCGTGATATGATTCGTTCAAGGCGAGTTGTATTGCTCCATGATTATCGCAAGATAACTTTGTTGCGCTTGTCTGCATACCAAATATTTCTGCTTCTAGTCCTCTCAACCAAAGTGCTTCTTGTACTGCAATACCCATTGACATATATTCTGCCTCACACGTTGATAAAGCTGTTGTTGCCTGCTTTTCGATCCCCATGATATCGCTGCACCTTGTCTTAAGAATAAGTAGCCACTGATTGATTTACGATCATCTGAGTCGTTAGCGAAATCTGCATCACAAAAGCCTTCAAACTGCAACTGGTCACAAGACGTAAATTTTAATTCGTAGTCAATCGAACCCTTTAGATATCTCAGGATACGCTTCGCTGCCACACCAATGTTGCATTCCAAAGTTGTTGTTGAAACGGCTGAGAAAATTGACTCCATAGCAGATATCAGGCCTTGTCAACTGTGCTGCATATAAAAGAGATCCAATGAGCTCCTGGTATGGATATTTAGACATTGCCTCTTTCTCTTTTCCATCTGTGGGAGCTTGGTCCTTACTGAGCTTAACATTGGGGTCCATAGGTGTCGAAACCGTGTTACATGACGTCATCCTAAAACGTTCCAACATTTTCATTATGAAAGCCTTCTGATTGATTGATATCCATTTTCCTCGTTCGTATTTCATCTGTAGCCCTAGAAAGGATTTTGCTCTTCCCATGTCCTTAAGTTTGAAAGTTTCTTTTAATTTATCTACAAAAACGTTTTTTTGTTTTTCATTTTTCCAAAAAAGAATCAAATCATCTACATAAACAGCTAGGATTATTACTTTGTTTTTATCTTCATTGTTTATATAAATGCATTGATCTGTTTTTAATTGTTGCATGCCGAGTGTCTTTAAAGTATCGCTTAATTTAGTATTCCACATCCTTGAGGATTGTTTAAGTCCGTATATTGGTCGATTAAGCTTCAAAACTTTTCCTTTAGGAACTTCGATGCCTTCTGGTGGAGAAATAAATATATCTTCATTTAAATTACCTTGCAGAAATGCAGTACAAACATCTAAATGATTTATTTCCAAGTCAAGATCCAGAGCTAGTGATAGTAAGTATCGAAGAGAGTTGTATCTCATCACAGGTGAATATGTCTCTTTGTAATCTACACCGCTTCTCTGCGCGCAACCTCTGGCCACCAATCGTGCTTTATGACGGATTACATTTCCTGCTTCATTGATTTTTTTCTTGAAAATCCACTTCGTCGTCAAAGCTTTCTTGTTGTGTGGTAGATCTGCAATACACCATGTTTCATTTTCCACAAGCGATTTGTTTTCATCTTTGATTGCATTTAACCAGTCACCTCTTTCGTCACAGCTGATTGCTTCTTCATAGCTCCTTGGCTCACCTTCGTTCCCAGATGCAAAGTATGTGATGAAATCGCTCATATCACGTTGTTTTGGCACTCTACTTGAACGCCGAACTGCTAACGGATCGTCCTCACTGGTTTGTGGTCCTTCAAAGTCCTCACTACCGTCTGCATTGGTTATTGAATCATACATAGATTGGTCTTCGTTCTCTGTTGAATCATCGTTGCTCTCATTTTCCAATGATTCCTGATGAAGCGAATCATAATTTTCATTAAAGATGAGTTATTGACCAATTTGGATTATAATTGAAAAAGTGGATAAGATCAAATCTTGTTTTTCCTTTGGCTTTTCTGGTCACAATGGTTTTGAAAATGAAACAATTAAGTAAACATTTATTTTTCCCGACGTTTCGGCAGGGGTTGCTGCCTTCTTCAGGGGAACTTTATTTAACAAAAACAACAAATAATGATTATAACAATTGTATGACAACTTTTTTACAAGGGACTTACATTATGTGAAAAATAGATTTAGTATTTTAGTTTTACATAAGTAAAATTAAAGGTTTTATAAATAAAGTTGAATAAAACTTATGCACTTCGAATTGAAGCTTGGTCTTTTTACTTTATAATAAAACAACAAATTGATAATTGACGTTTAGTCGGAGACAAGTGAGCAGTATACAGCGGATATGTTCTGTGTGTCTAGTTTGCGGTTCATGTTGTTGCTGTTATTGATGATGTGCAGCGTTTCGAGGGTGTATCGTTTAGACGTATGTCTCTCGGTCTGAAGAATTTTGACATCATCAAAGTCGGGAGAGTGGCCACTTTCAATACAATGACTGGCTAATGCAGTCTTTCCAGGGTTGTTGGATTTAATGTCTGATTTGTGGTTAGACATTCGTTGTCGAAGGAATTGTTTCGTGGTGCCAATATAGCATAGATTACAAGGATCATCTGGTTTGCCGTTACAATTAATTTTGTATATCACATCAGTGGCCTTGTCTTTATCTGGTTTGACTTTAAGTTTCGTAAAAAGATGACCAAGTGTTTTATTTGATTTGTAAGCCAAAAGTAAATCTTTAGATTTTGTGGCGACAATATTTTTAAAGTTTTCAGACAGACCTTGTACATAAACAACACTTTTATAATAGCCAAGAGGACCATCCGTGTTGATGTTGTTGAGGGGGGCTTTGTTTTTTTGTTTATGTATGAGGCCTCGTATGACGGAGTACGGAAATCCATTATCTCGCAGGATATTAATAATTTTCATTTCATTACTATAATGAAATTTCTCATCACTCAATCTAAAGACTTTATTTATGAGGTTCGAAGCCGTGTTGATGATGATGTGTTTGGCTTGGTTAGAGCGAAAATTAATTAATCTTCCGGAAGCTGTGTCTTTCTGGTGCCAGTCAAACATAAGATGATCGTGTTTTCGATGAATTTTGACATCGAGAAACGCTATTTCACAATTATTTTCCATTTCTATCGTGAATTGTATCTTTGGGTGATATCCGTTAAGAGATTTTAGAATGTCTTCAACCTCGTGCTTGTTTATTATGGCAAAGATGTCATCTACATATTTTGCAACAAACCTTGGCTTCTGCTTCATTTTATCGAAACACTCATCAAGCAAATAATCAAGCACTAAGTCGGCAATGGTAGGTGACAGTGGATTCCCCATAGGCATTCCAAAAATCTGCTTGTAGATTTCATCTTTGTACTGTAAATAATTGTTTTCTTTCAGACAGAAATCAAGAATCTCCAAAAATTTACTCTGGGGTAACGTCGTGTTTTCTTTAATTGTTTCCCATCTTTTCTTCACTATAGTTAAGGCTAACTGTATAGGAATGTTCGTAAAAAGTGAAATAACATCGTATGATACCAAAATATCATCCTTATTAAATTTGACTAGTTTTGCTTTTTCAATGAACTCAAAAGAATTTTTTACAGAGTAGCTTGATTTTGTTGTCGCGTACTGTAATATTCTTCCTACATATTTGGAAAGTTCATAACACGGCAATTTCATAGACGACGAGATGGGGCGCAAGGGTAGACTAGGCTTATGTATTTTCGGCAAGCCATAGATTGATGGAAGCTGTGCCGTATATGTGGTCATCTTCGCTTTTTCTCTTTCATCTATAAAATTGTTGTTACTTAGCCACTTAACCAATTCATTGTTGCGAGTTTGTAGTGTTGTTGTAGGATTGTTTCTCGTTCGCCTGTAGGTATTGCGGTCCGATAGAAGATCACACATTTTGCGGTCGTAGTCTGTTCTTTCCATCGCCACAGTAACGTTGCCCTTGTCAGCTGGTATGATGACGATGTTCTTATGCTTCTTAAGAAATTGTATTGCTAGTTTGTTTACATTAAGCACGTATTTGGCAAATTGATCGTTGCGTTGGTGGCGTTGGAAAGAATGCAACATATTGCTGTATTGGGCTCTGATTGTCTCTTGTTCTCTCTCGTCTTGTACATTGCGAATAATTTCTTCACCATCAGCAATTAATTGGAAAAGTGGGAAGTTTATTTTATCAACAGGTAGTGCAAATTTCTTACCTAACGACAACAACCATTTGATTTCAAGTGGAAATTGGATGTTGGTTCTATTTTCGAACCATTTCTCGTGCATTTCGATATTAAATAATTTCCATAATGATGATTTCAGTTGGTCTATTTTCTGTGAATTCAGTTGTTCTTTTTTGTTATATGTGTCTATAAAAACTTGTTTTTGTTTTGTTGTGAACTGTTTATATTCGCTTGGAGTAAGATCATTTTTAATGCGTAGGGCAAGAAGACGAAGTAAATTATTTGTACGTTTGATTTTATGATGAATCTCAGATATTTCGACATTAAGAACCTTTTGATGGAATTTAAGCTCGATCTTTGTGTATATATCTAAAGACTCTTTACTAGAAAGAAGCTGTTTTGTGTTGTGTGTAGAATTTTGAAGGTGTTTAGGAATAAGCCCTGACTGTCGGCAAATTAAAAGGAACTTTAAGTTTTGTTTTTGTGAAGCTAAATTTCTCTGGGAATTACTATATTGTTTAAGGTTGTCACACACCTGTATACCATATTTGTATTTGATGTGTTGATAGTAGTTCTTCATGATGCTGGTGGATTCTGCTCGGCTAGCCGTCCGATGATTGTATTAAAGATGAGTTATTGACCAATTTGGATTATAATTGAAAAAGTGGATAAGATCAAATCTTGTTTTTCCTTTGGCTTTTCTGGTCACAATGGTTTTGAAAATGAAACAATTAAGTAAACATTTACTTTTCCCGACGTTTCGGCAGGGGTTGCTGCCTTCTTCAGGGGAACTTTATTTAACAAAAACAACAAATAATGATTATAACAATTGTATGACAACTTTTTTACAAGGGACTTACATTATGTGAAAAATAGATTTAGTATTTTAGTTTTACATAAGTAAAATTAAAGGTTTTATAAATAAAGTTGAATAAAACTTATGCACTTCGAATTGAAGCTTGGTCTTTTTACTTTATAATAAAACAACAAATTGATAATTGACGTTTAGTCGGAGACAAGTGAGCAGTATACAGCGGATATGTTCTGTGTGTCTAGTTTGCGGTTCATGTTGTTGCTGTTATTGATGATGTGCAGCGTTTCGAGGGTGTATCGTTTAGACGTATGTCTCTCGGTCTGAAGAATTTTGACATCATCAAAGTCGGGAGAGTGGCCACTTTCAATACAATGACTGGCTAATGCAGTCTTTCCAGGGTTGTTGGATTTAATGTCTGATTTGTGGTTAGACATTCGTTGTCGAAGGAATTGTTTCGTGGTGCCAATATAGCATAGATTACAAGGATCATCTGGTTTGCCGTTACAATTAATTTTGTATATCACATCAGTGGCCTTGTCTTTATCTGGTTTGACTTTAAGTTTCGTAAAAAGATGACCAAGTGTTTTATTTGATTTGTAAGCCAAAAGTAAATCTTTAGATTTTGTGGCGACAATATTTTTAAAGTTTTCAGACAGACCTTGTACATAAACAACACTTTTATAATAGCCAAGAGGACCATCCGTGTTGATGTTGTTGAGGGGGGCTTTGTTTTTTTGTTTATGTATGAGGCCTCGTATGACGGAGTACGGAAATCCATTATCTCGCAGGATATTAATAATTTTCATTTCATTACTATAATGAAATTTCTCATCACTCAATCTAAAGACTTTATTTATGAGGTTCGAAGCCGTGTTGATGATGATGTGTTTGGCTTGGTTAGAGCGAAAATTAATTAATCTTCCGGAAGCTGTGTCTTTCTGGTGCCAGTCAAACATAAGATGATCGTGTTTTCGATGAATTTTGACATCGAGAAACGCTATTTCACAATTATTTTCCATTTCTATCGTGAATTGTATCTTTGGGTGATATCCGTTAAGAGATTTTAGAATGTCTTCAACCTCGTGCTTGTTTATTATGGCAAAGATGTCATCTACATATTTTGCAACAAACCTTGGCTTCTGCTTCATTTTATCGAAACACTCATCAAGCAAATAATCAAGCACTAAGTCGGCAATGGTAGGTGACAGTGGATTCCCCATAGGCATTCCAAAAATCTGCTTGTAGATTTCATCTTTGTACTGTAAATAATTGTTTTCTTTCAGACAGAAATCAAGAATCTCCAAAAATTTACTCTGGGGTAACGTCGTGTTTTCTTTAATTGTTTCCCATCTTTTCTTCACTATAGTTAAGGCTAACTGTATAGGAATGTTCGTAAAAAGTGAAATAACATCGTATGATACCAAAATATCATCCTTATTAAATTTGACTAGTTTTGCTTTTTCAATGAACTCAAAAGAATTTTTTACAGAGTAGCTTGATTTTGTTGTCGCGTACTGTAATATTCTTCCTACATATTTGGAAAGTTCATAACACGGCAATTTCATAGACGACGAGATGGGGCGCAAGGGTAGACTAGGCTTATGTATTTTCGGCAAGCCATAGATTGATGGAAGCTGTGCCGTATATCTATCTTCTATCGGACCGCAATACCTACAGGCGAACGAGAAACAATCCTACAACAACACTACAAACTCGCAACAATGAATTGGTTAAGTGGCTAAGTAACAACAATTTTATAGATGAAAGAGAAAAAGCGAAGATGACCACATATACGGCACAGCTTCCATCAATCTATGGCTTGCCGAAAATACATAAGCCTAGTCTACCCTTGCGCCCCATCTCGTCGTCTATGAAATTGCCGTGTTATGAACTTTCCAAATATGTAGGAAGAATATTACAGTACGCGACAACAAAATCAAGCTACTCTGTAAAAAATTCTTTTGAGTTCATTGAAAAAGCAAAACTAGTCAAATTTAATAAGGATGATATTTTGGTATCATACGATGTTATTTCACTTTTTACGAACATTCCTATACAGTTAGCCTTAACTATAGTGAAGAAAAGATGGGAAACAATTAAAGAAAACACGACGTTACCCCAGAGTAAATTTTTGGAGATTCTTGATTTCTGTCTGAAAGAAAACAATTATTTACAGTACAAAGATGAAATCTACAAGCAGATTTTTGGAATGCCTATGGGGAATCCACTGTCACCTACCATTGCCGACTTAGTGCTTGATTATTTGCTTGATGAGTGTTTCGATAAAATGAAGCAGAAGCCAAGGTTTGTTGCAAAATATGTAGATGACATCTTTGCCATAATAAACAAGCACGAGGTTGAAGACATTCTAAAATCTCTTAACGGATATCACCCAAAGATACAATTCACGATAGAAATGGAAAATAATTGTGAAATAGCGTTTCTCGATGTCAAAATTCATCGAAAACACGATCATCTTATGTTTGACTGGCACCAGAAAGACACAGCTTCCGGAAGATTAATTAATTTTCGCTCTAACCAAGCCAAACACATCATCATCAACACGGCTTCGAACCTCATAAATAAAGTCTTTAGATTGAGTGATGAGAAATTTCATTATAGTAATGAAATGAAAATTATTAATATCCTGCGAGATAATGGATTTCCGTACTCCGTCATACGAGGCCTCATACATAAACAAAAAAACAAAGCCCCCCTCAACAACATCAACACGGATGGTCCTCTTGGCTATTATAAAAGTGTTGTTTATGTACAAGGTCTGTCTGAAAACTTTAAAAATATTGTCGCCACAAAATCTAAAGATTTACTTTTGGCTTACAAATCAAATAAAACACTTGGTCATCTTTTTACGAAACTTAAAGTCAAACCAGATAAAGACAAGGCCACTGATGTGATATACAAAATTAATTGTAACGGCAAACCAGATGATCCTTGTAATCTATGCTATATTGGCACCACGAAACAATTCCTTCGACAACGAATGTCTAACCACAAATCAGACATTAAATCCAACAACCCTGGAAAGACTGCATTAGCCAGTCATTGTATTGAAAGTGGCCACTCTCCCGACTTTGATGATGTCAAAATTCTTCAGACCGAGAGACATACGTCTAAACGATACACCCTCGAAACGCTGCACATCATCAATAACAGCAACAACATGAACCGCAAACTAGACACACAGAACATATCCGCTGTATACTGCTCACTTGTCTCCGACTAAACGTCAATTATCAATTTGTTGTTTTATTATAAAGTAAAAAGACCAAGCTTCAATTCGAAGTGCATAAGTTTTATTCAACTTTATTTATAAAACCTTTAATTTTACTTATGTAAAACTAAAATACTAAATCTATTTTTCACATAATGTAAGTCCCTTGTAAAAAAGTTGTCATACAATTGTTATAATCATTATTTGTTGTTTTTGTTAAATAAAGTTCCCCTGAAGAAGGCAGCAACCCCTGCCGAAACGTCGGGAAAAGTAAATGTTTACTTAATTGTTTCATTTTCAAAACCATTGTGACCAGAAAAGCCAAAGGAAAAACAAGATTTGATCTTATCCACTTTTTCAATTAGAATCATAATTTTCATCCAATAAAATCCTCACTAAATTCTGATTGTGCAACTGTGGCATTATCTCATCGTGGGTGTTAGATGTTGGCATAACTTTCGGACATTTGCTGTTGGAGAAATACATTTGTTCTTCAATAAAAACGACGTCACGACTAATGTGGATTCTTCGTTTAACAGGGTCGTATAATCTATAAGCTTTACTATTTTCACAATAGCCTAACATAATGCATTTCTCTGATTTTGCATCCCACTTTTTTCGACGCTTTTTTGGAACCATTTTCATTGCCACGCATCCAAAAACTCGAAGATGCGACAGGTTTTGTTTCATGCCTCTCCATATCTCCTCGGGCGTTTTATTACTGAGCTTTATATTTGGCGTTCTGTTAAGAAGATAAGTCGCTGTGTTCACAGCTTCTGCCCAATAGAATGTTTTGAGGTTCGCATCCATCATCATCGACCGGGCTTTCTCCACGAGAGTTCTATTCATACGCTCCGCTTTGCCATTCTGTTGTGGATTGTATGGCGCTGAAGTCTGATGGATGATGCCACTGTCTTCACAAATCTGTCTTATAGCCTCATTACAAAATTCAAGACCATTATCTGTGCGAAATATTTTAATCGCTTTACCTGTTTGATTTTCTACTAAACTTTTAAATATTTTGAATTTGCTTTTGACCTCAGACTTATTCTTCATAGTATAAACAAACAATTTGTTCGAATAATCATCAAGAAAAGAAACATAATATGCAGATCCACCCATCGATGTCTTCTCCATTGGCCCGCAAACATCACTATGCACCAGCTGCAGCACGTCTGTTGTTTTTTTTACTGACGACTTGAACGGAATTTTCGCCTGTTTTCCTTGCAAACAGGAAATGCATTTACTACTCGATGGCGTTCTCTTCATATCAACGTCTATAACATCTTGGTGACAGAGTTCTTGAACACTTGCATCTGATGCATGACCCATGCGCTGGTGCCATAGTTCTTTGGTCTCAACTGCATAAATCTTCTGCTCCGTATCGACGCCTAACTTGAACATGCCATTCTGAAGATTACAACTTGCAAATATTTTGTTGTTGCGAAGAATAATGCATTTTTCATCTAAAAATCTAACCTCGCAACCCTTTTCCATCATTTGGCTTACCGACAGTAAGTTTGTGCAGACCTCTGGTACATATAAAACATCTTTTATTATTATATTCTCTACAAACTGGCTTTGTTTTATATTTATAGAAACATCTCCTCGACCAACAACCTTCAATCTGCTATTATTTGCAACAACAACATATTCATCTGATGTTGATGGATAAAAAACTATAAAATCGTACCTGTTCTTGGTCATGTGTGTTGTAGCTCCCGAGTCGACTATCCAACTGCCATCTGCGCAATCAAATTGTGCTGCAAAACTAGCTGCCAACGTCTTTTGGTTACACAAGGTTGATGACTTCTTTTTTTCCCTACAATGTCTTGCAATGTGACCATCCTTTCCGCAATTAAAGCAGCTAAACTTCTTATTCTGTTCACTTGGCCTGGTCCTGGTGCCTGCTGATCGTTTTGGTTTCTGCTTGGTGTACATTGCTAATTCTGGTTGTGATGAGCCAGCTCCAAATGAATTATAGCTGTCAAAATCCTGCAACAGTTTGGTTCTGATGGTGTCTGCAGTTATTTTTACGTTGCTGCTCTCGATCGCCATTATCATCGGAGCAAAATGCTCTGGTAGACCACTCAATAGCAGGCTACCCACCCACTCATCGTTCACATTAAACCCAATTTGGTTTAACTTTTGTGAAATGTCGATAATGGTATCAACATACTCGGAGATATCTTTGCAGTGAACTAACTGCGTGGTAGTCAGCTTCCTCAGCAAACCACATCGTCTAGTCAATCCGGAATCATCATATGTGGACTGCAACTTATCCCAAATTTCCTTTGCTGTGGAAATTCCTTGGATATGTACGTACAGATTTGGTGAAATATACAACACCAGCCTCGATGTTGCCTTCTCGATTACCTCTTCTTTCACCTCTGTGCCTTCAACAGCCTTCCAGTAACCCTGGAGCTTCATTGCGTGCTCCACTCCAAATTTCCACTTATGGTAATTATCTCTACCAGTGAGTTTTTCTAGCTCGATTATTTTTTCCATCTTAATTGGGTACTGGGCCCATAACCTGTTGAATTTTATATATAAATCTGAAAAGTTTTCCGGAGACAAAAATTAACGACTTTTTATTTCTAGAACTTTATTAGAAGTGAAGTTAGTTGTAACTAATTTGATACAAGATAAGTTAAAAAGTGTTACCACCTTTTATAACGTAAAAAGTGCTACCACTTGTACATAAATTTATTTTCTATTTTCAACAATTTATGTGAATTTTACTTTGTGAAATCAAAACTGAGAACGAGAAATATTCAAGGATAATCGAAGTTGAGTTGGCCTAACCCAGCGGCTCCATTAGCAATATTTGAGGCAATAAATTGCCTCACTCATTGCTATTGCCTTAAATAATGCAAATGGAGACGCTTTGTCAATGGCAATGGCAATATTGCCTAGAAGATGAGAGGTAATTATTGATTTCCATCTTCAAGGCAATAAATTGAGGAAAAATGGGATTCCCCGTAATTGTGAATAATGGCTTCTTTATTGATTTTTTCAATTAAATCGTAGAATATGAGAACGCACATGACAAAATATAGTGAATTAAAATTAAATTTTATTAAAAACAGGGGATTTGAACAGCATTTGCAGTCAAATATTTCTATACACACATTTTATAATTGAAATTGCCTGGCAATGAAAATGACCACCCAAGCAATAAATTGCCATTCCTATTCCAATTGCAATTGCCTCAAAAATTGCTAATGGAGCCACAGCGTAAGCTTCTGCCATAATCGAGGACCATAACATATGATATTCAATACATGTTTATGCATAAAATGCATCACTGTATTCTATCCCCCATATTAATAAACGGCGGATAACAACGTGATAGCGTTTATACATCTGTTAACTAGTAATTCTTATTAACAAATGCGTAATAGTCTGTGACGTGTGTTAACGTACGGATAACTTTAACTAGCCAGATTCCACGAATAATGAACGGATAACTTCTTAACACATTTACGCACGCGTATGATAGCACCGTTTACTACTACCAGTAAACACTTCGTAAGGCAGTGCATGCATGTGACACATGAATTAGAAAATCACCATAATTTCATGAAGTGGTGAATTTGGTGAAGTGATAAATACTGGAAAGATATCATATGTTTTTTAATAAAAAAAGTTATCAAGCGGAGAAGTTGTCTATCCGTGTGCCAGTTAACACGTGTGTTAGGGAGCGGATGCCAGTTTTTTATTAATACTGCTGTATATTTTTATTTTTTATAAGTTTTTCAACGTTTAATGAGATAAAACCAAAATAAAACAAATAGGTATTGCAAAGTAATGAAAATAAAAACAACTCATAAATGTCAGATGTCAAAATATAGATTTGAGTTAACAGAGATGACTCTGTTTTTAATAAGTAAATAGATGGCCATAGTTTCAATGCAAAAAAAAGGTTGTTTGGGCCAAGTGCCAAGAGATGTCACTGGTAATAGTTACTATTTTTTGCCATTTTGCTCCAATAAGCAGATACGTCGCTAAAGAGATATGAACTCCTATTAATACAGCTTTTGTATGGAAATGAAGCTCGACTAGCAGTCCATATATAGTCTGTCAATGGTTTTAAGGTTCTCCCAAACCAACGCGAAACATTCGCCGACGACGCGAAATCATTAACAATAATACAAAATTTGAAAGATACACAATGCTAAACAACAACAAAAAAACGCCTTTGCGAATGATTCGCTATGATTTCGCGTTGGTTTGGGGGAGCCTTTAATCTGGGCTAAAGTTAAGCCCCGAATTCTTGGGCATAGCTAGGTCCGAAGGAGCTAAGTGGTTGTTGCTTTTAAGATGTAAATTGCTTAAGGCAACTTTACACGATAATAGAAGTCATATGACTTCTCATATGACCTGTCAGAAAAACATACCAAATCGTCTGAACGCACTCATAGATCTCATATGACTTCTCAAAAGCAAAAAGCATATGACTTTTTTTGACATTAGAACTGCAGCTATTTCCATTTGAGAAATCAAATGGGATTTGTTGTTTTGATGGAAAATTGTGAGTTCAGAGTATTGAAAACAAAAATATTCTTACAAAAAAATAAAATTTTGAATGAAAATAACAATGGATAATTGCAAAAAAGTAATTTTGCACTTAAAAAATTTATTTGTTTATGACTTTTTTTTCTTTTATTTTGGACTTGACAGATAGCCATAGAGAAGATCAAATGCGAAGTAAAAACGTGTAAACATAAAAAAAGTAAAACCGTTTGACTTGACTTAAAATGACAGCTCATTTGAGAAATCATACAGAAAATATAATGACAGGTCATATGACTTCTATTATCGTGTAAAGTGGCCTTTACCCTGAGGACACACGAGCAAGTACTTGCAAGCAAGTTGGCTACATACACTGCCTATCAAATTCGTAATTTGCATTCCACTTGCCTCTCCCACCTGCTTTCCACTTGCATTCCACTTGCTTGTCTCCCAACTTGCTTCTCAACTTGCTTCACTACTGGCTTCAAAACTTGCATGCCAGTTGATAAGCAAGTTGCTTGGGTTTGTTTGTGTTAGTAAACAAATGTGTATGTATTGCACTTGCTTGCAAGTACTTGCTCGTGTGGCCTCGGGGATAGCCTTGACATCGTTTTTTCAGCCAACTCCGTTCGGGAAAGGAAAAAAACACACCTAATATTACATGAATACCCATAAAAATTTTGTTTTAATCAAAAAAAGATCAAACAGAAAGCGATCCAGTGATACGATCAATACTTCACCGGTTTAAAAAGATCGTGGCGATCAAATTTTGTTTGTAGTTTCTCACAAAGATCGTCGGATCTCGTTCTGTTTGACCAGACTTAACATGCTGGCTCCACTATAGAGCCTGTTAAGATTGGGAAAATTGAGTCCGGACTCGTGAGCCTCATCGTTTCCACATTAGAAAATTTGAGGCGCCTCAAATCACATAGAAACAACAACAACTTCAATGTTTTGTGCATTGAAACATCAACAAATGAGACTCATGAGTCGGATGTTTATGTTTTCTTCATGCCTCACGACATCCCTGACCCCCCAATTCTCTAGTCCAGAAACCGCCGTGAGACCGGTTTCAGCCTTCCCAATCTAAACAGCGTCCTAGACATGAGCCGTGCTCGGACTATGATCATGTCCAGAAAAAAAAACCAATGGATGTAGACATGTCGAAGAAAACCAACTTTTGAACACAACATGAACGCTGTTCAAAGCTTGGCCATGAGATTTGATTTTTCACGTGCGTGTGAGCTTTTTTTCTGGTTTTCGTTGTTTCTCGAGGTATCTGGATATTAAAAAAGTCTGTTTACTTTTATCTGGAGTCTCAAATGCGTGTATTATTGCAAAAGATAGAAGTAGTGGTGAGAAAGAAATAAAATGACATGACATAATTTGCCCAGCGAGAAAAAATCTGCTGATTGTTGATTGGATTACATGCTGGCTCCACCTGCCATGAACGATGTCAAGACTATGAACATGTCTAACAAAAATCCAATGGAGCCTGAAAAATCCATGTCTTGTCGACGACATGTCGAAGAAAACAAACTTTTGAACAAGACATGAACGCTGTTCAAAGCCTGCCATGAGATTTGTCGTTTCACGTGTGTGTGAGTTTTTTTCTGGTTTTCCTTGTATCTAGAGGTAGCTGGATATTAAAAAAGGTCTTTCTACTTTTATCTGGAGTCTAAAGGCCGTTTATTATTGCAAAAAATAGAAGTAGTGGTGAGAGGGAAATGAAACGACATGACATGAATTGCCCAGCGAGAAAAAATCTGCTGTTTGTTGATTGGATTGTGGTTGCGATGTTGGGCATCTGAATGCCCTGTGGAGTTGGGGTGTTATGGTTACGATATTGGCCATCTGTATGCCTTGTACAGTCAGAGTGTAAGGTCAACAAAACACGCCAAATGTAGTACCACCATAATGATGGATTTTGAAAAAAAAAACTATTCTTGTTTGGTAACGTGAAACTTTCAATCCTATGGTTTCTGACAGCAAATAGGGCTTTTTAGCAAATACCAATGTTCATTTCTAAAGGTCAAACTCAAGACCTCAGCACGAATGACATTTAGGTAACATCCATTTTTTTTTTATTTCGGAGGCAAATACACTCCAATTTAACAGAATGAGCACACGGATTTTCATAGTTGGTTTGTCAATTTTTTTTTCAAACATTGTGCGTTGTCCGAGAATATATAATATTCATAAAACCTATTTCAAAAAAAATTGTTTTACTTCCATCCATTAACTTTTATAACCATTTTCAATATTTGAGCTTATTCAGTTGACATAAAAAGACTGCATTTTCCCTTATGGAAAGACTTTGAACAGAGCCGGAGGAAAAATAGCAGTGATTTTTCTGTTTTCTTTTCCCAACATCATAAACAAGCAATAAGGATAATCAAATGATTCATTAAGGAAAATGTTAAGAAAAAATTGAAAAAGAACCTTTGAAAATTTGTGTCCCTATTTATTTGAAGTGGAGTGTAAATGTTTGGATTTGGAAATGTTTGTTTTTTTGGTAATAGCGTCTGTCAAACGTGCCGAATTGTTAGCTGTCACTTTGACTTTGACAATTTGGTAGAGATCTCTATTGTGAAAATTTGTGCAATTTTGTAACAAATTTCACGCTAACAAACACACCTACTATCAAAACCTTTTGGTCTGGCAATAAATTCACTTCTTTTCCACGGCTGCTGCCTGGAAGCGGAAGACAGAAACCTGGAAACAAACAGTTGTTTGCAAAATGAAAACAACGTCGGGCCCAGCTCCAAAAAATTTAAATTTAAATAAACATCGAACTACGAGGAAAATTTAATTTGTATGTTAATAAATTTAGTGGAACTCTGATAAGATTATCGTGTTTTTGTTTAAACGTCATTAAAGTGTAGTTTTAATTAAAATTTTGTAATGGTAAGTTTTCCATCTCAACATGTACATTTATTTAAAAATATTTGCGTGCACAAAAATCTTTGAATTACGATAATATAATTTAATGGCTGCTAAAGAAATAATAATTGTTATCATGCTTTTGAATAAAAAGGGTATTTTCATTCACAATTTAACATAGCGCAACAAGCAATTATTCTTATTACCTATATCCCCCATGTTTATATTTCTTTATTTTCATTGAAAGTTGAAAATATTTTATTTGGATTTTTGCTGCAGAACATTACAGAGCCATAATCTGTCGGTAGAGAGACACCCGCAAGATTGTATCCAAGTGGGGACAAATCATACACTCAGCAAGTATTTGTGATGTCCACTCTAAATTTAAAAATATGTTAATAGCGTGGTGTTTTCCAGAGCCAGTGAGAGGAAAATGCCCACTCTTGCAACCCCTCTTCGCCAGCGCCCCAGCGGGCGCTTAGGAGTATGTGGACATGGGATGTAGGCACTAGGTAGGTACATTGAACAATTTGTCCAATGCCAATCGTTTCGTCGTTTTAAAACGTTGCTCACTTTCAATTTTCTCCTATACCCTCAAAACCAGAATGTTAGAAGCCTGGTATTTTCCAAAGCCAGCTAGGGGAAAATGCCCACTCTTGCACCCCCGTCTTCCCCTCCAGGAATATTGCATTGTAATAATAATTAATAATTTTATTTTTAACTTATGCCTGTAAGACCTAAGGTCTTTTAAATGCAACCTGAATTGCACGGCACTAGTAAGAAAGAGTACGAGGATAGGAAAGATTTGGCACAGTGAATTGAGATCAAGGTGTTTATTATCTCATTAAATCTCACGGGTGGCGTCCAGTTAAGCTGGGAGAATATAGAAAAGAATGCTGTCTAGAATGGGGCTCAAAACCACACCTCTAAGTTAGCAGTCAAGCACTACATCCACTGCACCATTTGTATTTGTATTTTCAAATGGATTATTTACTATGTTTTCAACGGATTTGAAAAAATATTCATAGAATTTTTTGTGCAAATAAAAATTTCAATTGCATAATTATTTTTATAAAAAATTTATTTTAACTATTTTACTGATGCAAATAAATTTTTTTAGTACGAACAATTGTTTTGCATCAGGAGAATAGTTAAAATAAGTTTTTTAGAAAAAATAATTGTTAAATTGAAAATTGTATTTGCTCAAAAAACTCTGAGTATTTTGTCATTGATTCGCGTAGCATTTGTTTCAAATCCGTTGAAAATAGTAAATAATCCATTTGAAACATTTTTCCTGATCGGTATAACTGGCCACTTACCGGTAAATACCACTTCTCTTTTGAATGTTGTATTTTTTATGGCAGCATGCCCACACTGATCATCATCATATGTCTAGTATCGGAATCTTATGATTCATCAAATCTTACCTGTAAACAACATTTATACTGTGGTCATTACTACAAATAAATATGTATTGACGCACGCAATAAGTAAAACCGCTTCTATTTCTTTGTGTAAATTTTCTATTTTCGTCCCTTGGAAAAATATAAACATATATATAATGTAATTTGTAAGGAATACTATACTATAAGTTAACACTTAATCTCAAAATATGTATTGACAAGAACTTGGCATTGACATAGCATTTAGTTTCTTCAGCGTTCATACTTTTGTTTGCTAACAAAATATTCAGACGACTGAAAGAGACAATAACAATAAAAACTAATAGAAATATAATACCAAACACCGTTGCAGTATGTTAGCTGCATAAAATAATTCCCAATCTCCTGTCCACTGAAAAAATAAAAATTAGAAAACGCCGACGGAATGAATATCTGAGTTCCCAAAACAGCATACAGACGCTGTTGATTTGCCGCACTTAGCTTCTGTGCCACATTTGTTTTATACCAACTTGAATCAATGGTGTACTTCAAGAGTTTCTCCAATATCAAACAGGCCACATTCAGAAGGCTCCATATTAGAATATTCAAATAATAACCGTGCCAAATGTAGACAAATATAAACGTTCCAAGCGCCGAGAAGATTTTCCTCAACGAAGAGGAATTTTTTGTGCAGAGTTCAGTGTAAATGTGTTTAAAGAGAAACTCGTAGAGCCCTTGGTCAAAATATTTCCACATCTCCGAGTAGAAGTTAATATATCCTATGCATTTTGGTTGATTTGGTGGATTGAGGCCATCAAAAGAGGCAAATGCAATGCCAAGTCCGTAGGTGATCACATAGAATACGTGAAAGAACTGGCCCATAAAATAACCGAACGCATAAAGTCCATATGAGTCGCCCAATAGCTTAACTGCATCTATGTCCTTCTCCATGTAATGAATGTATATAAAGTGTAAAGCTATATCAAGAACAAAAAGCCAAAAAAAGATTTTAATCAGTCTCTTTAAAAGGAGCATGTAGCGATTATTTTGGTAGGATTGCTCTTTTGTGAATGCAACGTATCGATCAAAGATCATGAAAGGCCCATGGACAAACACCGGGAAGTAAACTGTGTAGCCAAGAAAGTTGTCCAAGTTGTATATATCATTGTGCTCACTCTTGACCTTACCAAGATTGAAACTAAGACATTTGAGAACACACCATGCCAATGATATTATCAGTTCGTAGTATTCCCGATAGCCAAGGAACTCGTAGAGTTCGTTGCTATTTTTGATGAAGTTTATTCCACACATCCAACTTATGGCTACAATCCATGTTAAAGATTTCGATCGAATCCTAGATGTCGCGTAAAAGGACATGAGCTCGAGGACAATCACTAGCAATGATTGTACTTTGAAAGTTGCAACCAAGAAGGCAAGTCCGACACATGCATGTGCTATATTTCGTTTGCTTGGTCTCAGAATTCGACAGCACTCACAAAGTAGTAGATGGATTATATACCAATGTGCGTTCTTCCAGAGAAAGTCCTTGAAGTATTCAAGTTCATCATTTGTGTTGTCCTGAGGCCGACCAATCCATGACCATCCTTGATTGAATTCTACTTTGGCAATTGATAGCACTTTGTCTTTTTTGTTATAAAGTTTAAATAATCCATGGGCAAGAAATAGGAAATAAACGCTGAGGTACAAATAGGTTTCATACTTTGGAAGCACCATTGTTTGTGCAGCTTCGAATTACATAGTTACTAATTGAGCAAGTTTTTTATGATTTTTCCTGATTGTTTATTATTTAATTTTAGTTTTAGCAAACAAATATTTTTTTAATTTATATTTTGAACGCTTTTTTGTTTATAAACAAATGAAATGACGGAAGGTTTGACTTCTGACAGCTCCCTAACTACAGTGCTGCTTCCAAGCAGTGAAAGATGAAAATTATCTAGACTCATAAACATAAGGCCCAATTCACATAGAACTGGCTTCAGGTTTTGGTGTGGTTCTGGCGTGGTGCGTACATAATATGCCACGTTGTGGAATTTACATGTACTCTTAAAGTGCCTCTACACTATCCCACAAAGTATTAACACATGTCAAAATAAAGTGGGAAGAAATTTCATACGACTGCCAAATTTGTGTGATGTAACTGACTTTCATATTTTTCTTCCACACTTGCATCCAAAAATCAGTTTCACCATAACCTCAAACGCCCAAGTGGGATAGAAAGTGTGATGGTTTTAGAACCGATCCTAAATATTTCCATGTATTAACACATGTCAAATCGTGTCGGATGCGCTGTCAGGTTGTGTGTGATGAAATTTCATATTTTGTTTCCACACTATTATACAAGATTTCTTCACACTTTTTTGACATGTATTAATACTCAGTGGGATAGTGTGGAATAGCTAATAATGGGATGATATACACACAGATGACGAGGCGAGGGTATGGTGGTGTCTCGCCACACCATATTGAAAACCCTAGTGGCCTACGTAAACGTCGTGCCACAATGAAATCTCAGTTAAAATGACAAATTGTCAAGCATTTAAACAAAATGAGAAATGATATTAGCCGCATTTTATTATCCTCATGATCTGACCCGGATCATATCATGATAAATAAAACAGACAGGATCTTAGTTATATACCCGTCTCTTTTTGCCTAATGTTTGTTTATTTTGCACGTGTCTGGTTGCCTCTTTTCTTGGCACTATTGAGACACATTCACAATAGTCATTTTTGGCTCATCGAAATAGATCCAGATAAAAAGCAGGATCCCATGTTGTTTTAGTAATCACGTGTTAGAAATTGATCCGGATCAGATCATGTGGATAATAAAATTCGGCTATTAGGTCTGTTCCTTTACTTTATATTTTTGTGAGTTTCTGTGCATTTCTGCGCATTTCAGTCCAAAGTTGTGTCAAAGTTTATATAAAAAAAATATTTTGACACAAGTTTGGACTAAAAATCACAGAAACCCAAAGTAAAGGATCAGACCTTATGAGTTAAGTATAGAATTCTGCGACGAAATTCAAATGTATGAAAATTTATACGATTACAGGAGGGCAGATTACTACAACAGGAGCGTGCAAGGCCAAACATGGCAGAAAATGGCCCAACAATTCGAGGCAAATTGGATTTTTTAT
The DNA here is from genome assembly GCA_963921185.1 of Dasysyrphus tricinctus. Lineage (NCBI taxonomy): Eukaryota > Metazoa > Arthropoda > Insecta > Diptera > Syrphidae > Dasysyrphus > Dasysyrphus tricinctus. Next base: position 254,273,268 of record OY992532.1, read on the forward strand.
ATTTCATTCATTTAAATTTTAAGCAGAAGCCATTTTCTAGTGAAATGTTCTTGTGTTTTGTGTGTGTGCTAATTTTGTTGTCAAATGAACATTCCCTGTCACTTCTGTGTGAACAGAGCTCATCACAAGCACTCCACGCCCGCAGCAGGCCAGAACCACACGATCACCATAAGCCACTGCTGTATGAATTGTGCCTAAAGCTGCATTTAAACCTTTATCGTCCGTGTAGGTCTCTCGTTTTGGTCGTACGCGGAGTAAGGAAGAAATTCTTAAGACCTTTCGAATTTTCGGTGAACTTAGTTCCTTGTTTGAGAACAACTTTCACCGAATGAAGAACGAAGGTCTTAATGCAACTATGCCCACACAGTATGAATTAACCAGTGCAGCTTGAGCACAAAGTACCCTATTACACGATGTCTTTGCGTCTGACTCTTTTCGAACATAATGAGTGTGAAAGAGAAAAAAAGGTGAAATGGAAGACCAGCTGCCCTGAGTCGTGGGCAAAGATTTCCGCGACTCTTTTTAGCACTATCCGTATTTGCCAATTTTTCGTATGCATACAGTACAAACCGCAGCAGTGAATTTCGCGATAAAAGAGAACAGTCAATTTTGCATCAAGTGTTGAGAACCACAGTGTAATAGCGCATGCCTCACAGGATGATGATTCAAAGAGAAATTCGAAATAAATTATAGTTTAAAAAACTAAAAACACGCTTTTAAGGCTCTCCCAAACCAACACGAATCATTCGCCGACGAGCTGAAATCATTCACAATAATACAAAATATGAAAGATACACCATGCTAAACAAAAACAAATAACTATCTTTGCGAATGATTCGCTATGATTTCGCGTTAGTTTGGGAGAGCCTTTAGAGTTAATCAAACTAAAAAGTAAAAAATAATTCTTAGCATGAAAATAAAATTACTGACGAGAAAATGAATGTCACTGTTCTTAAAGCGTGGGGTGCCTTGTATGACATTTTTAAGCATATCGAGTAGGTAATTATATAGGTGACTTTAATATAATTCCGGTACGCGTCTTGGATAGCTCTTGGCGCGTAACCAATACATCTGGGTTCGATTCCCAGTCTGGGCTGTCTGAATTGTTTTTTTGGTTACCGAAAATTACCCACTGAGTAGGTCCCCCTTTCCTGTATCCTTTCTTTCCCCATTTTCCTAATAAGTTCAAAATGGCGATATCGGAATTTAGAGCTCGGTATCAATCGTTATAGTTTGTCCCTTGTTTCATTCCGAAATGTTAGTTAGTTTTAATGTAAGCCAACAAAAGCACCCCACGCTTTTAGAACAAAGACATTAATTTTCTAGCCAGTAATTTTATTCTCATGCTAAGAATTATTTTTTACTTTTTACCCGGAGGCCACACGAGCGAGTACTCGCTAGCGAGTTGGGTACATACATTAATTGTCAAATCACTCGCCGCTCTACTCGCTTCACAACTGGCTTCGAAAAAGGTAAGCCAGTTGGCTAGCGAGTAGGAAAAGTTTCGATGTATTAGTAACTCGCTAGCGATTACTCGCTCGTGTGGCCTCAGGGTTAGTTAGATTAACTCTAAAAGCGTGTTTTTTAAACTATAATTTATTTTTCACTTTTTAGTTCGATTTGCTATAAAGCAACAGCCTTTAATATGTACAGATGTGTTAACAGTTGCATCTCGATTTAGAAAGTCTACTCCATTTTGCTAGGCCAAGTGCCCGAACCAAAGAGTATATCTGGAGCTGCGTAACTTCTCTTACTCTCGCGCAAAGGATCCGGAAAGAAATGTATGATTTCTGGCGAGCCTAATCAGGATAATCGGATATTTTGATCGAAATATAGTATTGTCATCGGGCTTTGATAAGTGTGCAAAAATTGAATCAAATCTGACCGTTTGAAGTGGGTCAAAATCACGTCCAACGACATACATACATACATACAGCCGAAACTAATAAAAGCGTGTTAAAAAGAATCAGACCCAAAGAATCAACGTGTAACAGGGGACAAACAATAGGGCTGTTCCTTTACTTTTAATTTCTGTGATTTTCTGCGCATTTTAGTCCAAAGTTCTGTCAAAGTTCATATAAACAAATTTTTTTGACAGAAGTTTGGACCAAAAATCACAGAAACTCAAAGTAAAGAATCAGGCCTAACAATCCTAGCTATAATTCATGTCATGAATTCCATCGTAATCGGAAACGAAGTCAACGAAGGAAAAATATATTCAATAAATCAAGCTCCCTGGGTTATATTTTTATTTGGTAGTGGTGACCACCAGGTTTAACGTACTAAAAGTCCCCAGCCCAGGGCCGCGAGCTTTTAAAATGAAATCCGAGATTTCGGTTGAAAACTTTTGATATTTTGAACTGCTGGGAAAAAATTTCAACGAAATCTCATTAAAAACTCTGGATTTCAACGAATTCTCCATGAAACTCGGCTGCACCAATTTGAAATCTCTAATTTTTTTTTGCTGAAATCTCGAATTTCGTTTTGGTGGGAATATAGCATTATACTATGTTCCCACCAAAACGAAATCTGAGATTTCAGCTGAAAAATTTGGAGTTCTCGACTTGGTGGAGCGGGATTTATTTAAGATTTTGTTGAAATCTAGAGTTTTCATTGAGATTTCGTTGAAATTTCCATGAAATCTTGTTCCATCAACTTAAAATATCAAAAGTTTTCAACCGAAATCTCGGATTTCATTTTGGTGGGAACATAGCATTAGGCAGGATACATTCCCAAAACTTTGATTTAAAATGGAGAAATAGCTTAAAAACAACGGAAATACTAACAATACTCTGCTATAGCTTTTTTAAAAGCTTAAAACGGATTATTTTATTATATAGTCAAATCAAGTAAAACTCGTATGAAAATTAAAAAATACTAAAACAAATTTAAACATTTTGTTAACTGATTTAACCCTCCGCACATTCATCAGATTCTGTAATGGGGGTGAAATGAATTTTGACATTTTGCTCATAGTAAAACAGTCAAAATTGAGTGATTCCGAGCGTTTCGGGGTCTATCCGCTAGGCTATCCAAAATCAAAAAAATTTTCAGCTGTTTTTGCATCAGCTGTAATCAGCTTTTTCCACAAGCGATTGCAACAACACAAACAAATCCGAATCGCTTCGGTAAATGGAGTTATTTTTCCTTTAAACCAGAAAATGATTTTTTTTTACTTTTCATACGAAATTTGAAGAGGAAAATGCATTAAATTTACAGTTAAAATTAATAGCAAGCCAAGCTTATTCCATTTTCTGTTTTATTTGCAAAAAAAAGAAGGTAGGTATGTAGTGGCACGTATACTAAACTCGAATTCAGATGGCTCTTCATTCGCTAAAGTGTTCATGGTTTTCCTCTAACGTCCTCCATTTTTTCTATACGTCAACGTCACTGTAACTCCACTCCGTTCGTTTCGCCAGGAAAAACAAGAAAGCTTTTCTATTTGTTAAAAAATAATAATTTTCTTTATTTACTACGCTAAAAATGTCTAGACAATCATCTCGTTTAGATACAAAAAAAGTGGTAAGTGTTTCATAAATTAATTTATTCGTAGGTAGCATTTGGTATTTTGTTATATATAAAACTGAAGAAAAGACTGGTCACCCTCATCGGCTTACTTCGATTTTCTAGTGAACTGCCTCCTCCCACATTCTTGGATTATCACTCGTATTGTAGGAATAAAAAAAAGTAAATTCCGAAATGGAGAACTCGAATAACAACGATCAATCCCAAAGTAATCAATCACAACAGCAACAAATTAGGCAACTTACCCAAGGTGGACAAAGCGCACAGCTGCAGGTGATTCCAGTAATGCCAAATGGTGGTGGACAATTAATATTGGGTCAACAAGTACACCAGGGACAGCAGCAACTTATCCCATTGCAAGGAGGTCAACTTATGCTACAATCGGCTCCGCAACAGTCGTCACAGCCTGTGCAATTGGTACAGCTTCCGGATGGGCAGACATTTCTCTATCAACCAGCGATGTCTATGGACGCTAATCAATCGGCGGCGGCTTCCAACCAACCGCAAATCATAAATATCAACGGGCAGTTGATTCAAATCCCAGCTGCCAATACACAAAACCTGACAAACGCTCAGCCACAGATAATAGTGATGCCCCAATCTGCGACTGCTGCGACTTCTGTCAACTCGAATAATGTGCCTCAATCGGCCACGGCCTCAACCAACACTAACTCCCAATCCATTGTCGAAACACAACAAACTACCAACACTTCCTGCGTTGGTACTATAACGAATTCCGCAGACGAAGAAACGAAACCGGACGCAGAGGAAGAACCTCTTTACGTTAATGCAAAGCAATACAAGCGGATTTTAATACGAAGGCAGGCTCGAGCCAAGCTTGAGAGCAGAATACCCAAAGAACGTTCGAAATACCTCCACGAGTCGCGACACAGGCACGCCATGAATCGTGTAAGGGGTGAGGGTGGCCGGTTTCATTCTACACCTGGGGTTCCCGAGAAGCACAGCAGCTCCCAGTCCCATCATAACTCTCGTTCGATGCCGAGTCGTCCGATAACACAACCGAAGCTTATTGCACCACATCAACATCAATCGCCTACCATAACGATTACCGTTATAAAATAGGGAAATTTTAATAAAGAACTTTTATAACCAATCATAGCTTTAAGAATAAAAATGTGTCCTAGTTTGTAACATTTTCTGTGTAAAATACTTTTTTTTGGTCTGATTATTATTGCTTTTCTCCTCCTCACCCTTCTACCTTTTGACAGAACGCCGAGTTCCTTACGCTTACTTATGGAGCCTTTGTCACGCAAATGCTACGCGATTATGAGAATGTCGATGATGTTAACAAACACCTCGAAAGGATTGGCTACAATATGGGTATGCGTCTAATTGAGGATTTCCTCGCTCGCACTTCGGCTCCTCGGTGTCTGGAGATGCGTGAAACAGCTGATCGGATTCAGCATGCATTTCGCATATATCTCGGTGTCCAACCAACTATATCCAATTGGTCAGCTGCCTCGGACGAATTTTCGTTGATTTTCGAAACAAATCCTCTGACTGAATTTGTGGAATTAACACCAGATTTGACCAACTTGCGCTACAGTGCGATCCTGTGCGGCTGCATAAGAGGTGCACTCGAAATGGTCCAACTAGAAGTACAATGTTGGTTTGTGCAGGTTTGATAAGAGATTTCTATTTATGTTTTTTTTTTTAATTCTACTTTAATTCAAATGAAATTCTAAGGATCAATTGAAAGGAGACAATCTCACCGAGATTCGAGTTAAATTTATACGTCGTCTAGAAGATGCAATCCCAGCTGGAGAGGACTAAACGAGATTAATATGAAATATAAGTATAATAAGTAGATACTTAGGCATTCCTTTCTATCAAATGGCAATGATTTTGATGAAAATGAATAAAACATATTCAAAATTGAGTTACTATAAATGTAATATTAGATTTTTTTTCTAAAAAACTAATCGCGCACTCGAAAATAATAATCTGTAGATCTTATATACATAGATAAATCGAATCTAGTTATGGTGTATGCTATCTTTAAAATCGGGGTTCATCAACTTAAGTGTCACCTAGTTAACATCGAGATAAAAACTTAAGTAAACACATTTTGGTGAGGGAAAATGGGAAATCTTGGAGCGGTCAGGGATTTACTTCTATATCTTTTTAAACTTTCCTAATCGAACATTGCTAACCAATTTTAGATATACAAAAATATTTTTTATGTGGAAATTGGTCAGATAGGGAAGTTTATTTTGGACACCATGAACTTAGCCGGTTCAGGCTTCTCAGGATCTCAGCAAATTCAGAAATCTGAACGCAATTCCTTTTCAAACTTCCATGTTTTTCCAAAAACTATATCTTTTACGAGTCAATTGAATCAGCCGGTTTGCGGACATGAGTGTTTGACAAAAATAAGAATGTGTAAATAGCCGCGTCATAATAACCAAGTTCGCGCTCTTAAGCAATCACTGGTTTGTATGCATTCTAAACGAAAGTGAAATTGATGAAAAGAAATTGACAAGACATTATTCAACAAAAACAAGATAATGACTTACAATATAACAAACATCTTCTTTCTACTAATTTTAAAACAAATCAAATGCATATACTTTAACACATTTATTGCACATAATAAAATTTGATCCAGCGCAGTTAACACGTTTATTGAACTTATATATTTTTAAGCATAATAATGGCATATTTAAACAATTTATTTTGGCTTCACAGCATAACAACAAATAAAAATCTATTAAAAACAAAAAAAAAAAACAAAAATGCGTAAAAATACAAATAGCTAAGGAAGGCATAATTTTATATAGACAAAGTAAAGCATTAAAATGCACGTATTTGGTTATTTCATTCAAATTTTCATAATGTTATATTGATTTTCTATCAACATTCACATAATTTCTTTGGTTTTTCGCTATAAAGATGGCTGAAAACATTATTTTGATGCTACACCACTTGTTTGACCTTGATTAGGACACAGCATAAGGTTTATATTTTTGCGAGTGAGTAATCTTCGAAGAGCCTGAAGAGTCTTCATGCATATTACAACGCAACACCCATTAGCGACACCTTCGGCTGGAGATTTGCACGTACACGATGAATTCTTGGCACTTTCTGTCACTTTGGGAGTAGCAGTCTCTTTTGGAGCTTCTTTGGAGCAACAACCAGAAAAAGTTTTCACAGCCATTGGATCAGGCATAGGAGCGCATGTTGAAGCTCCTCCGCACTGCTTCGGCGATGTTGTCTTCGATGAACAACAACCGCCTCCACCAGTTCCCATTGATGCGAGGTTTTGAATCAACATAGCCACATCTTCAATATTTTGATTGACTTGGGATTTCTTATCGCCACAGCATCCAGCAGTGACAGGAGGAGGCATATGTGTTTCGGGTTTTTTCTCAGTGCAACAACCTCTTGCCTCTGGTTGTGTTTTTAGACAACAGCTTTTTGAAGTAGAAGTTGTTGCCGACTGATGTACTTTATCCGAACATTTTGTAGACTTCTTGCGGTGACAAGTTTTCTGATTAGAGCAGCCACCCTGGCATCCTTGAGTTTGATCGCATTTGCAATTTGTGCAGCTACAAATTCCAGCATCGGCTGTTATTTGTTTAAGAGTTGTTGGTTTTTCAGAAGCACCTATCTCTTCTTCAGGTGGAAATACTTTTTGATTACCTTCGATTGCCATCAAAATGTCATTCAGCAGTGATTCAGTTTCGAGGTCTGGCTCTGGGTATGAAGATTCGGATGGTACAGCTTCCTTTAAGAGCGACTCTAGATTGTCCGTTGAGTTTGTATATCCATTCGCTTCAGCCGTTGAAGCAGAATTTGTGTTACTGTTGGAATGATCAAACTGAACAAAGTAAGAGTCAATGTCCATATTGGTAGACTGTCCATCTTGATTGTTGTTACTAATGGCAACATAATCTGAAGGGGCGTTCATAAATGAAGACTGCACTACTTGGGATTGCATGTTCATTTCAAAAGTACCAATGGCATTCGTCTCCATTTTAATATCTTCCATTGAATTCGGCGATGGTTGGTATGGCAATTGTGATTCCATTCGCATCATATCTAGTTTCTCTGGGGGAAGAACGGTAGAAGCTATGTTCGAATTCGATATAGGTAGATCAACAAAGCTGGGAAGTGCTGTTGGAAGGGCAACACATGCTGGAGTAACTCTGGCCATTGGAACTATTGGTTTAGAAGCAAGCACACCTGTGTCAAACCATGGCATTGGAATCTCTTCCTCGGATGCATAGGCCAATTGAAGGGCTTGTGAGGTTTTCTTAGGAGCATAGTGTGATTCCATTGGCTGAAGTCTAATTCCCTCCTCTTCGGTTGATAGTTTCTGTTGAAAAGTTTTCGGCTCAGTTTCGATATTAATTGGAAATCCTTCCTTCGACTCGTTTGTTAGGCTCAAATTATCATCCACAAAGCCACTACTCTCATTCTCACTTTGTGAACATGAATGAGTAAGACTATTCGGACTATTGCAACGCTTTGACTTACGTTTGCGCATCTTGCGTGGTTCAGATTGCCTTTGGTGCGTTTTCTTATGTGACTTTAAACTATGCGACGTGCTAAACGATTTTTGGCAACTGTTCTCTTGACAGGGGTATGGTCTCTCTCCGGTGTGCGTTCGAATGTGAGTTTTCAAATGATGCGATGCTGTGAAGGCTTTTCCACAGCTGTCTTCTGGACAGCGATATGGTCGCTCTTGAGTATGTGTTCGCATGTGCTTCTTCAGATCGCTCAGTGTAGTGAAACACTTCTGACATTGTTCGCAGTTGAATGTCTTCCCATTGTGAAGACGCAAATGAGCGTGTAATCTAGAAATCCAAATAGGTGATTAGTACGATTAGTAATATTTAAAGCAACTTATAATTATATAGTACTTATTTTACCTGTATCTTGTATTGAATGCTTTATCACATCCTACGACTTCACATTCGTATGGCTTTATTTTAGTATGTACACGAATATGAATCTTCAAACTATATGATGTCAGGAAAGCTTTTCCACATCCTTCCTCATTGCATTTAAACCGATAGTCGCCTGAATGAATTTGCAAATAAACAAAAAAATATTAAATTTCTGAAAACTTATTAAATTTTGTTTAGACACACCTCGATGAGTTTTAAGATGTGTACGTAAGTTTCCAATCGTGCTATAGCTCCGGGTACAATTTTCGTAATTGCATCTATAACGGCCTAGAAGCTCTGATGGTTCATTATTACTCTAAAAAATTTAAAACAATTGTTAGTATTTGAGTCAAATATTAATATCAAATTAGCTCTAAGTGTCTAGTGTATTAATTATTTCAAAAGTATAAGTATATATCGTCACCTGATTGCAAGAACTAGGTAACTCAATTTCATAAATTTTGGAGATAGCAGCGTTCATAGATACCTAGCTATTTGAGAACGTGAGAAAGTTAAATTTTTATGTTTCTTACACTTAACCTATATTTGTCTACAGCAGAAAAAAATTTGACAAAGTCTTGAAAAATGTACAAAATAATACCGGTTTTGCCAAGATATTGTAAAAATAGAAAATTGAGTTACCCAGTTCTTGCAATCAGGGGACGATATATAATATTTCTATAAGTTAAATAAAATATTATTTGTGTGTGAAGAAAATCATGCAAGACCAAGAGCAAAAAACTTTCATGCCAATTAAATGAATTTAAAAACTTTGGTAATTCGGAACACAAAGAATATAATCGATTCATGTAAAGATTTCTAAAAAAACATCCATTGGAAAGTGGTGAATAAGCATAAGTAGGCCGTGAGACCTTGGGCCAGTGCAAGAATGTATGAAGGGCGTCAAAATGTACGGTTAAATAAGCTTGTGCTTTCCTGGGTTTGGCAATATGAAAACAGCCGTTCACTGCGAAGAGCGTTAGGTCAAAACAACTTAGGTTGTTAAAACCAGATTTTATTTTTCCGGTAGTTTTTGATGACCTTAATTTGAATTTGTCTTCAGTATTGCTTAATTGGTTAAGCTTAACACAATATTGAATCTAAGTTAAAAATAAAAGATTTTTTAGTTTTTTTCGAACTTACGAAATATGTAATTGTTAATTTTGAATCCAATAAATCTCCAGTGAAGATATTGAATATACATAACTTTTAAAAAGGAACGTGCAAGGGTTTTAATGATCGAATATTATGTTTGTTTGGCCCGGAAGCATGGTTAAAACTAAAAATGCTACTAAATTAGCCCATGCGTTTCTGAGAGAATGGTCAAACTGATTACTTTTTAATATTTTTGGTATAACTCAGAAACTAAGCCCAAATTCGACTTAAAACTTTTTGTACAAAATTAAATTTTCTATAGAAATGGAAATTTTATTAAAAAAAACTTAAACAGGAAAAGTTAACAAAAAACAACATACAAAATAGAAAAATACAAATTTTTTTCTAAACTGCGCAAAACTATTAAAACTATTAAAAAATTTAGAATTCTTAAATCTTTATTTTTTATTTATTTATTTAAACTGTTTAATTAGTTGCATTTTCGGTTTTAAGCATTCTTATGGGCTAACGCTAAACAATCATATTCAATGATAAAAACCCTTGCACGTAATTGTTTCTTTATAATCCTCATTTTCCGGTCTATTCTATTCTTACCTATTCAAGGAATCTTAAGTCAACTGTGTTCAAGTCTTTTTTTTATTCTACTTAATTCCAAAATAGCCCCACTAAAAACTAATATTAGGTTTGTAGAAAATATAAAGCATAATTTTTGATTTCGCCTTTTCGAAATCTTGCATACATTTTTTAGGAAAGAATTATTGTTCTGAATGCCAATACAAAATAAAAATATAAATTATTAAATAACGTGGAATATTGATAAGTAATAACATAAATTATATGTTAAACTTGCTATCAATTAGAATCAATTCAACAATAACTAAGTTTTGAACAAGAATATAATGAAAGTGCCTTTTTCGTTTGTTTTTAGTAAAATTTCCTTTCGACGTCAAATCAACTTATCTCGCTGGAAAAAAAACGATGTAGATTTTGTAACAGAGTGCTTTTTCTCTACATACATATTTACATTTGTTTGAAGTAAAATACAATAAATTCGTCTTAAGAGACAACAAAACGCTACCTTATAAATTAATATTATTTATGTATAATATTAAGCGAAGAATTTATTTACAGCGTCTTAAAAATTTAAAAAATATATAAAAATATAAATAAATATTAATTAAAATTTTTGTCTACCCAAATAATTGTGAATCTTTTAGTAGATTTTAGTTGAAAAATTTAAAACTAAAAAATGCACACAACACCATCTACTAGTAGTTAGAAAAAGAGAGAGAAAGAAATAGTGATAGAGATAGAGAAACTCTTTTCTGTTTTGTACCTCGATTGTAAGAGTTGCGTGAGTTGGTGGTTCCGCATTAAACTTGTGAAGTGCACCAGGGTGTATGCATAGTGAAATTTCATCAGGCTGAATATCAAGTTCGATGCAACTAAAAATCATCGAAGTTTTATAATTTTCACTCATAAATAAAATTAAAAAAAAAATAAATTATAGAAAAAAATACAGACGAGGCAACAATAACAGCTGCAGCAGCAGCAGCTTTAAAGCTTAAGGTATTTGAAAGTATCCCAAACACAAACATGTTGTATTTAATTTGGCAACACACTCATTTGTTTAGAATAATTAATTAAAATCATTTAAGGGAAGAATTAGCAACAAAAACAATAAAATCGGTGAATAGCGTTAAAAATAGGATGCATTTTTTTAATCCGCTTAAAATAGAAGTATCGACCACGATGATAATATTAGTTCGCCCCACAAGTGCCTTTAGCAAAAACAAAAAAAATAAATAAATAATAATAAAAATATATCTTTCGATCAATTGGACAAAAAATGATCATCTACCCTTAGTCTAAAGCGTAAGCTAAAAACTCGCTGATTGAATATAAAATTAAGAAAAAATAATGCTGTTCGTTAGTGGCAAGCAAACATGTTGCGTAGGCGAGGCTACGGACTGCGGCAGCGATTCCCACCTGATGGATACACATTAAACATGGCAAGCTTCTTCATCATCAAGATTATTATTAGGTGTACAATAATTTCTAAGGACAAAACGACACAATCTCTTTCGCATCATCCACTACAAAGATTTTTTTTTAATTATAGAATCTTGTTGTTTTTGTGATATTTTAGTAAACGGTCAGCTGTAGTAGGCGAGGGGCTTGGGCAATGCAATGCAACAAAGACACACAACTCTGGGAACAGGGAGTAGGCGCGAAATGCAAGCGCACACTGCGTGTGTGTACCTGTAGTCCCAACCATCGATTCTCTGGCTATTGCCACTATCGAATACAGCAGTCGACTGTGGGTCACCGATGCTGCTGAGGGGGGACAAGGCTGTCGCCATCCCAGGTATTTGGCCACTGTTTGTGACGGTGGTGTTGGTGGGTGCTGCAATAGGAGGTTGAACTTGTACCAGCTGGTGATCTTGGAACTCGTATTCGAAATTCAGGCAAATGCCACTATCTGTGTTAGTCATGTATGGCAATGGGGATGCTACGAACTGATAGAGGGGCTCCTCGGTTTTTCTATGATAGGTGTCTGTTGAAGAACCTAAATCATCTAAGCTTAAAATATGTGGCACCTGTGACAGTTGATGCTGATCGTGGTCGAGATCGGCAACGTCCAACACCAGCAGGCTGCTGTCTGCGCCGCTAAGCTGGAAATTCTCAAATGCTGAGTCACTTGAATGTACATCACTGGTGTTGCTGCTGCTGACCACCTCGGAATTTTCCAAGTTCTCTATGTTTTCCAAATTTGCTTGATCGTCATTAAGAAGAAACGGTAGTGAATTGGAGGTGGTGTGAGGAAGAGTGGCGACAGAGGAAGATATCGGACCGTCCTCAGTTTTAATTCTTTCCACGAGATATGAACACGAAGTAAGCGAAGGAACCGATTCCATTACCAAATTACACTTTTTTTCCATTTTTATTTCCGTCATTTGATTAAGGATCGAACAGATTGATAATAATTTAAAGTAAATTCCAAAAACCGAAATATATATCTACTTTTTTTTTATTTGTCTGATAGACTACGATCGAAAAATGACAAATAAAATCGATCAAGCACTGAGATCGTTTTACTCGATGTATGATGTTGATGGAATATTTTTTCCGATTTAAGGGAGTGCAGTCATATATACTCCCACACATTTTTCTCTTAAAAAATAAGTGTCAGTGATTGTGAATGGAAGCTGGTTAAAGTTTAAGGGGATATTCACAATGAACTTGTATTTTGTCGATTGGAAGTCGAAATCATAATTGATAAATATTAACATTTTTTTAACAAAAATCTAGTTAGTTTGTGATTTGATATAGTCGAATAGAAAAAAATATCTTCAATAGTAATTTAAAATTCATATAAAGATTCATAGTAGTTTTGCACACCAAACCTAAAACATAATTTTTGAAAAAAGATAAAAAATCAATCTTGCGAAATTGTGACCCAGGTTGCATCTACGGGAATTTCTCTTTATTATTTTTTTTATTATTTGGGTAGGTAACTGATGTTTTTCAACTTAAGTAAAGCCACAGTAGAATTGTGCCAGTGGTGACTGGAATATATCTTGCTTATTTTTGTAATGTTTTTAACTTGAAATGCAAATGATCTCAGATTCCGTGATATAGGATCCGCGGAGCTTATCTAGGGAGGGGTGAAAACCAATTTCGGCTAAAACGATTATCCTCGAAGTTGCATTCATATTTTTTTTTTCGATGCACTATTTCTCGCAAGGGCCCCAGTTGTGGACTGCAAGACCTTGATTTTTTGAATAGCCTTTAATGAAGCTTTCAACACCTATACTTCTTTTTTTGCTATCGATCACACCCAAAATCTGCTGTGGGCTCTTAGTCTAATATCAAAATTTTCAAAAAAAAAGTTTTTGAATTTTTAAAAAAAGTTTCAATTTTTTTTTTTCAAAATTCAATACCTCAAAAATGGGTTGACAATTTTTTTAAATTTTGTTTTTATATACACATTAGATTTGCATACCAAAATGTGTCCTTTAAATTGTTTTAAGAATTTTATATATAAAAAATAATTAAAAAAAAAAAAACCGCTCCAGAATTAAGATGACACCATTGTATATACAATGATGACACTCTTTTTTTCCACCTCAAACTGTCAAAGGAGTTGTTTTAGCTAATTTAAATATCGTATTTCATGCTTCTCTATACATTTTTCTCTCATAATTTCCATGTTTTTGTATACAATGTTCTTAAACCCGCAGTTTCTTGAACATAAGAGCAAGTATGTGCGACTCAGCCGTGCATTTTATTTTTTCTCACCACGAAATATTTTTGTATTCAAAAGAACTGTATACTTAACTTAAGTCAAGAAAAATATGCCTTAATATCAAGTCAAGTTGCACTTGTGTCAGAATATAAGATGATTATATTTTGTCACTAAACAGAAAGCTGAACTTCTGTGTTTTGTGATATGTTTATTTGTTTGCACGTTCATTTTGCCATTTTGCCAAACTGTATGAAACATAAGTGCTGAAATTGCACCTACATACGTGTTTTTTTAAAAAGTAAATTTATTAAAACTCGTAAAGGGTGTATGCATTATGCCTCGTGTGAGGTGTTTCTTATGTCGTTTTCATTGTTGAAAAGATTTGATCCTTTTGGGAAAATATTTGCATGTTTTATTCAAAATAAGATGAAGACGAAAGATGAGATTTTTCTAGTTTGAGAGATTTGATCTGCATTCACCCATACATGTGCCGATGCCATACGACATTCTTATGTGTATGCGTGTATGTATACTATGCGTGCAAACCGAATCTTCTCAAAATATGCCCAGATGTTTCATTCAAGACAGCAATTCTAGACTTTAAAATCAAATCTTTCAGATTTCAATGAAAAACGACATTTGGGTAATTCCATGAAAAAGTGGACATGAAGATAGAAAAATGGAAAATTTATCTCGCCCCCTGTCTATTGTTCGCTAGTTTTAAAACTAGAATTACAAAATATCCTACAAGTAATAAGCATACGGCTAAAAATAAAATAAAATGATAAAAGGCTTAACCCTAACTTTTTAAATTAAAAACGTGAAATAACGTGAGTTACCGACTTTTTGTAACGTGAGTTACCATGTATTTTAATAAATTTGTATAAAATATTTTCAATAATTAAAAATTTGTGTACAGATATAATCAGGCTGATAAATTCTTATATCTAATTCAACAAACCAGTTTACCTTCATTGGTTTGTTTAATTTTTAGAAAATATGCATAGTACTGCTACAAAACCCGTGTCCGAATATGGTAACGTGAGTTACCAACATGTTTTAGTATTTTGTACTAAGAAAGAATTTATTTTTCCCAAAAATTTTATTTTTTCCTAGAAGTTGAAATCATCACCATGTAAAGAATTTATATTTTGTTTTATTTATATTTATATAAGTATGGAAATTTTAATGAAAGAGAGCGTGAAACTCTCCCAAATGTAACGTGAGCTACCAAGGAATTGCCCATTTGATAAAAATAATCGGTATTTTCTTCATGATCAACTGAAGGTAAAGGTTTGAAGTAAAGTCCAAAGTTTGACATTCCAAAAAAAAAACCTAGTTTCTTTGATCGAATTTGTGTTCAATGAATAGAGTTGACTGAATACCAAGTATCTTAAGTCTAATTTGTTTATTTTTTTTATTAAAATATATAAAATATGCTCTGATGTTTCATTAGGCGTGTTCAGAAAAATGAGATATGTATCAGAAATCGTAGTGAAACCTTACCAAGCTGTAGGCAACCCATTCCGCCGCTACTCCACTGACAGTGCCTTAAGCAAAAATGCATGTACATAAGGGTGGTCGTTAAAAAAAAGTTCATCCCGGATGGGCCCAAATCGTCTCTAAATGAAGACAAAAAAATTCCCTAATTTTTTCAGATTTTTATTTGTATCCCCTATAGTCGCTGTAGGGGTTAATTAAATTTACCCTTTTTTTTGTATACTAGAAAATTCGCGTAAGATCTTCCAAAAAAAATTCAGAGCATGTAGTTGGGAACTAGACAAGAAAAAAATCCTAGCGGAGGGGGATAATATCTCCCCCCGCTTGGACGGGATTGGCAATTTAATAAAATATTTGCATAAAATAGAAAAAAAATTAATTGAAAAACAACGGAAATACTTACAGTAATGTTTTGCAGCTTTTCTATGGCTTCTTTTTAAATTAAGGTTTTTTGATGAACTGTTTTGGCTAAAAAATTATTTCAAACTCAATATTTTGAAGAAAAATTATTATTTTATTTTTTTAATTATAGGTTTGAAAACAGATTTAGCTGAAATTGCTTATTCAAAGAACTTTATTTAATAATCAACTATTAAAATGGACTTCTGGCTTTCCAAAAAGCTACAAAACATTAATGCAAGTGTTGCCGTTGTTTTTTAATTAATTTTTTTCTATTTATGTAATTATTTTATTAAATTGCCCCTCCCTTCCAAGTGGTGGGAAATATTACCCCCCTTCATTAGGATTTTTTTCTTGTCTACTTCTCACCTACATGCCCTGAATTTTTCAGCAAATTTTATGCGAATTTCCAAAAAAAAGGGGAAATTTAATTTACCCCTACAGCGACTATAGGGCTTTGTATATATAGACTATAGTACTATTATGAAACGGATTTTTATGCTTCTACAAGTGCTCTATAGACGGCGTTTGTGTATCCAACAAATCAATCAAGAACAAGCAGCAAAATAGAGAGGATTATATTATTTTGATTTGTTTACAATAGGCGTCATGACAACGAGAAAAACAGGATAAAGAAAATGAAAATTTTGTTATTATGATATGGGTATATATTTATGTATAGGTGTGTTTATTTTTTTTTTCAGCAAAATAATCATAATGAAGGGACCTAGTTAATTTTGAATATTCAATTTTGTTGAATGAAAATGGGTATCAAAGCAATGTTGACCTTTTTCTATGTCTATAAGCAGAAAAAACATGTAGCAATGTTGCTACGTTTTGCTGCAAGGATATTTTTTGTTCATTTAAAAGACTTTCAAAATTGTTTTGAAGTCGTAAGCATTTCCTAAAAAGTTCCGTAAACTAGGGACGCGGCAAATTTTTTAGGGTGGGGGTGGGGGTAAATTCAGTTTTTTCTTAATTTCTCGAAAACTATCAGTTTTTTTTTTTTTAAGAATGTGAAGGTAGAAATTAACTTCATGGTGGAGCAAATTTTGCAAAAAATTTATTAAAATTTCATTCATCAACGGGAAAATTTTGTGTACGATTTGTGTTTGGCTATACATCTCCTCATTATAAAACCAAGTTTTTGGGGTGCCCGTGGTTAAGGGAAGGCCGGTATCTTGAAAAAGAAATTGATTTGGTTTTTATTCAACATTACGCTTGAATTTTGTTTTACAATAAGTAATGAGAGAATAACATTTAGACAATAAAATTATTTAAAAAATGAGCTATTAACAAACTCTCTAGGTTTATTAATTTTGAAGTTAGCATGTCAAAGTTACACTTTTGTATTTGTACTGTTAAAGCACAGTACACATATGAAAGGTAATATCATTATAGTTTTGATTTTTGTTTCTTCTGCGCATATACCTATGCAATTTTGTGTCAAATGTCAGTATTTGTTGTTGTTTTTACGTGTATTTAAGTCATCACGCTCCCAGCTATTTTTATTTCTGACAATTTCAATTTTAATTTGTTGTTGTTTTTAAGTGTGTTTTCTTCCTCACGCTCACAGCCATTTTTTATTTTCGACTGACAACCTGCGCAGTATAATACCTTAGATTTGTGTACTGTGCTGTTAAAGGGACATATAACAGTTTTTGTAAGTATCTCAACAAATATGAATTTATTTTCTAAAATTGCTCATAAAATTCTATAAAAAAAATAAAAACTCTTTTTGTTTTTGCATGACCAACAGATTTTGAAAAAACGTGCAGAAACGTAATAAAGAGCTTTATACTGTAATGAAATTTTTTCATCATCTTCCTAGGATAAAATAGGTAATGAGCGCTAGTGTCATAATCATAAACTTTTTTGTGTAGAATTTTCCCCTACCCCAGACACCCCAAAAACTTGGTTTTATAATGAGGAGATGTATAGGTAAAATTATTGTTTATACCAGAAGTCCGAACATTAAATGGTTTATTATGGTTTCTTTAACAATTACTGGCATTTACACAAAAATCGGACTTGAAAAAACGGGAAGAGGAAACTAATAATAGCATGTTTTGTTTTGTCTTCAATTTTCTTACTCTAATTTTTTTACAAACAAATATCATATTAGTTGAAATAATATTGCATATACTAACATTTTCTAAAAAGTACTTCTTTAAATATATTTTTCGAAAATTGTAATCTCAAAATTGAAGGTTTGGTGTCTGCTCCCCCCTGGAAAAAACCTGCGGGTGCCTATATGTACCTATGTACATAAGTCTCGTTCGTGGTGGATATTTGGACCAATTTGCCCATTCTCCTTTGTTGTCATTTTATTAACTGAAAATTTTTTGACTTGCTAATCTAATAGCCAAGGAAAATTAGATTTTCGTTTCGAAAAAGTTCCGATAAGGCTGTTATCGTGAAGAGCTTTGTATTGACGTTGTAAGCATCTCCTAAAAACTTCTGTAAATTTTTTTTTTAATAATAATAATAATAATAATAATAATAATAATAATAATAATAATAATAATAATAATAATAATAATAATAATAATAATAATAATAATAATAATAATAATAATAATAATTTTAAAATTCAGTTTTCTCCTAGTTTCTCGAAAACTATCATTGTGGCTACACAAAAGAGAATCAATAGATTCAGTGAAAATCATGCAAGAACTTCATGGTGGAGCAAACTTTGTCAAAAAATTTATTAAAATTTCATTAATCGATGGGCTAAATTTTTTGTGCGATTTTTGTTTGGCTATATGTATTAACAATAATACTTACAAGTTAAGTGGAGTTTTGTATGTAAATGGATTTCCACACAAGTTATACATCAATTTATATTGAATAATTTTGAATGAAAAACAACAACTTGTGTGTGTTACCACCAAGTATATACGCTAGAGTTACAGCTATTTCACGAGAGCCACCTTGATCATCAGAATCCTTTAGTGGTGCTTAGTCTGGTTATGCTCATATTAATAATTGAAAGACGGCAAAGAGTGTTTTCAATTAATACGAGCATAACCAGACTAAGCACCACTAAAGGAGTCTGATGATCGAGGTGGCTCTCGTGAAATAGCTATAACTCCAGCCTGTATACCTGGTGGTAACACACACAAGTTGTTGTCCATTCAAAATTATTCAATAATACTTACAATTTGCATACCAAAATTGTCCTTAAAAATGTTTTAAGAATTTTATATAATATCTAGGTATATAAAAATTTATTTTTAAAAACTGCTCAAACTATTTAACTTTGATTTTCAAATCCGATGGCATTCTTTTTTCTTATTTTTATTTTCCACACAATTATATTTGATCAAGAATTCAGATGGTAGGTATTCTCTTTTTTTGCATCAAAATATTTCAGGAGTTTGTATAGCTAATTTAAATATCGTATTCTATGCCTTTAAACATTCGTCTCATATTGTTCATGTCCTTGTACCTACCTAAGTATATACCTACAATTTTGTTTAAGCCCTCAGCCTCTTGAACATAAAGGTAGAATATAATAGTCGGAAGGGCACTGAAGCTAATGTCAAAAACCAACGAAAAGTAGCTTTCCGTACCGAAAAAAGGGGAACACACCCATAATGTAACTATCATCTTTCTCTTTTTGGCATTCCTATTTCACCAAATGTCAGTTTTACTTAAGTGAGGTGCGCTCGGGAGCGCACTTCACTTCCGTAACCAAAGTTGAACGAAACTTGACGAAACGCTCCACTTCGCAATTATAGTCGCGTCAAATGATTTCCGTGTATTCGGTTGTTTTCTTCCGACCACTTAAGTGCCCCTCCGAGCATTATAGTTCTAGCTTAAGAGCAAATACGTGCGACCGTGTGTATTTTATTTTATTTAAAAAAAAACAAAAACGGAAAGAACCCTCACCGTATCAATGTATAGGAATATTTCTTTTCTCTACGACTGAAATATAACAATAACAAACAAATAACAAACACGAATGTAAAAGAAACAAAAAAAAAAAACAAAAAAAAACCAACAAATATGTATATTCAACTAGCCTAAGAAAAGAACTAAACAAAACTATACATGCATACATTAATATTCATCATTAATCCTTTTTACATATGTATGTATATTTAAAAAAAACATCGCTGAAAAAAAATTATTGGGAAAAGAAGAGAACTTTCCCACATTAAAGCATCTTTACGACTGAAACAAACAAAAAAGTATTTTTTTATTAAAACAGAAAGTAGGTATAATAAACATAATTAGATTTTTTTTAATTAAGGTATTGTTATTATTGTAATTACTATGACAAATATTTGTGTTCTTCCTTGCCACATTTTTCTTATTTGTATAGAAAAGTAGTGCAAGGAAAATCCTAAAAAAGTTTATTTTGTTTGGATTTTGTATGGATTTTTCTCTATCTTCTCTCATTTACTTTGCCTACATTTGTATACAAAATCATTAGTTCTACAAGTGCTCACTTGAAAGCGCTGCATTCGTTCCTCTTCATGATAGTACTATAGAAATATATATACAAAGTATAGGGGATGAAAATAAAAATCTGAAAAAAATAGGGAATTTTTTTTTTTCTTCATTTAGAGCTGATTTAGGCCCATCCAAATAATAAAACTCAAAAAAACCCATAATAACGACCACCCTAATGTACATACATATGTAATGGATAACAAATCAGAACTTTATTAACCGGACATGGGTTTGTTTATTTTTATATTGTAAATAGATCATCAGTCATTCTCATCATTTTTCGCTATTGTGACCTCGTTATAATTTTGACATTTCTAGTGCAATTTTGCAAACCCAAAACGAAACCCACCCAAATAAAAGAAAAACAGACGTTTGAAACACGTCACTCAAAAATATAAAAAAAAAAAACTAAACTGCAATCCATTCTATTTAACATTCTTTACAAACTTTATTTTGTAGTATTAAAAGAAAGGAAAAAACAAAACTAAAATGGAAGCTCTCTATCACCAGACAAATAGAGTTCTTCAAGAAATCGAACGAAGTTTCCAATCGTTAGCTAGCGCTCCACCAAATGATTTTTCAACCATTGAAAATGATATTCACATGAAAATAACAACAGTTAATTCGTAAGAATCTACACAGACTATTATCTTCTAATTAATTTCAAAAATACATTATGATTTAGAAATTGTGATCGATTGGATGTGTTGCTATACAAAGTTCCAGTCACCCAAAGACCAAGTGCGAAAATGCGAATAGATCAGTTAAAATATGATATAAGGCATTTACAGGTTGATAGCATTGATAATACAAAAAAGAAACCCACTAAACTTGAGCTTATTTTCTACAAATAGAATGCCCTAGAAGTCTGCAGGCAAAAGAAACAGCGCCGACAAGTTGAAATGGATGAAAGGGAACAGCTCTTGAATCACAGATTCACATCGAATCAGGAAACATGCCTCGATATCGATTTCGCTCTACAACAGAACTCCTCACTGAATAACGCCCATACCGGCGTGGACGAAATGATTTCCACGGGAACGAACATTCTGGGGAGCCTTATAAATCAGCGTGAGACTCTTAAAGGCGCCCACCGAAGAATTCTTGCTATCGGCAGTACCCTAGGACTGTCGAATCACACGATGAAGCTGATCGAACGGCGATTTGTCGAGGACAAATATGTTATGATCGGGGGCATGATAACAACATTGCTTGTAATCATGCTGGTAATCTACTTTATTCTTTTTTAAGTTACCTATATCTTGAAAAATGACAATGAAATGTGGCTTATTCCAACAGTAATATAATTATTTTTCCATACAATTGAGTTTGTTCTGTGAATTAGTCTTATCGGTGCCTCGCTTTTTTGATGATTCGGGCGACTTTGGAAGCGGAACTCGAGTTGCTCGAATTGAGTTTATGTTTGGCGCTCCCGCTGGGTGTGGCTGGGTCCTTGTTGCTTCCATCCCTGATTGGTGTGGTTCCTCCTCCTTCAGCTTTTAAGGAAAAATGAACACTTAAGTCAATGCTCAGAAGAGACGTGAGACGTTTATTGTGTTACTTACCATCATTTTCATCTTTTCCTGCACTTTTGATAGACGTCGCACCATCGTGCGCAGTAGTGGTGTTGTGATTGGTAATTTGATTGTCACTTGAGTCTTCGTTTGTGATTGAATCTGATTCGCTTTGTCGTTGTTCCGCTACAAGGATATTTTATAAATGCAACGATTCATATTTTGATCATCATCTCTACTTACGGTTGCATATAGCCAACGAAGTGATACTCGATTTTGAGAATAAGCGTTCGGCTTCTTTGAATTTTCTATTTCGTTTATCAGCTTTTGAGTTTGTTGCTTTGTTCGTAACCAAATAGCGCTCCCAACCGCGAATGATGTTTCCATACAACTGAGTGTCTTCGAGATATGAACCCTCAAAAGCGTAAATTTGTCGTTCTAGATTAGCTAATTGTTCCTATGTAGATTGACAATCTTAGTTTCGGTTTTTGATAATGTAATATTAAATATTTAATACGTTACCGAAGTTTCAGCTTTCTTTTTGATTAGATCGGCCAATTCGGCACGGGTATCGAGATTTGATGATTTAGCCGTCATGTTGGCTTTTGATGACTTGCGTTGCTTTGTAGCACTAACATCAGCACTGTTGTTTTTTGTTGTTGGTGAACTCATTTTGGCAATTATTTCACTATTGATACAAAATTATTTAATTATTTTTTTGGAATTAATTTAGTGCTCTCTGTTTGTTTTTGGCGTAAACATGTTCTTTTCTTTTTCGAAATCGAGCTGTCAAACGTCAAAGTGACGTTAATGATTGATGTCTGTTTTGATATAAAAGTGCTACCAAGAATAACGAAAGCGAAACTTTGCACTTGGCAACTTTTTTATCGTAGGACCGAGAAAAAATATTTTAATCCATACTTAAAATCCTCGCGTTCCAATGTTTATTCGCTATGCTATCTAGCTATCCCAAAAATTATGAGATAACTTGAGTTGTTGTTGCGTCAGCTGTTATCAGCTGTTTTTTAACAAGGGATTACAACAACACAAAGCTATCCGGATAACTGAGAATAGCCAGCGGAACGTGCCCAATATTAATAAATTAGGATATAGAGATCTGAAGTCCGAACATTTATCTGCTCCTGTGAAATATCGTAGAGTAGGGATAGATAATTTCAAAAACTGAAATTAGGGCCAGTGCCAAACTCTCGCAGTAATAAAATCAGCCGAAAAACGTTGAAAACTAAATAAAACTATATTACCCAATTTTCATCGTTCTTCGACCATTTTTATCGATGTGAGTTATAGAACATAGACAATGCAAATGTTGTACAAACGTGGTTAGGGGTCGCTTTTTAAGCAAATTTAACTCATTAGTTCCAGTTGTACAAATATTTAATCCGTGGTTGAGCAATTTTAACTTACCGATTTCGGCGAAAGGCTAGTCGCGGACATGCAACTTTCAGTTTCGGAACTGTTTGGTGGTTGCAATTAACTCATATGGGATAGCGCGCACATGCAGCTACTTTTCAGTTTGTGTTTTGCCACAAACTGGACGATTGCCCGAAATCGGTTTTTGAATTTGTGTCTGTCATTCATATGGAATAATATGTAACTGCGCGCACACGCAACCAAGTAGTTGCAGATTTTTCCACATCGTTGAATTTTGTTCTTTCTAAAGTGACTTATGTTCTCTGTGCGAAAGAAAACAATTGTATCTATTCTTTTATTTTGTGAGCAAAAGACTAGGACAAAGCCAGTACTCTTTTTCTTTCCATTTATGAGATAGAAAAATTGAATAAATTTTGTCAGTGTGTTGGTTTAGTTCGGCGTGATTGCTTGTTGAGTTGCCTATGTGCGCGCTCATTGGTCAACTTGTGACTAAACTGTTTTGTTAAAGTAGAAGTTGCATGTGCGCGACTAGCCTAACAGTTCAACGATGGTTCAGGCATTACATTGGCTACTGTAAAATACTTGAACCATAATGAACCTCAGTAATTCCGCCGAAATCAGCCAGTAAAAACTGTTGAACCATGGATCAAAATTTGAACCACATTTGTACATCTGAATCTAATTTTTGATCCTTGGTTCAGCATTTTATAACTCACCGATTTTTGTGGATTGACTGAAGTTCCTGAGGACCTGTTGTACAAACGTGGTTCAAATTTTGATCCGTGGTTCAAATATTTTTACTGGCTGATTTCGGCGAAATAACTAGTATTTCAACTAGTATATAGTTCAAGTATGGTAAAGTTGCCAATTTAATGCCTGAACCATCGTTGAAATTCAGTTAATTCTCCAAAGTCAGTGAGTTAAAATTGCTGAACCACAAGTTAAAAATTTCTACAACTGGCCCTAAGGACCAGAGTTGTACAAATATTTGATATGTGGCTGAGCAATTTTAACTCGAAAGACTTTGGTGAATTAACTGAGGTTCAATGATGGTGGCATTTAATTCGCTGCTATAACATACTTGAACCTTGAACCACCGTTAAGGCTCTCCCAAACCAACGTGAAATCATAGTGAATCATTCGCAACGATACAAAATGTGATAGATACACAACTTAACAACAACAAAAAACTCGTCGGAGAATGTTTCGCGTTGGTAGAGCCTTTAAACCTCAGCCTTCTGAATCAGCGAGTTGAAATTGCGGAACCACGAATCAAAATTTGATCCACTTTTATACAACTAGCCCTTACTAATTGAACCATCGTTTTACCTCAATTAATCGGCGGTGAGTAAAAAAATGCTGAGCTGCTGCTTAACCAAGTTTGTTAACTTCTAATGAATACGGCTAAAATACCACAACGACTGAAAAGTAAAACCGTGTATAAGCCCTTATTAAGGCACCAATTATGACTTGCGATTCGCCGAGTCGAACGTTCGAATGTGACTTTGTGGTATTACAGTTTGCGACTCGCCTGAATTTAGTTCGCCTTAAATGGCTAAAACTAGGAAAATTTGAATGTCACTCAATACCTTTAGCAAACTTTCGCCTCTTTCGTCGATGTTGAACTGTAATTCTTGGCGACTTTGAACAGAATCGCAGTTTTTATTTTTGAAAAGTCGAACGTTCGAGCTGAGTCGAACGTTCGACTCGGCGAATCGCAAGTCATAATAGGGGCCTAAGGCTCTATTGAACGTTGCGTAAATCCTTATTCATTAAATATTTTCTGAGCCATTTTAGTTACAATGCCATCGTGTCAAACAAAGACCAAAAAGAGAAATCTATTACGTTTAGATGTAGCCACTATTCGACCTCTAAACGGCTCTATTCAACGTCACATAACTTTTATATATTTCTGTGTTTGGAGACATTAGGTTTGTTCGTTGAAGTTTACCCAGGTTTCTTTGACAACCACAAGAATTGTCGAAAAAAACCTGTGTTTTTTGGTTCTCAAAAAACAACAAAAGGTCCTCTATTGTGTTGTTGAGGTAAGCAAGAAACGGACTTTTTTTTTCAAAAATTAATAAAAACAAACAACAATTTGCATTTACTACTTCTACGTATTTGTTATTAAAGTAAATTAGTGTATTTCTCGTTTTTTTTTCAAAAACAAGAAGCCTGCAGAACGTGAATCTACAACAAAAATAGCTTCAAAGCTCATGCCAAATTGACAGTTTTTCTTTACCTTAACTCGCCCCAGTAAAATACCTATATCTACTTCAGGGCCACCCTAGCTTTAAAAAAAAACACAGAATTTGCTGTCCAGGGTGAGTTCAGGGTTTTCAAAAAACGTATAATCGTATAATTGTGAATGATTTCGCGTCGTGGGCGAATGATTCGCGTTGGTTTGGGGGAGCCTTAAATGCCCTACACACGATCAATGTTCATTGACAATAATTATTGAAGACATTTTCTTTAAACAAAAATTGATGCAAAATTGCCTCCGCACCTATCAGTGAAAATTGACAATATTTTTGCGTTAAGTTGTTTAAATTTGTTGCAAGACTGCTGCATTGGGGGTGTCAGAGAATAAAAAGGAAGGAATAACAAAATTGGGTAGTAGAGGATATGTTATTAAATACATTTTTTTTTTTAATTCGCGTGAATTAAGCCGAAAATCTACATTTTCTTTTTATCTTATTTTATTTTTATCTGTCAAAAAACATTGATGCAATATTACCACCACACGTATCAATGAAAATTGACAATAATTTTACTTACAATTGTATAAATTAGCTGCGAGTGTGCTGCATTGGGTGTATCTGCATATAAAAATGAGGGAATAACAAAATTGGGCAGTAAAGAAGTGTTGTTCTTTTGAAATGCACGAGAATTAAACCGAAAATCCAACTTTTCTTTTTATTTTGTTTTATTTTTACCACAGACTACACAACACAAACGTCAACATGGCCAACAAATGACATTTACATTGAAGAAAACCAAATCAATTTTGTTTCTCATCTATGTCGTCAATGTTCAATGACATTGAAGAACATACGAACGATCAATACTCAGCGAAAAATGACTTACTGAATATTGACAATAAACATTGATCGTGTGTAGGGCTCTTTAAAGATACTTTTTATTTCGCTATAAAAGAAGAGTCTTGGCAGCACTCTATTTTTTGATTTTGTTCTTCAACTGTCAAAACATTTTCATTTTTTTGTTGATAAAAATTAGAATTTATTTTGTATCCAAAAACATGAGCAATTCCAAGAATAAATATTTTGTTCCTAGAGTAAATCAGGTATTTATTTATATTATCTTACTTAATAATTGTTCTTTGTTTGTGAAAAACTGGATTTTGTTTTCTAGTTGGATGCAATTTACTTGAACAAAGATATAACTCGCCAGATTAGAGAGAATCTTTTTGGCAATCTTCAAGCTATATCGGTAAGATATTTTAAAGTATGTGCCTACCAAAAAAAATATATCAATAAATTCAATCTAAATTAGCCGATTTTGTTTGCTAAAATTCAACCAGAGCTAGACTTATTTGTTCAATCTGTAATATGGCTTGGATCTATAGGCAAACATTGCTCCTCCTTTGGTCAACAACTACTTGTTCTTTCTTATGAACCTGAGAGTTTAACCATTACTCGCCTAGGATTACACTTTGCACTGACTGTTCTACCGAAATATGCCAAGAGTAACGCTGAATACCGACTTGCCAGTAGAGAGTGGGTGCGCAAGGCAATCGAATGGGGTGAGAACATAGCACTAGTCCTTTCGGTTTTGAATTTCTTTCGGTTTCTAAAAACTGGAAGAAAACCTTCTCTGATTGACTTCATACTTGGTCTTGACTTTATTAGCCTCCGTGCTAACCAAAGGCGGGAAATAGGCTATAAGTATCTGACGCGTGAATTGATTTGGGGTGGATTCATGGTAAGTTGTGGCATTTGTATGCTCTACTTTGAACCAAATTAAATATTTCTTTTCTCACCAAAGGAACTTCTTGGACTTGTATTGCCAATTATTAACTTTCAAAAAATCCAACGAATGCTTCGTAAAATCTTTTTTGGATCTTCGGTTAATTCTAACAAAGGTGTACTAAAGGACCCAAAACTAAATTTGAACACAAGCTGTTCCTATTGTGGCGAAAGACCAACATTGCCACATCATATCGGATGCGGACATATCTACTGTTTCTATTGCATCCAAGCGAATACTCTAACCGACTCAAGGTTTTGCTGTACGATTTGCGATAGAGAGTGCTCTGATGGTGTTTGGCCAGTTAGTAACAACACCTTGTAAAAATTGCTGTAGAATTGGGTTGTGGTGGTATATAATAATTTGTTTGTTTATAAATGTTAGGCATTTATCGCTTTTGTAAATAATTTGGAATGCAGATTAACGGTAATATTTTATATTAAAATGGTTAAAACTAGAAATAGGTGTTTATAAAAAAGTTCTTCCAGGATACCAAAGTTAAGATTTAAAACGTTTTAAATATAAATAAGAGCAAATAAACTTGTACTTTTAAATATTAATAAACTTTAGATGGGATGAGAGCAAAAAAAGAAACGCAGAAATAAACAAAAAGTTGCATTTTCCTCACATAGTGAATGGTCTGGGTAATTAACTTTGTAAAAAAAAAAGTAGGTGTAGCTTCTACAACTAATCTGCTATATTATTCAGTCTCGCTCGTCGAGCAGCGTAATGCAGTACGAAAGTTAGAACTAAATTTTTCGTTTATGATTTCGTTGTGTCATTTTTGAATGGGATTTTTGACCAACCTTATTTTGAGATTTCAAACTTTCGAAAAAAAATTATATTAAAAAAATGTATTTTTTTTTGTTGAATATTTTGATATGCAATATTATTTGAACTTTTTGAAATGTTTGTATAAGTAATTCAATCCTAAACCGTTTCGCCAATAATGATAAAATTAAAAATCCAAAATAACGTTCGAAGAGAGTTGATAGTTATCCAGCGCAAAATTATTTTATATTAAGTAGACCGTACTTATTTTAGAACACAGACAATTTGTTATAATTTTTGAACAAAATGAGTGAGACAAGCAGCTATGTATTTTTTTTGAAAATTAAGAATCAGAATGGAATTGGATTTCGAGAAGATTATTAAACAATTTGAAAATTCTGGACACAAATTTTCGAACTTGTTTAAAATGATCCATGATTTTCATTAAAATTAAGGCACATCATTTTTGGGATATTTAAAAGTTTTATTTATTCCCAATAGTAAATACCTATTTTTAAACTTGCAATCTTAACAGGCTCTATTGATTGTGTCGTCACACAAAAAATGTACAATGTACATACCTTGTTCCTGCTTATAGAAAAGGGAATGGACCGATTCAGCTACCTATACAACTATGTATATGTTTGTGTTGTTAAAATAGCTGATACAAAAGCAATTCAAGGTATCTGAAATTTAATGAAATTTTCAAGTAAGCTAGTTAGTTTTGAAGATAGAATACTCGAACGCAAGGAACGGTTCTTTGATGCACATACTTTCTTATGAAACATCATTTTAGGCAAACAACAATCCGCAATTTATCTCCATTTTCTTGAGAAACAATATCCGTCTCATACATATTTGCCTGGCACTTTTTAAAATAACCTATAGGTTCCTTTTAATATTGGCAAATGCAAGAGGGGGCAAACCATGATCATAGAAAGAAGATGTCAAGAAAATAGCTTCAAATATTTTAAAAAAGCATATCGAAAATATAAGGATTTTCAGATATTCGGCCTGAACCAGAGGCAGAGTGGGGCAAACCATGAACTCCGTCAAAAAAAAAGAAGTATTTGTTGATATTCATACTAAAATTGAAAAAAATATGTAAATAGCGTGGTATTTCCCAGAGCCAGGGGGAAAGTGCCCCCCTCCCTCCGGGTGCCTATGTACCAGATGCGTACCTTTACTTTTCATTTCTAGTTATAAATTAGGCTGAGGAATTAGTGGCGAATCGAAGCAAAATGTATTTAAATAATAAACCAAAGTTGTGTTTCTCAAAAAATTATGAGGGTATTCATGCAACGGCGTAAAGTCGTCGTAAAAGAAGTAAAGTTGTAAACTGCGTAAATCTGTCTATTTTCCATGCAAAATTATGACAGATTTACGAAGTTTAAAACTTTACAACGTTATGAATAAACCGTTTGTTATTTTCGTTTTTTTGCACGCTTTGTGGCAACTTGAAATTTCTTTCAAATTTGCTGTCAATTCAAGGATAAAAAAGAATTTTGCGAAATTTCGGAAAAATTAAAAATAACCAAACAAGCGTAAGTGTAGAGCCACCGTAATAGAACTTCCACCCTATCCCATTTAGTTTTAACACAAGCCCTGTTTTTTTTAGTTTAAGCCTAGTACGCTGCTGAGGTGAAACGAAAATTTTCTGGAGTCTCAACTCGAGAACGAAATCAGAAACGAAGTGATTGCGAAAAAAATATGGAGAGTTTTATCAGAAAGATGTCAAAATAAATTAAAAAAAAAATTAAAAATCTTAAGTCAATTTTTTTTCTCGTCAGATGCCATTTCACTGTCGAGCTGCGTACTACATAACAAAAATTACTACGAAATTTTCGTTTAAGATTTCGTTGTGTCAATTTGTGTATAGAAATTTTCGTTTCGCTTCAGCTGCGTACTATGCCTTAAGCATAGTTTACAGTTCCCATGCGAAAAAAAAATCAAAATTTTCAAAACGATTTTCCACCTATTCTGCGCACCAAGTTGAATAATATTCAAGGCGAAAAACGTTTGCCTTAGCCTAAACCAACCATTGAGTCATTAATTTACCCTTAAGCATAGTTTACAGTTCCCATGCGAAAAAAAATCAAAATTTTCAAAACGATTTTCCACCTATTCTGCGCACCAAGTTGAATAATATTCAAGGCGGAAAAACGTTTGCCTTGTCCTAAACCACCCATTGAGTCATTAATTTTTTTCATTCATTAATTTTTTTTAATTAATGTCGAATTCCTTACAACCAAAAAATCGATTTTTTTTCTAAACAGAATCGATTTTTTTCTAAACAAAATCGATTTTATTCTGTCAAAACAAATCTTGCATTTTCAGCAAGATTTCAAATCGATTTCACACACACTAACAAGATTTAACATTTCTCTGGAGTTGAAAGTATTTTGCGGCGGGTTTAACAAATGTTCTAAAGTGTTCGTCGGTCATTTAAATAGATTAAAAGCAAATAAATCATTAAAACTAATTTTAATTCATCAAAAAATAGTGAATGGTCAGTTAGAAGTTATACAAATATTAACTAACTTCGATTCAAAGTGCCCAAAGTCAATTAAAGATATAAATCGCGCGCTCGCCGATGTGTTTCTCGAATGATGTGTTTCTTAGATGAATTTGGGTTTTTTTTTTACTTTAATGGCCACATAACTATTTTCTGTTTATTTTTGCAACTTTTCTTGGAAATGTATATGTTTTTAATCTAACAAAATGACGCGAAAAACTGAATGCACTTTGGAATATCTGTAACAAATTTGTATGCGCATAGTTTGTTTACTTTTTTGCCTCAAAGCTACTGTCAAATGACACACACACAATCCCACACGAAAAATTTGATTTTTTGTGAGTTCCTTACAACCAACAAAAAAAATCGATTTGAAATTGTTGTAAGGAATTCGACATAACAAACTATAGGCCTAAAAATGGAAAATAATTATTTTTGGATGCGAAAACCATTTGCCTGCAAATAATGTTTTTAGGTGAATATATTTTTTTTTTTAAGTATACACCGACCATCAAAAAAAAAAATATTTTATTCACCACACTTTTTCGCATGCAAATCAATTGCCGGTCCATTGTTTTGCATGACATTCCATGACAGCATAGTTTTTTTTTTGCATGAAACTGTAAACCAATCATGCAAAAAATTAATTTTACATTTCACTTCAATTATTTTTGACATGCGAGAATATTTGCATTGATTTTTTTTGTGCACGGGAACTGTAAACTAGGCTTTTAGCATAGTTTACAGTTCCCATGCGAAAAAAATATCAAAATTTTCAAAACGATTTTCCATCTATTCTGTGCACCAAATTGAATAATATTCAAGGCAAAAAACGTTTGCCTTGGCCTAAGCCACCCATTGAGTCATTAATTTACCCTTAATTAATAAACTATAGGCCTTAAAGTGGAAAATAATAATTTTTGGATGCAAAAACTATTTGCATGCTAATAAAGCCTTGAGGTGAAATTTTTTTTTTTTTGGAGTGCAAACCGACCATCCAAAAAAAATATTTTACTCACCACACTTTTTTCTCATGCAAAACTATAGCCGGTTCATTGTTTTGCATGACATTCCATGAGAGCAATTGGCCAGTTTATATTTCTGAGATCTCAGAGGGCTCAGAGGACTCTGAAATATAAACACGATTCCTCACAAAAATTCCTCACATTTCCCCTTAAAAACTGAGACTGAAATTTTTTGGATTCGCTTGCTCAATTATATTTTGTCGCAGTTAATTACATAAGAAGAAAAGAAAAAGAGAGATGTTTTGACTTCTATTTGAGGAATCCTGTTTATATTTTATCCTCCGGCTCTGTCAAAGAAAGGAGAAAAATTACTGAGCGCTCAAGAAATATAAACTGGCTAAATGTTTTTTTTTGCATGAAACTGTAAACTAATCATGCAAAAATTAATTTTGCCTTTCACCTCAATTATTTTTGACATGCGAGAATATTTGCGTAGGTTTTTTCTTTGCACACGGGAACTGTAAACTAGGCTTTACCCTGAGGCCACACGAGCAAGTACTTGCAAGCAAGTTGCAATACATACACATTTGTTTACTAACACAAACAAACCCAAGCAACTTCCTTATTAACTGGCATGCAAGTTTTGAAGCCAGTAGTGAAGCAAGTTGAGAAGCAAGTGGAAAGCAAGTGGGAGGCAAGTGGAATGCAAATTACGAATATGACAGGCAGTGTATGTAGCCAACTTGCTTGCAAGTACTTGCTCGTGTGGCCTCGGGGTTAGAGACACTAATTAAACCCTTTGACATTTTCCAGCAAATTCCCTTCAAGCAAAGGAGTCCGTTTTGGATCCGCAAACGTAGTGAACAACGTATGAACGACTACGTTTTCGGATCCAAAGGTGGATCCTCAAAACTGCGTTTTACGGCTCGGATTAGCATGGAAATTAGAATCACCGCGGACCCACTTGCGCATGCGTTGTGAGATACAAAATTCACCATACTTAGCAAGTACCGAAACCAGTAGGTATGAAGAGAAAATTCCCTTATACTATGTTCCCACCAAAACGAAATCTGAGATTTCAGCTGAAATAGCAATGCTATATTATGTTATGCTTTCGTTAAAATTTCTATGAAATTTTTTCCCAGTAGCTCAAAATATGAAAAGTTTTCAACCGAAATCTCGGATTTCGTTTTGGTGGGAACATAGTTTTATACTATGTTCCCACCAAAACGAAATCTGAGATTTCAGCTGAAAAATTTGGAGATCTTGAGTTGGTGGGGTGGGATTTCATTAAGATTTCGTTGAAATCTAGGGGTTTCATTGAGATTTCGTTGAAATTTTCATTAAATCTTGTTCCATCACCTTGAAATATCAAAAGTTTTCAACCGAAATCTCGAAATTTTTTAGCTGAAATCTCGGATTTCGTTTTGGTGGGAACATAGCATAATACTATGTTCCCACCAAAATGAAATCCGAGATTTCAGCTAAAAAATTTCGAGATTTCAAATGGGTGGAGCAGAATTTCATGGAGATTTCGTTGAAATCCAGAGATTGAGATTTCGTTTAAATTTCTATGAAATTTTTTCCCAGCAGTTCAAAATATGAAAAGTTTTCAACCGAAATCTCGGATTTCGTTTTGGTGGGAACAAGCAACAACCAACCACCACAGACAAAGGACAAACAAACAACAAGAATTCTTCTTTATTCTTAAGAATGTTTTTCCTGCCAAAGCTCATTTATTTGGAATAAACACAAATATTTACAAAAACATACTTATTTGCACTAACAAAGGTTAATCCAATTCCAATTGCATTTAGTTTGTATTGTTGACCGAAAATGCGCTTAAGTTTTCACAACAAAACGAATTAAAACAAGAAATGATCTCCACCGCACGACTTGCAAAAGTAAACTAAAAAAAATAAGTGGGGAAAAAAATAAAATCCCCGTGAGAGCTCATTTTTTAAGGATCCAAGCAGAACCGAAAAAGTTGGGTCAGTGAATTTGCTTGAAGGTTTGTGGAATCTGAAATTTCTCAAGTTGCCAGCTTCTGTTCCCAACTTAATGTACGCAAAATATATAAAGTCAACATTGAAAGCCAGGTGGCTATAGCATAGCAAAAAAGACCCTCACGTTCCACAACCCTCAAATGTCATACAGAAATGTAGAAGCGCGGGATTTTTGTTGTCTCAAATTAAATTTTTATTTGGTGAAATCGTATAAAATATATTAAGTTATTTATTAAAATAAGGAAATTTTAATTTAGTGAAAGCGGTGCATTCAAGGTACCTAGTTATTCAACAAATATTTTCATCCATTTCCAATACCACCACTTGAACAGTAAAAAATGTGCCTATCGTGCTAAACTATGTATATTATGCTTTTACATACCCTTTCCTTATGCCAGTACTAATGTTTTTGTAGTACCTATTTTCTTAAATGTTATTTCAAATACCCAGATGCAGTCCTAGAGTAATTTATATTTATAATAATTAAACAAAAGGAAACAATTTTGCAGCTACAAAGCTCTAGTATAAAAAACAAGGTTTGTTTGTGGATCGTATCTGTGCAGTGGATTACAAAGTGTGGGTTCTGTACAGTCACCTGGCTGTCATTTTGCTCTCAGATATTCATTTGTACAGAGAAGACAAAGAAAAAAGAAAAACAAGAAAAAAAAGTGCAAATAATTAATATTTTTTGTAAAGTCTTCGATAATTTCGCTTAAAGAAAAATTCTCCAAAAAACTATTTACAAAACTTTGATTTGCCAATTAAATCAATCGAAACAAATTGCTATCAGCATTAAGGAGGAACAATAAATTCCCATCCCAGTTTCATAAGCGCTCTCCAAAAAGACAAGAAAGAAAAAACGAATTTGCGTCGCAGAGAATTATTATTTTGTTTTGGTTGTGGATTTGCAGTGGTTGTTTTTAAACAAAGAAATTTTCTTCTTTAAATTTTTACTCAGTACTCAGAGACAGGGGCGCTCGCTGGGTAAGTCATCTTTCTTCGTCATCCTCGTCCCGTCGATAGCCCGTCTTCAACGTCGGTGATCTTTTTTCGCTTTTTGTTGGTAATAATCTTGAAATATACAATTTTCAGATAACTTTACCTTGACTTATAATACTCGGCTGAGAAAATGCTCGACTTGGAAGTTGTTCCCGAAAAATCACTAGGATGTGATAGCTGGGAATTTGTCCTGGGCATGCATTTCTCTCAAGCCATCGCCATAATCCAATCTCAGGTGGGGATAATCAAGGGCGTTCAAGTCCTCTATTCAGATACAAATCCACTGGGCGTGGATATCATCATAAATCTGCCCCAAGATGGAATTCGATTGATTTTTGATCCTGTCGTTCAGCGGCTCAAGACAATCGAGGTTTTCAGCATGAAACTGGTGAAGCTAAAATACGGTGGGGTGTTCTTCAACAGTCCCGAAGTGCTTCCATCAATCGAACAGATCGAGCATTCCTTTGGAGCCACACACCCGGGCGTGTACGATGCAGCAAAGCAGCTATTTGCATTGCATTTCAGAGGTTTGAGCTTCTATTTTCCCGTTGACAGTAAACTTCAGGCTGGCCATGCTCACGGGATGGGCTCGTTGGTTTTCCTCAATGGTGCTTCGCCCGTGGTCTCAAAAATGTCGCTGTATTCTGGCAGTAATGTGGCCGAAAACAGACCTCCGCCTCTCCCGTTGTCTTGTTACAATCGGCAGCTGCACCTTGAATCGGCTTCTGTGTTGCGCAATCCTCTGGGAATGACGCGTGGGCTCAAGCTCAAGCTATTCACCGAAGGTTCGGGTCGAGCTCTGGAGCCGCGAAGACAGTGTTTCACAAAGGAAATAATTTTCGGCGATAGTTGTCAGGATGTGGCAATGAACCTTGGCGCACCCAACAGAATTTTCTTCAAAAGCGAAGACAAAATGAAGATCCACTCATCGAATGTGAATCGCCAGGCGCAAAGCAAGCGGAGTGACATTTTCTTCAACTATTTCACACTTGGCATTGACATTCTATTCGATGCACGCACTCAGACCTGCAAGAAGTTCATCCTGCATACAAACTACCCAGGCCATTTCAACTTTAACATGTACCATCGCTGCGAGTTCCAGTTCCAACTGAAACCGGACAAAATCCTCGATGGGGACAAACAAATGTCGTCACAATCAGTTCCCATTACGGCATATTCCAAATGGGACGACATTAGCTCATCGCTGGTTCCATCCGAAAGGCCAGTTGTCTTGCATCGCGCCAGCTCAACCAACACCGCCAATCCATTCGGGTCGACCTTTTGCTACGGATACCAGGATATCATATTCGAGGTGATGCCCAACAAACACATAGCATCAGTGACGTTGTACAACACGTCACCGTCCAAGCAAAAGGAATACCTCTGGCAAAACAACAAAATGCAGGACATTCGGCTTACAGTAGCGTGAAATTTCTCAAAGCTAAGAAATTTGAACGTGACACAGTAAACATGGCCAAATATAGGCAAAACTAACTCTTATATAAAATACATATATATATATATATATATATTGTTTCTACACACACACACATAACATACATATGATAATGATCTATTTTTTAAACAATTTCCTATATTTAAGTCCTTAAAACAAGCAAAAAAAAAAAAAAAAAAAACAAAAAAAATTAATAATAAAATTAACTGTGTTTTTGTATTTTTATTTCCTGATTTTATGTGAAGAAGTTGTGTATTAAGTAGTGTTATGTTTAGATGTTCATATACAATAGAAAGTAAATTAATAAAGTAAACTTCTGTACATATAAAATTTCTGAAGCGAGTGGTGGTATTAATTTTTTTAGTTTGATTTTTTTACTTTTTTTTTTTGGTTGTTTGGTTTGTTTTCACTAGAAAATTCAGCTCTAAAGATTTAAAAGAAATCATGGAGAACGGACACGCGAATGTTCTGCCTAAGTATGATCCTAGCAGCTTGCCGGATATGCTTCCTGTGTATTATAAGCGGTTGTTTCCGCACAAACCGTTTTATAGATGGCTTTCTTATGGATTGTGTAAGTTATTCGATGATATTTTGAGGAGTGACTTTTCAAAGAGGGGGCTATAAACAGTAATTTTTCAGCAAGTCGTTATAAATTGCGAAAATTTGAGTTTCCATTTTTTAGGGTTTTGGAGTTCAATTTCTAGGTCAGCTTTAAGTTTAGACTTAGGCACCAATTATGACTTGCGATTCGC
Organism: Dasysyrphus tricinctus; assembly: GCA_963921185.1. Lineage (NCBI taxonomy): Eukaryota > Metazoa > Arthropoda > Insecta > Diptera > Syrphidae > Dasysyrphus > Dasysyrphus tricinctus. The sequence goes on from OY992532.1 coordinate 254,309,788, forward strand.
CGAGTCGAACGTTCGAATGTGACTATGTGGAATTACCGTTTGCGACTCGTCTGAATTAAGTTCGCCTTAAATGGCTAAAACTTGGAAAATTTGAATGTCACTCAATACATTTAGCAAACTTTCGCCTCTATCGTCAATGTCAAACTGTAATACTTGGTAACTTTGAACAAGATTGCAGTTTTAATTTTTGAAAAGTCGAACGTTCGAGTTGAGTCGAACTTTCGACTCGGCGAATCGCAACTCATAATAGGGGCCTTAACTTAGGGCGCTAAGGCTAGGACCGCACTTGCGATTTCGATCGCGTGACTGTTTAATCGCCAGAAATAAAACACATGAATTTAAATAAGAATGAACGCACATGCTACTGAGCAATCGCGACGATAAAGGCTAGGAACACACTTGCGATTTAAATCGCACGGTTATTTAGTCGCAAAAAATTGAACACATGAGCCACAACGTGAATGAACGCACATGTGACCAAGAAATTGTACTGAGTTGCGACCGTTTTTTAAGTCGCGGCGGCAGAAAATCGCAAGTGGGTTTCCAGTCTAAATAGAGCACCCGATTATGAACACAACTGCATATCTAATTAAATATACGTTAAATCTGTTTATATCCCTTTTTTAAAAGACGATATCCATTTGCTTTGGAATTAATTCTATTAATAGTTTTTCTGTTCATCCCCAGCTGAACCAGGGATATTTTCGAATCGAGAGATTTCCTTCACATTGGGAGATGATATTTACATACGTTACCTTTGCTATGACACTGAATCTCAAATGGAAAAGGATATTTGTGCTCGTAACCCTATGAAGATCGACATTGGAGCCGTGATGCAAAATAAGTAAGCTGTTATCGAAAATATTGTATCTGTAAAGTTCCTTTAGACTAAAGTTCATATACATAAATTGATTCCGCGCCCAAAACCACATCCACATCTAATGTGGCCTTAGCTCTCTCTGTATGTCCTTGTAATATACTGAAAAGTTAAACAAAATTTTGAACTCTTCGCCGTAATCAAATCTTTGAAACAAGGCAGTCATGCAGCTTTCAAACATAACTTTAGCAATGAAAATAGGCTTAAGTTTAAGGGGATCGTGTTGTGTGAAGTTTTATTCGTAACTTTTTTGGGAATGTCTTCTATGAGTTACACTGGTCTACAAAGAAGATTTATTCATATCCTAAGCTCGAATCTGATCTCAGCATTTTGATAATCTGTATTTTTATTTATGTTATCAAGTCAGATGCCATAAAAACGAAAACAAAATTAAATTCAACTGTTTGTCGTATGAGGTCTGTTTTGCAGAGGTTTTTCGTATTGCTTTCAATTTTCGATTTGAACAACATCGTTAATGGGGTATCAATATTCTTATGGAATTTTCTGTTTCAAAAACTCAAAGCTTTTTCGGTAATTTAAATTAAATAAACTCACCCTAGAATTTTCCAGGAACCATGAATCTTACTTGCATCATAAATATGGTCATATTCAAAACTGACCAACTTCTGGGTAACGGCCACATAGTAAATATTGCTGTTTATTCTCGTGATCTGGCTACATATTTATGAGACATTCAAATAATCTAAGACTCCGTTCACCTTCTTCTTCATAATAGAGCTATTAAATTGATGGGCGGCTGCTTACCACACAAATCGTTGTCTTTTCATTTTGTTAGCTATGTTCATGTCGTTGTTAAGCCGTATAGTTCGTTGCTGAATCGCTGAATTTTTTCTTCATTCACCGTTTATTTAGACGGGACCAAAAATTACCCGGAAATTTGTTTTCTTAGAGCAGCCTTAAACTATCTCATACTCCTTTCTCCTTTTATAACGACTGCACTATATACCAGGAACGGGATGATCAGTGTCTCACAAAGAGATATCTTAGCTGCTTGAGACAGGGCTTTGCTACTCAATGACCTTCTTAGCCCAAAGAAGCAGCGATTGGCAAGAGAAGTTCTTCGTTTCGTATTGTGTTCTGAGTTGACAGCGGAGCCTCGATAGGCAAAGTCTCTTAACTATCTCGAAGTTATAAATTAATTAACAACTTTATGTGAAGCAAGACAAAATTACAAGTAAAATTTAAGTGATGTGAAATGGGGCGTGTTATTTAACAAATCTTATAAGATAACCCTTTCTTGTTATTAATTTTAGACCAGCAGTTCTGCGTATGTCCTCAAAGTCCATGGTACCCGTGCAACGCGAATTGGTTTTCGATATTGATATGACTGACTACGATGATGTGCGAACCTGTTGTGATGGTGCTGCAGTATGCATAAAATGTTGGAAATTCATGACCGTGGCATGTAAAATCTTGGATTTGACACTCAGAGAAGATTTTGGCTTTGAACATATTTTATGGGTATTCTCTGGTCGTCGTGGTATACATTGTTGGGTATGTGACCATAGTGCTCGTCATTTAGATTCTAAAGGGCGTTCAGCAGTTGCTGAATATATGCAAATAGTCAGCCATGCAGTGGGTGGAGATAACAACAATTGCGTTCGAGCTGTAATTGGCGAACGAATGCATCACAGTATTAAACGTGCATTGAAAATTATTGAACCAATGTTCGAAGAGGTTGTTCTTGAAGATCAAAATCTCTTCGGAACCACAAAAGGTGTTGGGAAGCTTTTGCAGATGATTCCCGAAGAAAATGCTCGCAAAGACGTCGAAGCTCATTTGAAAAAGCACGAAGGAGCAAACTCGAAAACGATTTGGACGGCTTTTACTCGATTCGTAAATGCAATGCGCAGTCAAGCCACATCACTGATTTGGACAAGAAAAATGAAAAATATCGTGGAAGAAATTCAGTTGGCGGTGATGTATCCACGTTTGGATATAAACGTCACAAAGGGATTCAACCATCTTCTGAAAGCTCCTTTCTGCATTCATCCAAGCACTGGGAAGCTGTGTGTTCCCTTCAATGTGAATCTGGCTTCAAAATTCGATCCGACCACAGTCCCGACCATAGTATCCCTTATGGAGGAAATTAATGTATTCGATGAGAAGAGCAAAGAAGAAGATGCTCCCCAAGATAAGAGTCGCATCAAAGACTTCAAAAAGACTGGGATGTTCAAACCTGTGGTGGTTTTTGAAGAATTCCTGCGCAAACTTGAGAAGAGTTATAAGTCAAAATCAATCGAAGTGAGCGATACAACTTTGGAATTTTAAACTTTATTATTAAATTTAAATTTTGTTTACTTAAACTGTGTTTATTTTTGGTTCTGGTGCATACATACATCGAAAATGTCTCTCTCAAAAGAACTTTATTCGCTTGACTTGGAATTTCAGTACTATTGGTAAAGTCTTTAGTTTAGATTTTAGAAAATAAATCAAAAATTTGCTTGTAGTTCTTTATTCGAAGAATTATTTAGTCTACTTCCAAATCGAGGTCAACAATACGTTGCTAGCAAATGGAATAGTAAGCTAACCGACCCCGCATACAATGCAGAATCCTTGCGGGAAAAAAGAAATCATTATTTGCTAATGCTAACGTTTTGTTTGCATTTGGGAGAATTGAAGCACCCTTTTAATATACCTCCTCACAGTGGAGTGCTCCCAGATATCCGTTCCATCCAGAATTCAAGTAAATTGAGTCTTAATTGCAAACCTAACTGCACTAATGACAAGGAACAAAAAACATGCGATTTCCATGAACTTGGATGTCCAATCGATAAGGATAACATTTCGAAGGTATGGGTGTATAAGTTTCTTTTTCAATTATCTTAACAGGACAATAAATTTAGGTTTTGGATGAGCAGTTTACATTTCTAATTCGTTTAGCTGAACCAAATGTTGATAAATTGTCAGATCTATCAGATCGTCGTAGAGGACGTAAATGGATAAAATTTCTTTCGTCAATTGACACACACTGTTTCCATATGAAAGGAGTTCGTAACGAGTATGCTATGTTGTTGTCTGGGTATGTCTTAAATGACGAACTTCCGGGACCTTTTCTACAACCACCAATCGAAAAACTTATTCCTCTGCATGATTTGGTGGACGTTATTGACATGAATAATCACATGATTATTGATCCGTCTCATCCCAAAGCGATTACATTTTTGAAAGATGTACCGCATCCTAAGGAAGGTGCATTTGCTTTTCTCGCAGTTACGGGTAATATTTGTGATTCTAATGGGAAACAGTAATAAATAAAGCCTGTTTTATTTTTTATTGTTATTTATTTATTGTTATAGTTAATGTACAAACAAAAATCGAAGTTTATTTTTCATGATTGGCCTCAAATTTACGGTAGAAGTTACCTAAAATTTGAGCTTTTTATATTGATATTTCAAATGGACTAAACATTTATTTTGTTGATGATCGACTTTCGAAAAAAGTCGTGTATGGGAAGCAAAGGACACTCGTAATAAGGGTCAGCATAAGAAGCTAAAATTTTGGGAGGATTAATTTGTTGGTAACCTCTTCCGAAATTTTGAAACCAATCATGCAAAATAAAAATTTAGTTAAAATATAGTCTTGATTTAATTATTTTTTAGGAAATATAAATTTCCCTGAAAGAAAACAACTTGTAAGTACAAGTTAAAACTTTCGAAAAGCGATTTTTTCGTTAAATGAACAGTATCTAGGAAGATCTGATGCTCCTGATTTTTATTCAAATCTTATGGAGTTTTAGAAAAGAAATTCTAGGGCAGTTGTTTTGTGCTTCCTTGAAACGTGAAACTTCCTTCAGCTTTGCAAGTGGAATTTCGTCTTTGATTTTAACTATGATCGGTCTCTGTTAAAACATTCGTTGAATTAATATTAAAAGAATTGAATTTTGAACAACTAATTTTAAATACATTTATTTAAATCTTAAAAACTGTGTTAAACGTATTTACAAACATTTAAGTTTTATTGAACTCGTCACGCCGTCTTCGTTTAGATCTACGTTTGCTTCGATTTTGAAAAGGCCTTCGGGCGTAGCAGCCGCTTTCAGACTAAAATCCAATGTGGCATCTTCGCATTTAACATGGAAAACCTCTGTTTGTTCACCTTCCTCGTTGTTGTCTTCTTTTTTAGATTTCTCAACTTCGACAACAACGACACTGGGCAGTAGCGAACCCTTTTTGAGGAAGACCTTGAATTTGTCTTCGGCGTCATCGTGCCATATGTGCAGATCACTCGGAGTGAAGAGACAAACTTCTTTGTCAGTCAAATCTTGTCCCTCGGCATCGAGCAAAAAGGTAGCTTGGCGAGCGCATCCAATAGCAACAACTTCATCGGCTGCATAACTTGAGTGGATCTTTGCTTCGGGGAAGCGACTGGTGATGGCCGATTGAATCTTGGGGATCTTCATCGTGGCGCCGAGAAGAACAATTTCGTCAATCTTTGTTACCGTATTCTGGTTGTCGGCAAAGAGCTTCTCTACGGCTTCATTAAGGACGGCCATAAATTTATTTATGACCGGTTGAATCAGACTCTCAAAACGTGCACGAGACATTTGCATGCTGAAGTCCACGCCATCCATCAGGGAGTCTATGTAGATTTGTGTCGTTGGCAAAGAGGTAAGAATGTGCTTAGAGTTGGTTGCGGCAGTATAGATCTTAGCTATTGAACGGCGACTCTCTTTGGGATCCAACCGATACTTCTTGTAAAATTCCTGGCAAACGAACTCTACCAGGGCTTCGGTGTATTGATTTCCTCCAATCGTGAATGGACCTACTTCCTCTATCAGAGTGTAAAGCCCGCCAGTGACCTCGTATAATGTGAAGTGGCTGTAAATGCCGCCACTCTTAATGCAAAGTACAATTTTGCGCTCTGAGTCATCAGATTGAGCTTCTCCGATGCCGTATGCCAGTGCTGCAGCCGTCATTTCAGACACAACTTGCGCCACATGGAAACCAGCTTCTTCCGCTGCAGCTGCAAGGCTTGGCCAAGATTCGAACGGATAGTAGCTTGGTATTGAAAGCACTACGGATGGTTTGGGAATTTCCTGCAAGTAGGATTGGCGTGCAAGCTCGAATTCAGCTTGGAAGAACTTAACACACACAGCATGCGGCGATATTTTCGTGACAATTTCTTTGTCTGCCTCGCCTTTCGACTTCAATTCGAATTCCTTAGTGGTCTCGTTATAGTAGCAAGTAATGTACTTACATGCGTCTTGGATTTTTTCCGGGGTCAACGTGGACTGTGAGAGAAAGAATTGCAGGCTGTTGGAAACACAAGAGGCCGGCTTGGAGGACATTTTCTGCTTGGCAGTCAAACCGCATTCGATCTCGTTTCCTTCGGCAAGGAGGCAAGCTTGCGAGACGCGGTCACCCTGCTTGTTGGCTATAACTTCTGGATTTCCATCGGATTTTACTGTGGCAATGCAAAGTGTACTATTGCCAATTTTTATTCCAAATCTTGGCCACATATTTGTTAAGTGATTTATTGAAAATTGATGGAATATTATTAAGCAGAGAAAATGTTTATAACCTCACACGCCAATCGACTATTATTTCTCTACAACCCAATTTTCAGCACGGCTGACATTTGTGTAACAAAAAAAATTGAAAATGACAGATGACAGAATAAATACGATCCACAACGTGCAAGTGGACAAAAAAAGTAACGTACGACCGATTCAAAATATAAAGCGTGAAACAGATTGAACCAGCAGCAGCAACAGCGGCGGCCAATGTTTTAAAACTAATGTATGTATTTAAATCGTTCAGCACAGTTTAGAACAGCACCAGCATCGTCAACAGCGTCGTTAGACCAAAGTCCTAAATTTGCTGTTGCTGGTGCATTGCTGCCAACTTTTCCGCAACAATATTCAGGGGAACCACACTGCAAAAAATAAAATACCTTGGACATGGAACTTGTTTTTGTTTTTACTTTCGTTTCTGTATGAAAAGTCAAGCACTGAAATGACGGTGCTGGTGGCAATGTATTTGAAAAATATTTGCTGGCCAGCCAGCGTGCTGTTCTCTGTTGACGATGCTGGTAATTCATATTCTCTGGTGCTGCTGCTGGGTTAATCTGTTTCGCGCATAACTTAAAAAAAAAAGACTGGTCAAACAGCACGAGATGGTTGCGCTGACAAATACTGCCCGTTACGTTCTCTGTTCAGAATATAGGTACGATGCTGAATATAATAACTGTAGGTATAGCTTTAAAATGAGAGTACGGCTTAAGGCCTGGTCAAACAGCGCGGTCCGGCGATCTTTGTACAAAATTACAAAGAAAATTTGACCGTCGCGTTCTTACTTTCCCAGCAAAAATTGACCGTACCGTCAGACCGCGCTCTGTTTAGCCAAGCCTACACCCTGACTCCACAGGGCATACAGATGTCCAACACCGCAACCACAATCCATCAGCAGATTTTTTCTCGCTGGGCAAATTATATCGTCGTTTCATTTCTCTCTCACTATTTCTTCTATCTTTTGTAATATCACGCATTTTAGACACCAGATACCAGTAAACAGACTTCTTTAATAACCTGATACCTCGAGAAACAACGAAAACCAGAAAAAAACTAACACATACGTGAAAAATCAAATCTCATGGTCAAGCTTTGAACAGCGTTCATGTTGTGTTCAAAAGTTGGTTTTCTTCGACATGTCGTCGACAAGACATGGATTTTTCTGCTTCCATTGGTTTTTTTTCTGGACTTGTTCATAGTCCGAGCATGGCTCATGTCTAGTGGAGCCAGCATGTAGGAAAAAAGCAAATAAAACAAAAACACATAGCATGAACTCAATTTTGCACCGGTGTGTTATCAGCAAAAATATCAAAATTTGCCGTTAGATGTGTTTGGTTTGTTTATGACTTTCTTGCCTTAAGGCAACTTTACACGATTATAGAAGTCATATGACTTCTCATATGACCTGTCAAAAAAATCATACCAAATCGTCTGAGCGCACTCATAGATCTCATATGAGGTTTTTTCCTTGCCGACTTTCATTTCATTTTCATTTTTTCTCATAAAGAGGAAGTGAGATGGAATGTTTCCTCTGTGAAGAACTGAATTCAGCCATAAATGAATCCTTCAGCGCCAAACAGGAATAGGTTAGTTCGATTTGTAAAAGTATTTGTTGTAGGAAGATTAAACAAGATTAATTTGTAATCTTCAAGATTAACGAAATAAATTTGTATGGTAAATCTTAAAGATTTAAGGGAGATTTGCGGTAAATCTTATTAAATCTCAGATTAGCGTTTGGTGGAAATGTAGCATAATAGGGAATTTTACGAATCTGTCAATTTCAAGAGTGAGCTTCCATTGAGGCGGAAGTGCAAAGCAAAACCAAAAAACAATTCCACTGCTAATTTCGATATGATAAATTCGCCATAGTGCTGATTTTGATGTTTGTAAATGAACGAGAGAGTGAAGGCGCGTCAAAATCAGCACTATGGCGAATTTATCATATGGAAATTAGCTGTGGAATTGTTTTTTTCTTTTGCTTTGCACTTTGGAATTTGACACTTCCGCCTCAATGGAAGCTGTCACTCTTGAAATTGACAGATTCTTAAAATTCCCTATTAGCCCAAGTTGCAGATCTTTATAACGTGACGGATAAAAGTTTGCGTTCTGTTTTACCAAGCCTTAAGCTAGCCATACACTACCGAGCCAAATTGGCTTCCCGCCACACATCTTGTGTTCGAAATTGATGTAAAATCTTAGAAACAATGCAAGATTTGTTTTGAAAGAATAAAATCGAGTTTGTTTAGAAAAAAAAAATAGATTTTTTTTGTTTTAAGGAATTCCACATTTAACTCACTTTAATATTAAGGGTATTCATGCAACAGCGTAAAGTCGTCGTAAACGTGGTAAAGTTTTAAATTTCGTAAATCTGTCAAATTTTCCATACAAATTGTGACAGAATTACGAAGTTTTAAACTTTACAACGTTTACGACGACTTTACGCTGTTTCATGAATACCCTTATTGATGTTTTCGTTTTCGGATAATAATACAGTAAAATTTATTACAGAAGTATATACTTTTCTTATATTTTTGGACGGACTATGAAGAAAAAACAAAAGAATGTAGAATGTGTAGAGTACTGAAAGTTCCGTCCACTCGGTTTCGTATCCAATTATCAAGTGTCAAGTAATTCATTGGAAACTCTCAAAAGGCAAGTTCGAATTCATAAATAGTGTTGCCAGATACTACATCACTTTCTTATTTTGAAAACATTTTGCTTTTATTTATTCTTACTGAATTAAAATCTAACTTTTTAAAATAAAGAATCAGAACTTTAGATATGACTCAGTCAGTGAAATCTTCGACAAAGCACGTGTATCGAATTGGCATTTTAATAATTCGTGCAGTTCGACTGGGCTCCACATTGACATCGGAGGCTGTGGCCGCTTCCGTTTCTGTTGCAGTTGTTTGAGAGTCTATTCCGGCTGTATTATTCGGGTTGATTTTCTGTAAATGAGAAATATTACGCCGATATCTTTTTCCCGAATCAATCGCCTCGATCAGAACGTCTCCACCCTTCTTATTAATAACTCTGTAGCTGGTTGGGTCAAATGTTGGTGAGAGTTTATTTGCTTTAAACATCAGCTTCACCAACACTTCATCGCCCACTTGAATATCGCTTTTCTTGGCATGGCGCCGATCGTCCGAATATAGCTTTCCTTTTTCCTTCATCTCTTTATCTCTGTCGGCAACTACCTCATCAATTTCCATCGGTGACTGGATATTTGGTAATTTGTCACGTATATTGCGACCAAATAACATCTGAGCTGGCGGTCTCAATGTTGTTGAGTGCGGAGTAGAGCGATACATAAGCAAGTAATCATTCAGATCTTCCATCCAATTCTTACCTGTATTTTGGCTGATAATTAGACGCTTCAGTATGGCTCGGTTCTGCCTTTCGACTTCCCCATTTTGCTGAGGCCAGTAAGGAATTGTGTTATTCAACACAATATTGTGTATTTTACAAAAATCTCTCATTTCCCCGCAGTCAAATTGTGGCCCATTATCAGCCGTGATTGATATTGGTAGCCCAAATCTCGCAATGTGACTTGCAATCGTTTAATGGTCTCAACGGCATCAATTTTCTTCATAATATCGATTTCGACATAACGGCTGTAGTAATCAACAACTACCAGTAAATTATGACCAGACGGCAATGGTCCCATAAAATCAATTGCGATATGCTGCCATGGTTCGGTTGGCAACTCCTTTCTATTCATTGGCTGTGGTGGTGCTGGTGCTGCCACCAACATACATCCACGACACTTTTTAACGTACGCCTTGACTTGCACATCCATCTTTGGTCACCAGACTTTTGATCGCAGTCGTTGCTTCATTACGTCATGCCTGGATGGCCTTCATGCGCCAGATCTAAAGTTTGTTTCCGCAAACTTTCTGGTATAACTATTCGATTACCTCGTACAAGAATATTTCCGGCAAAACAATTCTGTGGCGAATATTTTAAACGGTGCAGCTTCCTCCGTCCATTGATTCTGGTTCAAACCAATTTTTACAGCATTTATGGTTGTGTCCGTTTCTGATTGACATTCGATTTCCACCAATTTCAAAGCGACTGGAACAGCCTGAGATGTCACCCAGTTTACGTAATGCTCAGCATGTTCGTCAAATGTATGCGTTGGTCCCTTCTCAGTCACCGCAAGTCTTGATATTGGATCGGCAATGTTTGACTTACCAGGCCGATAAATCACTTTATATTTATAAGATTGCAGCCGCAGCACCCATCGCTCAATGCGCGCGCACGGCCTTGAATTATTCCCAAAAATCACTTCGAGTGGTTTATGATCCGTGATCAGCTCGAATTCACGTCCATATAAATAGAAATGAAACCGTTCTGTAGCCCAAACCAGCGCAAGAGCCTCTTTTTCCGTTTGTGCATATCGTTTCTCAACGTCAGAAAGACTTTTGCATGCATAGGAAATAACTCTAGGGCCGTTTTCATTCAACTGGACTAAAACAGCGCCCAAGCCCACTGGACTTGCGTCAGCGATCAGCTGCGTGCGATCATTCACGTCAAAATAGCCTAACATCAATTCATTTGCCAAGCAATCCTTCAGCTTTAGAAATGCATTTTGATGTTCTTCGTGCCATATGAATGGTTGCTCTTTCTTAATCAATGATCGCAGAGGGCCAGTTACCGTTGCCAGATCTGGGATGAATTTTCCAATATAATTAACAAGACCGAGGAAACTTCTTACTTCCTCTGCAGTCGCAGGTTCTCTGAACTTCCGAATAACTTCAAGCTTATCTGCGTCTGGCGTGATTCCCTTTCCAGACAAAACATGTCCGAGAAATCGTATTTCATTGACACCGTATAGACACTTATCATTATTTAATGTAACTTCGCTTTCCTTCAGAGCCTTTTGTACAGTCGCCAAACGAGTATCGTGCTCCTTCTGGTCTGCACCGAAGACAATTATGTCATCGATGAAGTTGAAACATCCGTCACAGCACAGCCACTGAGAACTTGCTCCATAGTCTTTTGGAAAAGTTCTGGTGCGCATGTTATACCAAACATCAACCGTGTATATCGGAACAAACCTTTGCGTGTGATGAATGTCGTAATCTCTCTTGATTTTTCTGATATTGCAACCTGTAAAAAAAAAATTTAATCAACCTTTTTTTTTTAACTTCATTAAAACAAACTTCATTTCATTTATTATTCATTAAAAAAAACATTTTATGAAATTGACAGGATTTACTACATAACTTTAATTAACATATACATACATTTATGTAAGTATTGGTTTTGTTAAAATACTTTGTTTCTATTTTTTTTCATAAGAATTGTTATATAAACTTTTTCCTTTTTTTTTATTCATCTTGTCAACTTAAAAAAAATCAAAACTCTTTTACTGCACCTGATGGAATGCATTCTTAATATCCAATCGACTGAACACTTTGGCCTGACCCAGATGGGGTAAAAAGTCTTCAATTGTTGGGAGTGGATGATTCTCTCGTTCAACTGCACAATTCGCACGACGCATATCGATGCAAATTCTTATGTCATCGCCTTTTGGAACTGCGACAACTGGTGAGATCCACTTCGATGGCTGATTCACTTTTTCGATGACGCCTTGCTTTAACAGATCTTGGATCTTGTCGTCAACTGCTTTTTCTAGGGCGACTGGAATACGCCGATATGGCTGGGCGACTGGTTGGGCGTCCTTTTTGATAGGAATATCAAGCACAATTCCTTTTATTGTTCCCAATTTATGATTCAAAACTGCAACACCTTTCGATTTCAAATTTTCCCAGATGGCTTCGCTCAACAAATTGTATTTTGAACCAGAATCAATAATTGCGTTTGTTTTGACTCCACCGATTTCACAAGTCATCTCAGTTATTCCATCATCCGCAGTGGTCACGTTAAAAATATACTCTTCGTCGATAACGTGCTTGACTGTATTTTCCATTTTCCCAATCGACTGGTTCTGCTGTTCTTCGTGCTTTACAGTTTTCTTGCCCACTTGTTCTTCTGAATCGGTCTTCTGGATATCTTGGCGGATTCGCTTTCTTGATCTACACTTTTTGGCGAAATGGTCTCGTACACCACACTTGGCACACGATTTGCCTTTCGCTGGACATTTGGAATCACTTGCGAAATGACCCATGTATCCGCATCGATTACATTCAACCTGTTTGGTATCGTAAGGCTGATTTCGCTTTCCAAATGGTTTATCTTGAATTCGATTCACTTCTTCAAATTGTAGTTTTGGTGTAGATTCACCAGAAAACGATTTCTCCTGTGCACTGACCGTTTCAAATATTTTTGCAGTTTGAAAAATCTCACTGAGACTAGCATCTCCTCACTTTAATAGCTCTCTACGTAATGAACTTGAGTTACAATTTTGAATTATTTGGTCTTTTATATTTTCTTCAAATGTTTCACCAAACACACAACGTTCAGCTTGCATACGTAAACGCATGGAAAACATGTCAACACTTTCGCTAGATGCTGGCTTCATTTGCCTCAGTAGATGTCTTTCATTGGTGACATTCTCTTTTGGCAAGAAAAACGCATTCAATTTGTTTTTCGCTCCCTCATATTCTGTCATGTTTGGAGTATATTGTACGACATTTGGGCGTGGACCCCGCAACTTTGCATTTGGCAGTTCGGGTAGCGTATCGTATAGTTGCTGCACCTTTATTCCAGCATAATGCAATAAAAGATCCCTCTTCCAATTAGGATCACATATACGGCTTGCTCTAATCATCGTCTCAAATGACAGTAGCCACTTTCGCCACTCCACTCCACAGTGATCCGAATGTTCTGTGAAATCGAATGGTGGTGTTACACCCCTGAACGCAGAACGCAGACCTGCCAATTATTCTGTCAAAATTATCTTATACGTATATAACACATGACATGTATATCTTATTCGTTTTCTGATTAACTTGCGTTTCCTTCTTCTAAGGTTTGCTTGCTAAAATCATTCTCTTCTTTCTGATTCCTTCTTCCTGTTAAGTTGTTACTTGTTCTTAGCCTTAATACTTTCGATAATTAAATATTATAATTTGTTAATAATAACTCTTGGTTTTATTTAATAAGAATAATTGCTTTCTTCAGCAGCAGCAGAAGACGCAACAGTGGCGACGAGGATTATTTTTTTTCACGGATTGCTAAGATAAATTCGGATTAACATCAGCACCATAACCACAAAATGCCACCCATGCTGGATCCAAATAACAAAGCCTTTATGGATTTGTTCTCAGAGCTGATGACGAACCAAAATACCTTAATTAGTAAGCTGACTGAACAAGTTTTAGCAGAAAAAAAGGAAAAATCATCACCAGAGTACATTTTGGAGGTACTTAATAAAAATATACAAGAGTTTAGATTCGACGAGGGAAGTGGAGCCACGTTTGAACAATGGTACACTCGATACAAAACTCTGTTTGACAAAGATGCAGATCTATTGGACAATGCTGCAAAAACTAGATTGTTGATGAGAAAGTTGGGAAGTGCGGAATATATCCGCTACAGAAATTTCATCCTTCCAAAAACACCAGAGGACTTCGATTTCGCTACGTCCATCGCAAAATTAACAAGCATTTTTGGTAGGGTAGAGTCTCTGTTCAGCACCCGATTCAACTGCCTTCAAACCGTCAAAAGCAATGCAGAAGATTTCACTCAGTATGCTAGTGCTGTCAATTTCAAATGTGAAAGCTTTAAAATTGGTTCTTTGACCAGTGACCAGTTCAAGTGTCTCATTTTCGTTATGGGTTTGCAGTCTCCACAAGATTCCGAGGTACGTTCGCGGATGCTATCGATTCTGGAAACGGAAGATGCAGATAAGATAACCCTCGAAAATTTATTACTACAGTGCCAGCGTGTGGCTAAGCTCAAAAACGACGTGAAATTGATGGAATCAGGCACCCATTCTCAAACTGTTCACGCCGTCGCATCAACAAGTAAACAGCCTCACAACAGCCAAGAGGAGAAGCACTCACAAAACAGTCTCAAGAAACCAACAACGCCCTGCTGGGGATGTGGCCAAATGCATTTCATTGTTGAATGCAAATACAAAAATCACATTTGTACATCTTGCCAACAGCGGGGGCATAAAGAAGGATATTGCCGTTGTTTTCAGCGAAAAGTTTCATCAGACGTTAACGCTTCAGCCAACAGTAAAGGCAGAGGTAAGAGAAAACAACATAGACACAGAAACTTTCAGCGGAAAAGTCACAGAATTTCCGTTCATCACATTGCAAGCGCTCAAAGAAAATTTGTTAATGTGCATATCAACGGCCATGCGGTAAAGCTACAACTCGATACTGCTTCAGACGTCACCATTATATCAAAAACAATGTGGAAACAAATTGGACAACCTGAGGTAAGGCCAAACAAGCACTCTGTTAAAGATGCTCAAGGTCAGCAAATCAAGATGAAAGGTGAACTGGCGGTGACAGTGACATTTAAAAATAAAACTTTAAATCTTAATTGCTTAGTCACTGATCTTCCTGAACTTTCTTTGTTTGGAATCGACTGGATGGACAGATTTGAAATATGGAATCAGCCTCTCGATCAGGTATGTTGTGCAGTGGAAGTGGAAGACACACGAATTCGACTCCTTCAAAACGAGTTCGCTGATGTTTTCAAAGGCACCATGGGGCACTGTACCAAATTCAAGCCCAAAATGTACCTGAAAGAGAACGCCGTTCCTGTGTTCCGTGCAAAACGCCCAGTACCTTACGCTTCATTGCCAGCCATCGATGAGGAACTTGCCAGATTGGAGCAATCTGGATTTCTCACAGCAGTTGACTTCTCAGATTGGGCAGCGCCTATTGTAGCCGTGAGGAAAGCCAGTGGTGGCATTCGAATTTGTGCAGATTACTCAACAGGTCTTAATGACGCACTCCAACCGCATCATCATCCTCTTCCACTGCCTGAAGACATCTTTATAAAGCATGCAGGTGGAAAAGTCTTTAGCCATATAGACTTATCCGATGCATACCTTCAGGTGGAAGTTGACGACAAATGTAAAGACTGGCTCACCATCAACACTCATCGTGGGTTGTTCCGAGTAAATCGTCTTCCTCCTGGTATCAAACCAGCACCTGGAGCATTCCAGCAGTTAATGGACCAAGTACTGCAGGGGATAGAAGGTGTGTCTCCATACCTTGACGACATTTTGGTTTCAGCCGCAACCGATGAAGAACATCTGGAAAGACTTAAAAAAGTTTTCAACCGATTTCGTGAGTATGGTTTACAAATTAAACTTGAGAAATGTTCTTTCTTTAAAGGCACAGTTCGATATCTGGGTCACATGCTAACAGGTGAAGGCCTACGACCTGATCCAGAGAAGGCAAAGGCAATCGTATCAATGCCAGAGCCTCAGAACCTCACACAGCTGCGTTCGTTTTTGGGTGCAGTTAACTTTTACGGCCGTTTCATCCCAGAAATAAGCAAGGTCAGCGCCCCACTCAATGCGCTTCTGAAAAAAGACACTAAATGGAATTGGACCACCAGCTGTAAAGATGCCTTCAATGAATTTAAAAAAATTCTTTCATCTGATCTTGGCCTGATGCATTACAACCCAAAGCTGCCTATCATTGTATCCGCAGATGCATCCAATGTAGGGGTTGGAGCATGCATATCACATCAACTTGCAGACGGATCCAGCAAAGCTGTGCAGCATGCATCCCGTTCTCTCACGCAGTCAGAGCAGAACTACAGCCAAATTGAGAAGGAAGGACTGGCCATCGTTTTCGCAACGAAAAAATTTCATCGTATGCTCCTAGGACGAAGGTTTGTTCTACAAACTGACCATAAGCCGCTGCTTTCCATTTTCGGGTCTAAAAAGGGTATACCAGTTCATACAGCCAACCGACTACAACGTTGGGCCTTGACACTGCTGGGTTACGATTTTGTAATCGAGTATGTGCACACAAAGGATTTTGGTAACGCAGATGTACTCTCACGTCTTATTAGTCAATATGATAAGGCCAATGAGGATTTCGTCATCGCCCAAGTTTCATCAAATGACTTCGAAACAGACTTGAATTTCATCACAAACAGCTTGCCAGTATCGTTCACCATGGTTCATAAAGAAACCATTAAAGATCCAACACTTACTACAATAAAAAACTACATTAAGACGTTTTGGCCAAACAAAAAGAATATTTCACGCAATATTCTACCTTTCTATCATAGGAGGGAAAATCTTCTCATCGTCAAAGATTGCCTAATGTTTGGTGATCGACTTATTGTTCCTGACAAATTTCACTCAAGACTACTCCATCAACTTCATCGTGGGCATCCAGGCACTGAAAAGATGAAGTCAATTGCTCGTAGCTATGTCTATTGGCCTCAACTAGACAAGGACATTGAGACCTACGTTAAAAATTGTTCAAATTGCCAATCAGTTGCAAAATCTCCAGTTAAGTGCACACTGCAGTCATGGCCAACTCCAAAAGGACCCTGGGAGAGACTTCATATTGACTATGCGGGACCTATTCAAGGCCAATGGTACCTAGTCATCATCGATGCTTTCTCCAAATGGCCGGAAATTATCGCAACGTCGACAACAACAACAGCAGCTACAATAAACATTTTGATGGAAGTGTTTTCTCGAAATGGATACCCTCATACACTGGTGTCCGATAATGGAACTCAGTTCTGCAGCACAGAGTTCCAACAGTTCTGCAAATCTGGAGGTGTGGAACACATTCGCACAGCACCATTCCATCCTCAGTCTAACGGGCAGGCTGAAAGGTTTGTAGACACCTTAAAACGTGCCTTGAAAAAGGTGAAGGAGGAGGCATCTCCGCAACATGCATTACAACAATTCCTTGGGATGTATCGAACAGCCCCAAATCGAAACACGCCAAATGGATTGTCACCAGCTGAACTGATGTACGGCAGGAAAGTAAGAACGACACTTGACCTTCTACGAGAATTCCCTGAGAACTCTTCAAAAACGAAAAATGAAAAACAGGAGATGCAGTTCAACCAGCACCACGGAGCTAAATTTCGAAGTTTCAAACCTGAAGATCCAGTTTTCGTAAAAATATATCGTCATAATAAAAGCTATTGGGAGCCAGGGACAGTTCTTGAACAAATGGGTAAGGTTAATTACAATATTCTTGTTCCTAGCAAATCAAGACTTGTTCGTGCACACATCAACCAAATACGTGAAAGATCTAAGCAACCAGAATCGCAAACACAGCGATTACAGTCACCACCATCAACTCCTTTACACATTTTAATGGAAGATTTTTCGCTACCGATTCCTTCGCAAACATCAACTGACTCATCACTTGGAAGAAGCATACAACAACTTCCAGGTCCTTCGCAAGTTGGTATCCCGCCTCAGACGCCACTTCGCCGATCAAGCAGAGTTCGAAGGAAGCCTGATAAATACAGCCCACCATGAGCATCAAGTAAAAGGGGGAGGTGTTACACCCCTGAACGCAGAACGCAGACCTGCCAATTATTCTGTCAAAATTATCTTATACGTATATAACACATGACATGTATATCTTATTCGTTTTCTGATTAACTTGCGTTTCCTTCTTCTAAGGTTTGCTTGCTAAAATCATTCTCTTCTTTCTGATTCCTTCTTCCTGTTAAGTTGTTACTTGTTCTTAGCCTTAATACTTTCGATAATTAAATATTATAATTTGTTAATAATAACTCTTGGTTTTATTTAATAAGAATAATTGCTTTCTTCAGCAGCAGCAGAAGACGCAACAGGTGGTAATGTCATGCTTGATCGAATCATTCCTGAAATACAAAAATATCTCACATGTATTCACATTTTTTTTCCTACGGCTATTGCATTAAGGGATGAACATACAATTTCAGCTACCTAATATTACCTACACACTAATTTGATTTGTATCATTCAATTACAAATTTTTTTCAATTTATAGGTACTGAAAACCAAAAACAATTACATTCCGTGATTTTCAAAACACGATAATCGTCAAAACGATTATCTTTAACGTTATCACCTATAATTTGTTTCGACCCTCTTCCTACTGAGCTGAGTTTAACTGAGTTTAGTTTCCTCTCATACCATTTCAAAAATTTAATTATCATTTCAAGCCTCATTCACCTCATTCTTTTGATCTTGCTTGAAAACCAACCGAACTAAACCAAATTTAGCTCTTGCACCGTGCAGTATCTCATACATTTTTTTCAAATCCGCATTTAAGCGACCGAATTGGACAATGTTTTCTTGCAATGCATTTAAGCAACACAATTCGTTCATAGTAGATCCGCATTGAAGCGACCAAATTGGACAGTGTTTCTTTGCATTTAAGCAACCCAATTTGTTCATAATGGATCTGCATTCAAGCGACCAAATTGGACAATTTTATTTTGCATTTAAGCAACACAATTTGTTCATAACAAATCACAGATCATAGCAAAATTTAATTTCGCATTTCCACATCTCAAGAATTCATATATTTTTTTTTTTTTAAGACCAACACGACAATAGGGGGGTTTACATGTACCAACATAGTTGTTTTTGCGTTCAAATGATCAAACATCGATGGTTTTCAAGCAATGTTGGACAACACGCTGATCCATGTGAACATCCCTATTGATTTCAACCCAAGCTAAACGTTTGTTTCATTCCGTTTCGTTTTTCTCAAGAAAATATGCATATGCATGTCTATGTGTACATATCCTATGCGACCTTTTTTTTCACAAATCTTTTCTATAGACAGTACATGCATTCCGTTATTGGTTTACTTTTTTTTCTTCTTTCATTTCAATCTCAAAACACCGAAATGTGAAAATCTTAGAATTAAATTCAAAACTTAAATAAGGAAGAAAAAAAAACACCCGGGAGAATGAAAGAAAAACACAAGTTACAGATCATAAAATGGATTCACGATTCGCACTGAAATTGTAGGAATGTTAGCTTATGAATTTCTGCATTAAACTATCGATTCCTTCATTTACGCGCACTATTTTATTTTCTTTCTTACCTAAATTATTAAGTTCCATTTTGTTTTTCTTTTAAATTTCTTTTTCTCGTATTTTTTTTTTCCTCGTCGCCAATGTAGAGTACTGAAAGCTCCGTCCACTCGGTGTCGTATCCAATTATCAAGTGTCAAGTAATTTGTTCAGTTTATATTTCATGAGCGCTCACTGAGCTGACGGAGCAAACATTTTTTTTACTTAGTATTTGACAGCAAAACTGGGGAAATTCTCTGAGCCCTCAGAAATATAAACTGGGCAATTCATTCGAAACTCTCAAAAGGCAAGTTCGAATTCATAAATAGTGTTGCCAGATACTACAGAATGGCAATTCAAACATTTTTAAATTTGAAATTTCACAGCTGGTAGACAACGGTCAATTCCGTAAACACAAAGCAGCACTTCTTGGTTCTTTCTTGTTCTGATCTATAGTTTTTTCATTTAACACAACTACTCAAAACTCACCCACGCAGTTCATTATTATTTATTAACAGAAACGATATCCTTACAAAATATGAAAATATTATACAATTGCCTCATTATAACAAATTCTACCTATACATACATAAGAATGGCTATTATTCACAATAATATTAAAAAGAAGACACTGCTTTTTTTGAAGAAATACTGACTAAAAAGGCTTGAAATTATTATTTTTTTTTTATATTAAGTAAATTCTTGAACGTTCCTTTTTCGGCGTTAGACGCTGCAGCAGCAAATCGGCCGATGAAGTTCTTCTTAATCGTGTTGACCTCTTTCGACTGCCAGCGTTCGTAAAAGATTTACTACGAACGTGACGTCTAAAGTGACCATTTCGCTTTTTATTGCTTACTCGGAATGGATTATTAACATTTCCAAAACATGATGCTGTGTTATCAATTTCATTAGGCTTAATTGTTTCCAATTCAAAATCGTAACAAATACTGCCACTGCTATGTGTCGGGCGGTGTTTGTAATGACTGCAGGATGGCTTTTCTAGTTTCACATCAGAGCCATGGGCAGAAGATTTTGAATCTAAGTTCATATCTTTTTCTGAATCTGATGGTGTATGGGAATTGTAGCTTTTCTTGATGACTTGGTTGAACATTTCCAGTGGATTTAATGGTAGTGTAGATGGAATTTGATGATGATCAGTTATTGGTGAAGGGTCTCTGGAAAGTTCAGATCCGAAAATGCTGGCATTGCTAATGAACGAGTTTCTTAAAACAAAAATATATATATAATAAAATTATTAGGTACGTTAAGAAATCGATATTTTATATAACTAACCTATCGATTGGTAAATTGGTCCCATAATTTAAAGACTCAGCCGGTAGAAAATCATTTAAAAATGTTTCAGGAGAAGAAAACGTATGCCTTAGTCGCTGAACTCTAAAATTCTGATTACCATTGTTAAAAACAACCCAGGAACGCTTTAAATAAGTATTTTCAGTACAAATGTTGCTCTTGGGACGTTGTGATTCTGCAATAAAAATTAAAAATGGATATTTTATATAAGTAACTATGTTTGTTATGTATTTAAGGGGCCCCTGTTTTTTTTTAATTCTAAGTGGGATGGACTTCAAATGGCTCTAAATAGATTTTTATTTCACCCCTTTTGTCTCTCTTTGTTCACATTCAATGTCGCATTGGCGTGAATATTTCGAACCAAATGGGGCTATCCATCAAGACTATGTCCAATTTAAAGATTACCGTAATGCATGCATGTTTTAAAATTTAGGTGATATAACGCGCTGTCGATAGAAAATTATAGAAAAAAAATACTCAGATGAGAACCTCCCTGCCCTGTTGATTTCACTTGGCAACAAGCTTTGTAATGGTATTGTTGATGCAGTTACTTTTCTTATAGTTTTTGATGCGCTGAATTCGAAAATCAGCATGAAAAAATTAGATAAGTTCACATTTTTGAAAAAATGATTTATCAAGTTTTTTTTTCAGAAAAATAAAATAAAGCTAAAAAAAAACAATTATTTTTTACTATTTTTATTTTAAGTTTCAAAAATTGACCCTCCCGCATAATCGGGGGAGATACGTCCCCTTCCGATACAATTTTGTAGGTTATGACACAACACACACCTTATTATTTTGATGCATCTTATGCAAACTCTGCAAATGAAAGTGTGAGCAATAGGAGCACGTAACTAAACTAACGGTTGAATCTCGAAAAACTGAACTAAGCTATATTCTTACGCATAGATCTGTATTCAGGATGACTATACGAGTACAAATAAGTTGAAATTCTTCATGATACTTTTTTCTCTGTTGCGTTTCATATGGAATGCATTTAAAGATATACATTATACATTATGCTATTCCATTTTTTGGGTGGAAAAAATCTCTCAATTTTTACTAAGTTGAGCTAGTTTAAACTTTTATCCCAAAGATTCTCTTATTTTGTATGTAGAATCTGAAAATGTTCTTAAGTGGCGCCCAACAGCAACAGAAAGATAAAAACCAAACCAAGATGAATGCAAAACCTTACTAACGTTGAAAGTAAGCTTATATTAAATGGCAGCAATTACAACTTTGTGGACAAACTAGTAAGATTTTAGTATAAAATAAATAAATAATGTATGCTCACTTGTATCACTTCCCGTTAATGTTTGTGGTATGGCTAATGTAAAGGAAATGTTAAGGGATTCGTCTCTAAACCCATTAGAGCATTCCTCAAACTGAGTTGGCGTGCCCGAAGAAGTTGGCTGTGGCTGGCGTTGCTGATGGGAAACCTGGAGCTCCGAACAGGTTGTGGGTAATTCACCCCCAATGGAAATCGATGTTGCGCTCGTTGCATTCCCCATGGGTTGACTACTCGTCGAACACCTGCATTGCCTCTCTGCACCCGATTCTGCAAGGTCTGCAAATGGTAATCTTATTTAAAATTAATTAAAATGATATTGTGAATAAAGTTATGCATTTTGCTTACCACAAGCTGCAGTTGCTGTCAATACACGAGTGGCTAGCTCTTGTATTGGATTCTCCGTTGGATTGGTACTGGTTGTTTGATTCAATGCTGCTGATGCTGCTGATGAAGTCGAGGGACCACAAATATGTACAGCTGGCTGAGGAAGGTTGCTGCCGGATCTGTTGCGACTACGAGATCTGTAAACCGTACATTTCTTAATTGGAAACACAATCTCAGACGATAGGCATTCAACGGATACCTTGATTGGTCATGGTGGTGTCGTCGATGTCTTCTTTGCCTTTGACGTGACTCATGATTTATCTCCTGCTCCATTCCGATCTTAATAACTTCTTCATAGTCTGGTGGGGCCTCATAATCTGGTGGCTCATCTGTAGTTAGTTCCTCTTGTCGGTCTTTTTGATAAACAATAAAACATTAATTTCTTAAGGTAACTGATTTAAGAGTTTTACCTAACAGCTCACTAATTGTTTGCAAATGATTCTGCAACTCTCGCTGATGTCTTGCACGCACACCCATTCTATAAAGAATCACCATCCAGCCAGAGAGAACTGCAAAAATTCCTAGTGTACTCATTACGAATATTCCTGTTGCTGTCTTAAGATCTGGATATTGTTCCATTTTGGGGAAATAATAATTGGGTTTGTGGGAATACCATCGACGATCATTTTGAAGATGAGCCCAGTCCTCTTCACATGATTCGGGCTCATCACTTCCATCTCCACAATGATCAAATCCGTCACAATGTAAACGAATGGATATGCAATGGTTATTGTTGCACAAGAACTCAGATCCAATATAACAGTCTAAGAATACATTATGAAATCAACGGATTAAACATTTGAGGCCTTGACTTTGCCTCTTAACATTAGGTGTACCACTTCGGGGGGAAATCAATTATATTTGACAATTAAACAATGTATCAAGGTTGCTCCCTAAGTTTTGAGGTAGACATACAAAAAACATGTGTGAGACTTTTTCAAGTCCAATCTCATTTTCAATATTTTTGTTGTTACTACATAAATGTATGATGTATGTACAAGTACATTATGTCCATAAGATTTTCGAACTGTTTCATTTCATATTTTCATGGAAGCAACCACCATGGATCATTTGGAAATATACTTCTTTAAAACGATTTACACTACCAACTTCCCTCAGAAGTGATATTTCTATTATTTCTGGAACTCTTAACTCACTTAGATAATTGAAGACACTGTAGACTATTGCAAGCTTGGAAGACATTCCGAAGACTCCCCTTAAGCGGATGTAGTAGCCAGTTAAAATTGGTACAATATGGTTTTCCTTACTCATTCCATTATTTGGCCAGACAACACTCTCAATAGCCGAAGCATCTGATGTGGTCCCCTGACGAATAGTGAGCTCTGAACGTGATGCCATTCCGTAAAATGATTCCAATCTCAGAGATATATGCGTCTTCATCATCATATAGTTATTTCCCGGTTTAATAATCCAAATACAATCATATAAACGTACATCCGTGGAATTATCTATCATATTCATCATTGTTATCGCACCTCCTGGGCCAGAAACCATACCACCACAATCTAAATAATAAAATATTGATCAGGGCTCTTAGATATTCTTTTCCTTTCGATTTCAACTCAAATCAAATCTCACCTGTATTAGGTATCAACTGTTGGTCCTTGAGCTGTTTAGCAGATACAAAACTAACTTCTGCTCTAAACCCGGATCCTGTAACACCATTACCACGAAACTGCAATAGCAATGATTTCCCACTGCTTATGATAATCGGTGGACGAAAATGCTCACCAGCATACGAGTCTAGCATTTGGCCATTTGAGTCGAAAACCTTTAAATTTCATAATACAACTATTCAGGGTAATCTAACTAAGCATCATCAATATTAGTTATAGACCTCCAAAGTCGACGATAATCCCAGTTGGAAGTCTGTGAACTCCAAGCGAACTTGACAATTATCTGCTTCACATGTAAGAATATGCTCAATTCCATAGTCACGGGGATATGACATAGGAAAATAGGGTGTTGATATAATTTGTGGCATGAACTGCGAATAGTTACTAACGATGGATTGTGTTGGTGAACCACTTATTATTTGAACATTTCCTTAAAAACAAACAAACAAAATAATAAAAATAGTTTAGTAAAAGAAAACAATAAAAAACAATGTATTTATGTGCAACATTTCCCAATTAAGACACAAAAAAAAAATGGTTTTGTTTGTTCTTGAATTTTTTAAATAGGATTACAAAGCTATCGATTGAGTGGTGCAATGGAATTACGAACTGGTGGTGTCTTTTGCTTACAATTCAAACTAAAGCATTTCAAATATGCATGTATAAAAGTTTATCATGCACCCTTATCTAATTCTTCAAATTAAATGTCTTAATGTAACTAAGTGGATTTGAAAAACTAAACAAACATTTAAGACGGGACCTGTACATATAAATATTATATAACTTATCTTGCAGTAGAGCTAGTAGAGAACAGAATGTTTAAGCGATTGCTAGTCAAATATGGAGTTTATCATATTGAAACTTCATCAGTTAAACTGTTTTGTCTAGAAATAGCTTAAAAGAAATCTATGAATATGCCCCAACGCTTTTGAGCTTCAGTTAATTTTTCGAAAAAGGTGGGTTCTAGCCTTGATTTGCGAATCAAATCATTGATAAACATTTTGACCTAATAATACTTATTTGATGTGGATCCGTTAAGGCTGTGGATCGTTTAAGCTTTGTGAACTTCGGGTTAAATGACAAAATAGCTCTAAAATCACCGTAATTTAAAATTTGGCTCCAATGAAAAATGACTCCAAATAAAAAATGGCCTTAAAAATGTGGGTGAAAAGCAACAACAACACAAAATGATTAAATTTTGTGAATTTTTATTTTGGGGTAAAATTTCATTTAGAAAATGGCCCCATAGATACTTTTAATCTAAAACAAAAAATGAAAAATGACTTAAAAAATGCAGCCACTTTTCATATTGAAAAACTGTCCCAATTTCCAAATGAAAACATCATAGCACCAAATCCAGTGACAAAACGGCCCCAACCGGGTCTACAGGACACGATGATGATGAATTGGTAAGATTTTTCCATTTTTAAATTGGGGCTTTTTTTCATTTTGCAAAAAAATTCTTAAAGTTTGTGGCCATTTTTTAGGCTACATGAAATTTGGCCCCAACGAAAAATGGCCCCAAAAATTTATATAAGAAGCAACAACAGCAAAAATAAAATATCATTTTGTGAGTAGGGGTGATTTTTCATGTTTTTGGGGCCTTTTTTCATTTTTTAATTTGGGGTGAAAATTCGAAACATGGCCCACACTTTTATTCTAAGAACAAAAATGAAAAATAACCCCAAAAAATGGGGCCATTTTTTTTATGAAAAATTGCCCCAATTTCAAAATGGAAATATAGCACCAAATAAAATGAAACAAGGCCCCACAACTTATTTTAAATTAAAAACAGCCATAAATGGGCTTTGTTCTGCTATTATCTTTTCACCGTCACAGAAGGATCTTTTTATATTTTTAATAATATTCTGATTGAATAATCGGACTAAAAAATCCCGTGATTTTTGGAAAAACAGATGTAGACAAAAGTCCAGCCGTTTTCTTCCTATTTTTTATATTAATTATTACTCTGGGTTGTGATTAAACAATCGTCCATGAAAATCACGCGATTTTCGTGTAAGATTATTTAATCACTGTCCCAAAATGATCCTTGTAGCTTTTGATATACCTACATATCTCATAAAACAATCGTACAGGAAAATCGCACGATTTTTGGTTTTAAAATAAAATAAAATGAAATACTGCATAAGTTCTACATACAAACATGCATATATTTTTGCCAATCGTAATCGTGCGATTTTCTTTGTACGTTTGTTTAATCACTGTCCCAAAATTATCTCTTTACAATTTGATAAAATGTATGTATGTATATTGTATATACAAACTTATCTAATTTAATTATCGTACAAGAAAAGTGCGCGATCGGCATCAAAAGTGTTTAAATAATCGTACAAAAATCACATGATTTTAGATTTAAAAAAAAAAGTTTTTTACACTACATAAGTGGCTCTACATACAGTTTTTCATTGTAACGTTGTTTGGCGCCATTTTTCATTATTTTTAGGGAAATTTTTCCACTTCAATTGAATTGGAACTTGTTATTAAAAAAATTTCTAAATGTTTTGGGCCATTTTTCATAATCAAACTAAACTAAAAATGAAAAAACGCCCCAACAAAAATTAAAAACCACCCCAAAGCCGTAAAAATAAATTAATTCAAGTTGTTGTTTTTCATTTAAATTTTTGGGGCGATTTTTTGTTTCAGTACTCTTTTTCTTTTAGGGGCTTTTTTTCATTTATTTTGGGGCCATTTTTCTATTTTGAAAATGGGGCCATATTTCATTATTAAAATGGGGCCATATTTCATTATGAAAAAAGGCCCCATTTTTGGTTTTCGATAGGAATTTTAAACAAAAAGTTTGAAGAGCTTGTCAAGTTCGGCTTAGTATCCGAGATATACCAAAAATATTGAAAAGTGGCCAGTATAACCATTCTCTCAGAAACGCATTGGTCAATTTAGAAGCATTTTCGGTTTTAAGCATGCTTATGGGCCAAACAAACATTCAAAAATATGAACCCTTGCACGTAATTGTTTTTTTCCTAATCCTAGGAGCTAAACAAAGCACACCGTTATCTTATCTGAGCCAATCTCTAAACTATGCAGGCAATAATAATGAACTTACTTTCTGAAAAATATTGCAGTGTGAAGATATGACTGTTTGTGGCGCGATAGAAGAATTTTAAAAGAAGAGTTCTAGTCTTGCTGCGAAACACTTTGCCATCACCACAAAATTCTTGTCCTGATATGGTTGCATCATATGGTGGTTCAGAAAATTGAATATGCTCGCAAGGACACATTGTGGGCGATTTGCCACCTACGCCATTGTTGGTGATTCTCTCACATGTCTTTGAAAAATTCACATATGTGAAAGTAATCCGAATCACACATTCCGCACAAGTAACCAATTCCAAATTACATTGGTACCAGATGTCGTTTGTGCGATTTTTAATATTTAACGGTGTATAAAGTGTACTCTAAAATATATAAAACCGTTAATCATATTTAATTCACTAATCCATCAATTTAACGTATTTCACACCCGATATGCTGAAGTAGTAACGTTACGGGCATGTAAATCGCCCCTTTCTCCAAGTTCGAGGAAATGTCTCCGGCCATTCCAATGACTACAAATATCCAATTCCCGATGACTGTTTCCCGAGTAAGCTGAGCTAACGTCCTTAAGGACTGCGGAAAATACGAAACCGATAAACACTACAACTATCTCTAGTGAGTTATTATAATTATTAGAAAACTGTTTCATAGTATCAAAAAACAAATTGATTTTAATAGAAAAGGGTTTAGGATCAAAATAGCTTGTTGATGCTTGCGAATGGAAAGCACAAGTCCAACCGTTCGCGACTCTGTATGAATTTCAACTAAACCTAGTTCTGGTCGCTCTATGAAAGCTGCAGTGTGTCAAACTAAACCAACCCCAAAATAGAAACGTAAGAGATACGTCAAACCTTATTATTTACCTGCTACCTGTTTTTCTTTTTACGAAGCCATACAAATTTAGCACAACAAATGTTTCGTAACTTACATATATGTAGCTAATCGTAGTATTGAAAACATTCAGAATGGGGAGACTATTTATTGAAAACTTCTGCAAGCAGACGTTCCTACATAATGCACTCAGAAAAAATAGTTTAAAAACTTTACAACTGCACCATCAGTTTAATGAAAACAATGTAGAGCATTTTAATAAATATAGGGAACATTTACACTCTTCGTTAGGCCTTCGCTAAGTGTTAAAATGCAAAGAAACCTCTACCATACAATAAGGAGTCTGTGCATATTGAACACATGTTCCAGCTGACACCCCTCGATACTTATTGGCAAGCAAACGACTGTGTAAGAGCCTTTAAACTTTGTTCATTATAGTTTATTGAACAATTAGATTTCAATTGCATCCTATACTATTTCTTTTAAAATAATAGATTTTATTACTATAGTTTCCTATAAACTTCAAGGACTTATGCAACACTAAAAACTAAAGATTTTAAGCTTAATTAATCTAATCATATTGTTTGTTCAGTGTAAGTATCTCCCCCACATTTTGGGGGTTCTGGTTTCTCACACATTAAAAACACACCAGAGACTATGGTATCTACATTGTAATATATTGAGTAGGTGGATCATGTCAAACGGTAATGCACACTTCGAGGGATTCATTGACACCCTTGCGGTCGTAAAAATTCTTTCCCTTTGACATTCAACTTTTACAAACAGCTGATTTCAATTTCGCAGCTCTGATTTCTTTCCCTGAAAAAAAACCTGGGGTGCGTAAGAGCGAGTTCAGTGCTCGCTCCGAACACACATCAAACACAGTGCAAATGAACTGGGATGAAAAAAGTGTCACATAAAACACATTAGAGCGAGTTCAGGGCGACCCAGTGCGCCCCAGTGCTCACATCGAACAAACCTATTAATATTTTTTTAAATCGGAAAACATACATACATACTTTTTTATCGTCCCTTAAAAGGGTCTCTACTACTATCTCATAAAGCTTAAACCAATATCTTTAGTCTAAAGGACCTTACTAATTAAATGTCAACGAATGGCTATTATGTTTGGAAGATGGTTTTGGGGTTCAAATGACAAATAAAAATACTTGGGTGAAGATTAGCCAACAGGTGAACTTTAAAGAATCAGCTAAAAAATTATGTATTTACCTACATAAGAAATTTTACAGTTTTTTTTATTTGGAACCAAACTCAGACTATACTTTTCCCATAGTTTCTGATGCCCTGAATTCACTAACAAGCTCAAAATTGTTCCAAGTCAGGTTTTCCAGATATTGCAACTTTAAAACGCAAAAGTAAATGGGAAAGGAGGGTAAGAAAGGCCACTTGAGGCTTCTTCCTTATTACTTCTTCTGTATTACTACACAAAAAAAATATATAAATATTTAAGGCCATGAAGTTTGAATTTGGTTATTAATACGGTTCCCAACGTTCCACTTGAAGTGAACTTCCTTGCTACTTACTTTTCACGTCCTTGTTTTGGTAGAAGAGATTTTTAGTCCTTAAAGACTGTTTGTTAATCGATGTAAGCGAAGACATTGTAATAGCGTTAATGGTTGTTTTTTCTTTGCCTTTTTAAGAGAATTTTAGTCCTTAAAAACTGTTTGTTAATCGATGTAAGCGAAGACATTGTAATAGCGTTAATGGTTGTTTTTTGTTTGCCTTTTTTCCTACAACAGCTCAGCCTGGACAGAATTCAAAAACCTATTTTAAATGATAAATTTTTTGCGCGAGTGTTGTAAAAGAACAAAACTTCAAGCATCATAAGATTTTTTTCATTTTCTTTCTACCGCTAGGTAGACAATGGTACATATTTTAAAACCCTGTATTTTGTCAGATACCTACTTGAAATTATATTTATCAATTTCTCATATAATCTGATTTTTTCTGAATGATTTTACATACATGCATACAACATTGCATTCATTCGTTGTAAGTCTTATCTCTCTATCATATTCTACGCATCCAATTCTCATATCAGTCATCGCCGCTGCCGCCGTCGTCGCCATCAGCACCTTATATAATGTGTCCGAGAACTATATTTTATTCAATGACACTGAATCGATGAATACGCATGGAAACATTGTTCTCTATACTCACCTTCGAATTCGCAGGTTTTCAAATTGAATTAAAAACTGAAAACCTTCAAATAAGATTTATAAAATAACATTTTATTGTTTTTTTTTCTTGCACAAAATATTTCTCTGATTGGTATAAAAATGAAGTTACCTTCGAGCAGTCTAATAAAATACTAACATCAGTGAACTTCTTCGCGCCAGCGCTGCCTTACAAATGGGATTTATTATTATGATTACTCGATACGAGTCATTGCTTGAGGGCAGCCTTCAAATTGTCTGCCAACTTGTCCATGAACTCAAATGTTTCCATGTAGTCCTTGCGTTGAACGTTGTTCATTCCTTTGATGCAAATTGCTAAATCTTTGGTCATGAATCCAGATTCAATGGTGTCGACGCACACTTTTTCAAGCGTTTCAGAAAATCTTTTAAGCTCATCGTTGTTGTCCAACTTAGCACGATGGAGTAGACCTCGAGTCCAAGCAAAGATAGATGCAATAGGGTTAGTTGATGTTTCCTTGCCTTGTTGGTACATTCTGTAGTGACGAGTTACAGTCCCGTGAGCAGCCTCTGACTCGACAGTCTTGCCGTCTGGACAAAGTAACACAGATGTCATCAGACCAAGAGAACCATAACCTTGAGCAACGGAGTCAGATTGTACATCACCATCGTAGTTCTTGCACGCCCAGACGAATCCTCCCTCTGACTTCATGCAATAGGCAACCATGTCATCAATAAGGCGATGTTCGTACCAGATGCCGGCTTCCTCGTATTGCTTCTTGTAGTCCTTTTGGTAGATTTCTTCGAAGATGTCCTTGAATCGCCCGTCGTACTTCTTGAGAATGGTGTTCTTTGTACTAAGATAGAGTGGGAACTTCCTAGCCAAGGCGAATTTCATAGACGAGTGTGCAAAGTCAACGATTGATTCATCGGTATTGTACATGGCCAGAGCAACTCCAGGGGTTTTATATTCATGTACGACCTCCTTGATTGGCTTGCCTCCTGCGTTGGCAGGGGTGAAAACCATTGTCAATGTTCCTGCTTCAGGAACAACAAAATCTGTGGCCTTATACTGGTCAGCGTGAGCATGACGACCAATGATAATTGGTTTCTCCCATCCGGTCACCAGACGTGGAATGTTCTTGCAAATAATAGCCTCACGAAACACTGTACCTCCGAGAATGTTGCGGATGGTTCCGTTTGGGGATTTCCACATTTTCTTCAGCTTGAACTCCTCGACACGCTTCTCGTCGGGTGTAATTGTGGCACACTTAATACCAACGTTGTACTTCTTGACTGCTTCAGCACAATCGATGGTCACCTGGTCGTTGGTCAGGTCACGATTTTCCATTCCCAAATCATAGGTATGCAAATCAATGTTGAGGAAAGGCAAAATAAGTTTCTCCTTGATTGAACTCCAGATGATGCGAGTCATCTCATCACCCAGCATATCAACTACGGGACCACTCTTGATCTTGGACGCCATCTGAAATGTTGACAAGAATTTCGACATTACGAACTGTTTCTATGTTTTATTTGGAAAATTTTAATTCTAAAAATAATAAATGCAGGTTCCTCCGCGATCGTTTAAATGCCTTTAAAAACTGAACTGAACTATAGATTGTGGAATTACTCTCGGAATTCGTGTTATCAAAAATACACAATCATCTGTGCTGTCATTCACTTATTCCTTTATTTTACGGTTCCTTATCAGCATTTGTTATGCAAGGCAATAAATGAGATGAACTAGTTTTCCCTTTCTATCGTATCGCATTCAAAGGTATGTTAATAGTTCCATCCTTTCATTTTTGTGTTGGTGTTTTTTTTTTTACAATAAAGCAGAATCGGAGCTTTTGAAAAGCCTTTTTTAAGATAACAAAACAGTATGTTTGGAAAGAACGGTTACATTTTTGATATACATTACATAGATACAATTTGTGTAAATTTTTAATAAAAAAAAATAACTATGCGAAAAGGTAAAAAATGCTCAGTTTTTTTTTTAAATTCAAAATTTTCACTGAGTCATCATACCTGCATTGTATGTGAAAATTTGCAAGTAATTTCACGTTAACAAATATCTACAAATAAAGGGAGGATCACGCGACAAAGTTAGTAAAATTGCGAACACATATTCTTTGGATGGAAATAATTTTGTTTGGGAAAAAAAAGTCCATCAAATTTTGATGGAATTCTTACCGATAGAACCTACGCACGTGCCAAAAAGGTGTGAAAGGCTTTGATGGAAACTTTTGGCAACAGTTTTCTGCTGCAATATTACATTTTTTTTATTTATCTGTCATCTGACATACCTGGCATTTGACAGACCAAACAAAAATTGGTGTAAAATCTAGTAAGATACAATTGGCCGCGGTCAAACTTGTATCCAAAGGGATCTGGATAGGTTTGTGCTGCTGTAATCTCTTGTGAAAACACAGTTGTTGGCAAAAGAGAGTTCCCAGTTCCCAAGCTATCCTTAAAATTTTAAGATATTAAGTTATCCTATGAGAAATGTCAACAACAGCTGTTGACTGACGTTTATCCAGGGAAACTTGAACCCTGTCAAGCCTATTATTTTGCTGGACAAATTTTGACGATTTCTGTGTATTGCGCTTTTTATCAAGTTTCAATCTTTCTATACATATTAGCCAAGGAAAATTAGATGAAAAAATGTTAAAACTACCAAAAAGTTCCAACAAAGCTGAATTTTGGGAGAGAGCTTTGTTTTGAATTCTTAAGCATTTCCTACGTACACTAAATTTGGGCCAAGGTAAAAAGTTTTAGAAGGGTGAAAGGGTTCTACCCCCTTTCACCCTTCCTTTTTTTCTAACTTCAAAAACTAGGAAGTTTTTTTGAAAACAAAATATATGAAGGTACAAGTTGTCGTTGTAGTTCTACACAAGAAAAAAGTTATATTGAAAACGTGCACTAAAACATTAAAAAAGTTTGCGTTTTATTAAACAAATATTTAATCTTCCAAAAATCTTGGTCTTAGACAAGGTTCAAATGCCTGAAATAACTCTTTTCGCATCTCAATTTATTTTTTTCATAATGCACATTAAATGTTTGTGAATAATTTTCTATTGTTTATTGCTAAATTTGTTATCAGTAAGTATTATTGGTTATGTTAATGTTTTTGCATCTGCAAATCACCATTTGCAAGAGTATTTTATTCAATCGCGAAAGCAGATGACGTTTGACTTCATAAATGATAATAAAACGCCTACAATCTTTACCGCGAATAATTAATCCAATTTTTCGCCAGACATTGATGACCAAATTTTGAGTCCCCTCTGTGATAAGCTTATGAATAGCAAAAAAGTGGCTACAATATATTTGTTGTTTTCTATAGCTGATTTATGAATTAAAAATATTTGTATGAGCTTGATTAAAGTCTAATTTTGCCCATTGTTCAGTTTTGTTGTTTTTAGTCACATTTAAATATAGGAATGTACATACGTACAAACTTAGTGGAAAAAAATTTGTTTTTTTGAACTGCAAAACGTCTATTTATTGAGAGTAGATATACTTATTTTTTAAATTATTGCTAAGATGAAATTTCTTGAGTTTATGAATTTTTTGAAGCCTGAAGCCCATTCAAAGTTTAATAACTCGATAATACTCGTATACCTATATCACAAATTTTTTTCTGGTCTTTGAAATTTTGTATGGCCCGCAGTTTAATGACTGCGACTGAAGAGACGCTTAATTAATTTGTATTAATTGAATTTTATTGAACTTTCTTATTTACCTACAGCTTTATTAAATCAGTTGCACAATAACCTTGAGACGTCAAATCTGCCTGAGAAAAAAAGAACAATTTGGCTTTAAATAAAAAAAAAATCAACAGATCGTTACGTATACGCCCGAGTTAACCAACAACACATTACATACAATAATTTTATATCTACAAACATTAACTTATCTGAATGAAGTATTTAATTTATTTCACTAAACAAAATAGGAACAATTATAAAATCATAGCTTTCACAACTTTTCAGTGACCTGTTGAAGAAAAACACCTGTTAACCCAAATTTAAAGCTTTCAACCCAATAATATTTAGGTATATCTTAAATTGCAAAGTCCAACTATACCTAGGTATATCAAAACGAGAAAAATATTAATACAAACTTTTTGTTTACTCGTTAGGAGCTTTGCTATTTATCTTATCAATCATATCTTTAAGTGCTTAGATAGTCTACGGTAGATGACGGATATAAAAAAGTTAAAAAATCCGAAGCATTTCTTTCTTACATAATATACATAATATACGTAGGTAGGTATGTCAGTGTTTTTCTCATACATATAAACTTTATTTAATAAGTAACATAGTAAATCGTGTATAAAATGTCTTTTTATAAGAGTTTTTTTGTATGCATCTTTCTCTTAACCGTCATCTACTGTATTTGCGTATTTTTCTTTGGATAAAGCCCTATACAGTTATAGTAACATGTATGAGATAAAAAATTCATTTATGCTTGATAAACCTATAGAAACTGACGTTCTTTTTTTTTTATTTTAAGAGCTTTTAATCACGATATTTTATTTTTATTTTTATCGACTGGAATATTTTAAATTGCAATACGATTTATGCAATTCAAAGCTTAATGTAAATAATTCGATATAAATACGTGCAATATGTAACCTGTTTGACTGTCAAACACGACTATTGTATTAATTTAATTTCAAAACAAGTTCTTTTTTTATACCGAAGACGGAGAAGTCACTTCGACTGGCTGTCTATCTACTGACAAAAAAAACAGTAAATACAATAAAAATTCTAATTCCAAGAGAGAATGGTATACGAACTTTGACTGTTAAGTTAAACTAAATAATCAAGCCAAGTCCAAAGACCAAAACAGTTAAATTTAATCCATGAAAGACGAACAATAATTTTCAGTATTTACGGATTCATGGCTTCGATATAAATCAAAGAAAAACCAAAAGCCAACGCCAAAGCCATTTTGCATGGATAATGTAGTACCTTACATAAATGTACATAGGTAAACCTAAAGTTCAAAGCGAAAGTCAATTTTCCTGCATAAATTTTAGCCAAGTGTATGAAAGCAACACAATCGCTGACAAGAATACAGCTTACGCTTTCAATGGAATCGGTATTCGGTGAAATCCTATTAAGTTACATATCATTATATCTATTGACGATGTTTGGCAGTTAACTTACCTTTTTTTAATATGAATTTCTCTTAAATAACAATAAAATTCAAACACCGGTAGTTTAGTAAACAAAATGGTATCTGGATAAGTTTCAAAAATTATATACACTTTCACACGAGCACGCAAAGAATACCCAACCACTCCCAAACGAACACAACGACAGACTAGTGTTGCTTAAACATCGATAGTCTATCGATAGTATCGATAGTAAAAAACTATCGCGTACATCGATAGTTTTGAAAAACTATCGATAGTTTCAATAATTCCAAATTGTGCAATGAAAGGCCTGTGACCATTAAAATTTAAAGAAAAAACGTATGACATTTTAAGGTTGTCTATTGTCTCCATCATTATTTTTTTATACTGAAATCCTGACATTAATGTCGTTTTCGATTGGATTTTCTGACTGTTGTACTCCTTTTTGATTCCAATAGAATACGAAAACATCGTGTTGTCAAATTTACACACACACTACTGAATGACGCCATATTATAAAATGGCTTCTTCAAGTATTCATCACTTTTGACTAGTAGTGCAACGAAAAACTGTATGTGCATGCGTGTGTTCCAAATCTACTCCTTCTTCAAATCGGGAACAGAAAAATACTCTGAAAACAGTACTCCGAACAGCCAATTGAAGGCTTTTAGAATGGATGGAGTGAAAATGGAGTAGAAAAGGCGTACTCCGAACGTCCAAACGACGACTATGTCCCTGTTGGTTAAGAGCTACAAGACATAAAATATGTCAATAGTTGAGACCAAAGATAGGTTATATAGCTACTTGAAAGTCTTAAAATGGAAAAAAAAAACATTAAACGAAAATACAGTAGACGCTAAATTTGTGAAATTCGAAATAGTGAGCTATCCAAAATAATGAACACACAAAATTTTATATGAAAATGAATTTTGTATACAAATTGCCCGCAAACGTTAAACAATGCTTAAAATCACTGACGAGCTTTGGTAAACACTTAAATAAAATTTAAATTCACATCGAACAAAATGTGCACTTTGGATCGAATTCATCTTTAGAAAGCCTTTTAAAACTCCCGCACGAAAAAGTGAACAATCTCAGTTTTTATTATTCCACTATATCGAGCTTCTACTGTAATTTTGAATGAGCTAAAACTAAATAATTACTATCATTTAAATTCAATTTTTAAAAAGAAATTTTGAGACCTTTTTATAACTAAATATATTTTTCTCTTTTTCAAAAATCATAACTCATATTTCAATTCAATGGATTTTGCAATAGAAGTCTTTTTAAGGCATTTTAAAAATGTGTGAAAAATTAATTGGTAAAACTATCGATAGTATCGATACTATCGATAGTTTTTTGCAAAAATGTCGATACTATCGGAAATGGAAACTATCGATGTTTAAGCAACACTACGACAGACTGACTGACAAACTGAAAATTAAAATAGAAATTTCGATTTTGCTGGCAATTTTCTGGCGCAGCGAACGCGATGACGAAGTGATGATTTGTTTTTGTTTTGCTTTGTTGAGTGCCGGTATTTTTCGTTAAAAAAAACACCAAAGCCCATTGTAGTTGCCTGTTGTTTCTTAAGGTAGAACTAGAATAGTCGGAAGCCAGCTTAAGTGGTCGTACGAAACCGAGCGAAAACAAGAAATTTATATGACGCGCACATAATTGCGAAGTGGAACTTTTCGTTTAGTTTTCGTTAACTTTTGCCGTCGGAAGTGAGAGCGCTCAACGACCGCTCTTTCGTAAGTGGGCGAATGCAAAATCAAAATGGTGGAAGCAAACTAACAAGAACTTGGCGCTTGGTGCAAAGTTTTCAACTTTTTTTTTTTTCTGTTTGATGAATGAATGAGAGAAGTCAAA
Source organism: Dasysyrphus tricinctus (assembly GCA_963921185.1). Taxonomy (NCBI): domain Eukaryota; kingdom Metazoa; phylum Arthropoda; class Insecta; order Diptera; family Syrphidae; genus Dasysyrphus; species Dasysyrphus tricinctus. The sequence continues at coordinate 254,346,834 of OY992532.1, forward strand.
ACAATTTTCTTTTAATTAATTTATATCACATAGAATTTTAGTGGTTTTGCAAAATAAATAATTAAAATCTATCACTCTGCGCTGTGAATAAGTATAATGAGAAAATAAACATTGAATAAACAATTATTTATTTTTTGTTCACTTCCAACCACTTAAGTGCATTATGGGCCACTTGTGAAATTGACGTTTCGGGAAGCTACTTTTCGGTCGGTTTTGACATAAGCTTCCGACAGCTTCCGCCTATTCTAGTTCTACCTTTATTTGTTTGAAAGCTTTTGTTCCAATCAATGGATTAATGCCCAAATTCCTTTCGATAAATTTGAACTTCCATGGAAAGGTTTGTGTCTTTGGTTGACTCATTTGTCATAATGTGCGTAGCAAATGTATGGCACATGTTTAGGAGGGAAACTTGTAATGAAATCGAATAAATTTTGAAAATATAAAACTTATTTGTACCTTCCTTCTAAAAATTGCTACTTTTTCATTTCTCGAACAATCGATTGATGTTTAATGGCTGTGAAAGTGAGGATGTAAATACACGCACAGAAGCTTTATACCAAAACGTTTTGAAGAACGTAAATCGGCTGTCGGCTGTTGGAGCCATTTTGAGCTCTAACCGCCATTTTAAAGTTAGCGAACAAGTTTAAATTTTAGGTACCGTTAACAAAAAGTCACTGATGAGTTCAAGTGAGTAAGCCGAACGAAACGCCAATTTATAGGACTAAAGGCCATAAAAAGCTATTTTGAAAAAGTTATTTTTTTTTTTTTTTCTCAACAACAAAAACATTCAGGTTCATTTACAAAAAAATATAACTGAACTCTTGCTCTTAGTTCTTTTTTGTTTATTGCTTGGATATGGTTAGAGTTAATCTGAGCTGATGTTACTAATTTAAATAATTTTACATAAAGTGTAGGTACCTATGCACATTCAATTAAATTAAAACAAATTTGAATTACAAAAAACCGAATTCACTTAAAATTGTATTTTTACACAATTCTTTAAGTGGACAAATATTAATCAATTTTTTAAAATTAAATTTCACTTGTCAAAGGTGCCCTTAAATATGATTCCCTGAAATGAAAAATCCTACCTGCTCATTTCTTTTTTTTTTGTAAAGAAGCTTTTTCGAAATATCCGTATCATAAAAAGCATTAAAAAACGTTTTTCGCCATATTATATAAATATAAATAAACTCCTGAAAGTACTACTTCTGCCTTTAAAATCATTTAAAATTCTCGAAATTTGTTAGTGTTTTTTCAAAACCTTTCAGAACACTACTTAGGTTTATACCCGCCTGAAAAAATGCAAGTTTTTGTGAAGTTTAATAGAGGCCCTGGAAAGGCTTCGGTATGGGAAATCTAGGCAAGGCAAACTTGTCAAATACTCGCGAGGCCCTCGCTAGTAAAAACTTTGGATAAGTCTTGTTATCCCATCACAAATACGCCATATATGAAAAAACAAATATGTTATACCCATCATACAATAGTAAGAAAAATTAAAGTACATACATATGTATATAGTTACTTCACTGGCGAGGCTTTTGCTAGTATCTATCTATGTAATACTTTCTAGCCCCTCGCCAAAAGCTAGATTGTTATTTCCAGCCGGGGAATGTCTCGAATATTACAAAGAAACTTTTTTAAATGTGCCTTGTTAAGATTTATATACTTGGTCGTTGCGAGAGAGTTTTAAAAGAGGTAACCGCACCTTTTTAAATTTAATTGACCTTCACAGTCAAAAAGGGTTCCTATGATCTTATTTAGGTATTCTATCAAGTACTCTACCAATTATTGTTAGTGTCAAAAAAGAGATTTTCCATTAAATAACAAAAGTTGATCTTGAAAGTCATCGTCAAGGTCATAATAAAAGTTGACCTTGAAAGAAATCGTCAACCATTGAATTTCTCGTTGAAAATTACTACAGGAATGACCTTAACCGCTTCGAATCAAATTTTAAGAAAAAGTGTTCTCATCTACAATTATTGTTTCTGAACATTTAAAAAAAAAAAAAAAAAAAAAAAAAGATTAATAAAACACTTGTTAATTTCCACAATTTAAATATACATATGTATTTATTTGATATTTTTAATAGAAAGCCAACGCGTTTCGTCTTCTTAGGACATCTCCTGAAGATGTCCTAAGAAGACGAAACGCGTTGGCTTTCTATTAAAAATATCAAATTAATACATATTTAAATTGTGGAAATTAACAAGTGTTTTATTAATCATTTTTTTTTTTGTTAAAAATGTTCAGAACAATAAACTTCCACCAAGTGGCTAATCATCGCTCTATTGAGCATATAAAAAATTATTGCTTGCTTATTTGATTTGACAGTTGACTGCTACTTTTTGCTGTCAAAAACTGAGGAAATAAAAATATTTGGATTCGATTGCTTATCGGGTAAAATTCTTGAGACCTCATTTTCCTAAGCTTGCCAAAAACTGATAAAAATTTAGCAAATTCTGAGAATTATCAGAATTATCTGAGAATTATCAGGCAACCAAACTAGCTCCTTTGGCTTCTTTGAGTGGTCAGAAGGACAAAAATTCAAAGAAATTAACGTGGACAATAACTATGTACTCTCCTACATTAAAGCTAATGAAAATCTTTTTCATTGAAAAATTGCTTAAAATGGAAAAAATTGTCTCTTTGTTTTATCACGGATGTTGATGTAAACTTTCTGATCTAAGTTGAAACTTTAACTAACGGATTTGTTCGTTTAAATGAAAGTTTGCTGTCATGTGGAGACTTTATTGCCAAAGGCAAAAGCCCCAACCCCACACAAAGGTCATATTTCTTGTCACCTAAATTGAAACTATTGTAATTTTTACAAACACCACAAACAACTCTTCAATCAATTTCTAAATAGTAAAAGTATACCTACATACATAAGCTCTTCTCACATGATAACAAAGAATCACAAATAAATGTTGTTCATCTAGTGAGTCTATTGAGACATTGTCATTTGTCAACAATCATCTCATACCATTGGTTTTAAGTGAAAAGAAACTTCTTTTCAAAAGTTCAATCTTTTCTATACAAAAACAGCATTTACGTTTCAGATTTTCTATCAAAATATCACACGAAATAAATCTTCATCAGGTGGATAACCAAACCAAACCAAACCATTAAATACATATAGGAAAATATAAAAACGAGAGAACAGAGAAAAGAATTAAATTGAGCACTTTACACCACCCACTTAAGTCGGGATGTAGGTTGCGAAACAATAAAGTGTACCTTTTACTAACTCCATATAATGCCTTTCTAATTTGTTCCACCAAATAGCAAAATGCCCAGAGGTGCCAAATTGATCCTAAAATGGCAAAGAATGCGCAAACTAGTCGCGCATACGCATCCCACTTATACACACTTTTATTTTCATTTTTTGCCCCACAGAGCTGGATAATTGTGAAAAGAAAGTAAATATCTGCGGTTTGGTGGTTTAAAATTACATTTTTCAGTTTGAATTTTTATATCTTTTCTGCAAAATTCCAGTTGAGATTCTATTTTGGCGGAGTTATATCTTTCTGAATAGAAAGAAACAACAAAACTTGTTTTCTGAACCCATTTATATTTGTGTCTTGATGGTCGACTAAAGGTTTTGTGTTTATGGAGAAAGTCAAATTATTTGTAAGTGCTGAATAGAATACCATAGATTCAATTCAATTTAATTTTAATTTGATTAGTTTGACAATTGGGTAGATCCGGATTAATTTAAACATCCAGATTTTATCAAGGTCTGATTTTTTAATTCACTTTCTGACTATTTTACATGTAAAAATGTGTTTTGTGCGGCTATAAAAAAAAATGCATCAATCACTGTTCATTTACAGCCGTATTTATAAGATTATCTTATGCTATGTTTCCACCAAAGGTTTATCTCAGATTAGATTTAATAAATCTTTTTGGTGTTTCCACCGCACAAAAAGATTTAAAAAAGATTAAATTTGACAGCACCTTCAAAAATGCAAATGGCGTTCCAATTTTTCTTATGAAGTGCGAATGAGACAGAATGTTTGATTCGTGTGAAACAATGAAGAACTGAATGCGAGTCTCGAATGAATCGTTCAGCACCATGTAAAAATAGGTTAGTTCGATTTGTAAAATTATTTGTCCTAGGAAGATTTAACAAGATTAATTTCTAATCTTCAAGATTTACGAAATAAATTTGTATGGTAAATCTACGAGATTTAAAGGAGATTTAAGGTTAATCTCATTAAATCTCAGATTAGCGCTAGGTGGAAATGTAGCATTAAAGCCAGTTGTAAGAGCATGGTTTAAATTTTGATCCGTGGTTCAGTTATTTTAACGTATTTCAGCAGATTGTCGAAAGTTCAATGAACGATGGTTCATGGTGGATTTACATGTAGATGCATTTGCAGTTTTGAAAAAAAGTAGTGAAGTTAAAATAGCTGAACCTCTTAAAATTAAAAACCACGTTTGTAATAAGACGGTTTTCTTATAATGCTACATTTCCACCTGACGCTAATCTGAGATTTAATAAGATTTACCTCAAATCTCCTTCAAATCTCGGAGATTTACCATACAAATTTATTTCGTAAATCTTGAAGATTAGAAATTAATCTTGTTAAATCTTCCTAGGACAAATAGTTTTACAAATCGAACTAACCTTTTCTTAAATGGTGCTGAACGATTCATTCGAGACTCGCATTCAGTTCTTCATTGTTTCACACGAATCAAACATTCTGTCTCATTCGCACTTCATAAGAAAAATTGGAACGCCATTTGCATTTTTGAAGGTGCTGTCAAATTTAATCTTTTTTAAATCTTTTTGTGCGGTGGAAACACCAAAAAGATTTATTAAATCTAATCTGAGATAAACCTTTGGTGGAAACATAGCATAAGACAGTCGTTAAGTAATACATACTCAAAAAACGAACTTCTGAAAAATTTTAAATATGTATATATATTTATTTATATGTATATACATTGATATGTACATATATGTACTTTATTTAATAATATTAACTACAACCTCAAAGACAAGGTTTAGACAGCAAAATATTTCTGGATTCGATTGAAAATTATATTTTCTTGCACGAATAATGTAATAATGCTAACGTCACTAAATTTGTTAGAAATAAGATTTGCAATTTTATCAAGACTAGGCGCCCAATTCGGAAAGCGTGAATGATTTTGTGTGAACACATCCTATTCACGCCCAAATCATCCATAACATTCACGACGGCAACAACAAATTATATTGGGGTACTTTTTGATATTATTCGTTAGGTAGGTGCATAGAGAGCCTTAACAAAATTTTCGACCTTTCTGCGTAGGCCGCCATCTTGTATTTTAGAAAAATTAGTTTTTGTTAAATATGTACCTCGCATATTTTCAACTTTTGTGTCATTTCTTGCAAAATTTTACGTTATCATTTCAATATTTAATTAAGAACTGATGAATACTTAAACAAGAATTGTACTTAATATAAACTAAAACAAAAATTATTGTTATTTTTTTCCAAGTTTCCAGGGACTTTAACTAATCACAAACTTGATTCTTTACGGAATGAGAAATTTTATCCCACATAGGATAAAATCTATCAAGCCGATAGAGAGTTCATGGTTTGATTTTAGCTTCAAATAGGTTATCAGGGTAAGAGAAGAAAGCTTCCTTTGTTGTAAAGTCAACCCTATACTGAGGAAAACCGGATCAAGTTCAAACAAGCTAGAAAGACCTGTAACGGCCATATTCAAACGAGCAAAATTTTTGCATGACCAGAAACTAAGGCAAAAAATACTACAGTGTCCCAAAGGTACTAAACATTTTTAGTTATTTCTAAAAAAAATTAGAAATACCCATTGTCTTCGGTTAAAACACTCGTCTTCAATGACACTGCTTATATTAGCTCAGTTGATAAGGTCAATTTGCTGTTAATTCGACGCTGCCAGAGAGTGTCACAATTCCTCCTGTACTTGCGCTAATAATTTCATGAGGCGAATCTTCTTTCGCACTCGTGTAGTGAATAGAATTCTAAAAGATCTTGATATACACAAATCTGCTGATCCGGAAAGTGTCCCTCCCATTGTTCTGAAGAGGTGTTGTTCAACACTGGCAAAGCCACTGCGTTAGCTTTTCCATCTGCGCTATTCTTCTGGTCTCTTTCCGAGTGGATGGAAAACAGCATTTGTCCAGACTGTCCCTAAAAAAAGCGAATCTTCTTCTCCCTCTAACTATCGTCCAATTGCACTTGCGTCCCTTCTCTCCAAGGCCATGGAAGTGCTGATAAATTATCAGCCTAAGAAATATCTCGAAGAACGAAAGCTTCTTAATCACCGGCAGTATGACTTTCGTAGCAATAGGTCCAATAGGTTATCTGATGGTATATCTCTCCGAGCAGTGGAACAAATCTTTACATCGTTTTGGAGAAAGTAAGATTATTGCCTTTGATATTTCAAAAGCATTTTATAGAGTTTGGCATCAAGCTCTCTTATGGAAAATGCGTGCATTTGATATTGATGAATCTCTTCTTCGTTGGGTTAGGAATTACCTTTCGGACCTTTCAATACAAGTCGTGTTGGACGGTTCAAGTCTGATATTCATAAAATAAATGCTGGTGTGCCTCAGGGCTCCGTTTTGTCTCCGACTCTCTTCCTTATTTTTATAAATGATCTTCTGTTTGAAACTTCTAATCCATAAAATTGTTTTGCAGACAACAGTACCCTCAGCTTTTCATATTTGTTTCAAGATTCACCTCCTTATTCTTCGGATATGAAACTTGAACGGCAGCGTATGATAAGCTCAAAATTGTCAAATGGGGAATAAAAAACCGCGTAGAATAATAATAATTCAAAAACTCAATGCGTTAAAGCGAAACCTCTACCCCCTATGCCACTATCCATGAGTGGCACTGGCATCGAGGAAATTGAATGATGTATATATGTATATTTGAAATAAACAAAAAATACATGTAGTTCTGTACTAAAATTAATAAAGTTTTAAATAGTAAACCGATCCCAGACACGAAATAACATCAATAAAAATCCAAACAAAAATCAATCCATAAACGTAAATCATTTGTCATCAAGTTCCTTGGATGTATTCTCTTCGCAAAGATAGAAAAGATTTTCTTTCTACAATTACCTTATCATATAAATGAGTTTAATTCCTCAAATACCACACACTACTAAACCAGTCATTTCTGCACAGTAATCTTGTTCCGGCGCGCGGCCTGGTTTAAAAAAAAAAGCCTTGATAATTTTTTTAACGACAGACCTTTTACTTCAAAGTTTAATCTTGTTTACTATGCTAGTCGCAAAATACAGTTTATGCGGATTCCCAAATAGAGTCAAAATTTGAAATGCAGCAAAGTTAGGGAAGGCGTATTAAGCCACCACTTGCTGTCTATCAAACGATTGACCCATAAAGAACTTAAAACTGTAACGACCATAAACGAAAGTCGTGCAGTATATGCAAACAGACACCAGGCGGAAGGCACGCATGTGCTATTCTTGATGATGGCGGACTTGACAACAAAGTGACTGGACTGATAAACAAAAAAAAGTATGTTTATTTGGTTTATTTTAGCATAAGAATTTTGTTAAATGAGTAGTTGGTACTTTAAGTGATGAAGTTATTTTTTTGTTGGTGTTTTTTTTACATGGAAAAATTGTTTGCCTTTCTATACATACATGCTTTTGATACGGCTTGAAATTAACCCGATAAAATCAGAACACTGCCACTGCACATAGGCTAACCTCACTACCTTCAATGAGAGAATTTACATCAGCCAAGTAGTGGGCTGCTTGCAGAATCAGCACTTTCATCAAATTATCATTTCTTTTTTTTTTAATTAATCCGATTTCGAAAAATAAAACACAAAATTTGCATTCCTTGCATTATTTAGTCGTCGTTGACAAAAGGCAAAAAGAAAACTTCATTTCGAAAGTAAAATTTGCTAAACAACAGTTGTGCTTTCAAAATTAAGTTAAATCTACCTTAAGTAGAAGGCTTATCATAAATTTTGCATCGCGCACATGTCCATGTCGCACTTCTAGCTTAACACTTACTTTGCTATGGATGAAAATACAGTGGGGTCTTTTAAGAGAAAAAGAGTGTTATGAGTCAGAATTCTTGCAGCCCAAAATCGCTGCCCTAAATGTAGCCCAATATCTAAAATTTTTAATATTGTAATATTTTCTCAGGTTCGTTAATAAAACTTATTTACTTTATTCAAAACGTCCACTAATTTATTTCACAAAATAAGACACTTTACTTTTCTTACTACAAACAAAACGATTTATTATTCACCAATGAAACTAATTCACAAACTTTACTTTTCACTTTTATTACAACCAACTTTATTCATTCACGATTAAAAACAAACTGTCTCGCTGCCGGTCAAACATGTGCCTTTTATAGTTGTTTGACAAACTCTGGAATTAAGTAGAAGGTTCTGGTCTCTGCCTCCAGAGCTTTCCGTTGGGGAAATTTCCCAATAATTTCCCTTCCAAAAGCTTTTAGTTGACAGCTGGTGTATCTTCTATAATCCAGCAGATGGCGCTTCTTTCGTTTGAGAGTCGCTATAATTATAGCTAAGGGGTATGTTTGCACTGCGACCGTAAGCTCTATTGTGTCCGATTGTTGGCTGTTGAAAGCTGTTATAGCTCAAATGTGAAAGTCATTACAATATAACTATTCAACATTCTTCTTGTTTTTTTTTACCAGTTTTATCGATGTGAGAGTTACAGAACGTGGGCACTGTTCTACCAATCTCGAAGCGCAAGAATTTGAACAGCAAATCAGAACAGTTTAAAACAGAAAATATCTCATTAAACAGCAAAAAGTAGTTGAACTTTTCTGTTCCAAGCTGTTCGGAACAGCCTTCAATTAACGAAAATTGTAGTAGAATTATAGAAGATTATGCCTGTGAACTGTTTCTAACTAAACAGAACTGTCTGGGGCATATTCAAAGATGTAGTATATGCTGTTGCTAGGCTAATCTGGAGTTTATCATATTGAAACTTCATCAGGTCCATGGGCGTGCCACCCAAAAACAGAAATGTATTATCCGAGGTACTGCTTCTTGCCAGGAACTGACAAATCATCCAAGAGTATACTTGTCATGAATAAGTGCTTCTCATCGAGCCTTTCGGACTTGGTAAAAAAACTGTAGGTCCCCTCCATTCCTGCCAAACAACACGCACCCAGTAATGGTTGAGAGTTGTAAGTCACTAGGCCCTGGTTCTCCGCGAACTGTTGCGTCACCCAATTTACTTTAGGCTCTCTCGGCTAGAGTTTACTAAAAAAGAAATAGTTTTAGTACGAAACTAATTAAAAAGTACTCGAAATTTCGAATGTTTCAGTTAATTATTGCTATAAAACTGTAAAATTGTTGAGTATTATCAGTATGAACTTAACATAAGTGTATTTAAAGTTTTACGAACTTGTGTTTAAATTAACCAAAACATAAATATTTCTGGAATTCAAAGTTATATCTACATCTCTATTGTTAAGATACATAACTTGTATGAACCCCACTGTTCAAAACCTGCAAGCATATTTACAAGTCACTTTCTTGTGAAAAATTTGATTCCCTACTCAGATAGACACTGAAATTTTCTTTCTATAATCGCACTGATGCTGGAGTCAAGCCAGGAATGAGTGGTGCGGTGGTGACGGTATTTATGCTGATGGTCATAAAGTTGTTATAGAAATGGTAGAGTTTTACTTCGTTTGTCCATCGTTTTACGCTTTGACCTTCTTCGGCACTATAGGCAACTCTTGAACTTGCCCTGCATTATATCGTGCTTTGGAACAGCACTTCACCGCCGCCGTCAACTTTAAGTCTAGGTATGTATAGGTACGAGCTATAGTTGTTAGGGTATGGCATGATCGTGTGACTGTCTACGGAAAATGATCTAAATTTGCCTCTCTCTAGTAGATCAGACAAAAGTATTGTAACCGACTTTATTTCAAGACTATACAGGTGCTAGTTTTTGTTTCTCTTCGTTCCGCAACGAGTCTTTTGTCAATAGAATTAATACAAGGGCGTATCGCAAGTTTAAATTGGGACATTTCCGCTTAATACTAATCTGAGATTTAATAAGATTTACCTCAAATCTCTTTCCCGAAGATGTACAATAGCCCTGTTTGTTAGTGCATTTTTATATTCGCTTGGAAAAATGTAGCATGTTTAATACAAAAACAATATGGACTTATACCAAATTGTTGTTGTATTTAAAATGCTACTTTTTCTAATGCTACATTTCCACCTAACACTAATCTGAGATTTAATTAGATCTACCTCAAATCTAAATCTCGAAGATTTACCGTACAAATCTATTTCGTAAATCTTGAAGATTAGAAATTAATCTTGTTAAATCTTCTTAGGACAAATACTTTTACAAATCGAACTAACCTATTCTTATATGGCGCTGAAGGATTCATTCATGACTGAATTCAGTGTTTCACAAATGAAAAATTCTATCTTATGCTATGTTTCCACCAAAGGTTTATCTCAGATTAGATTTAATAAATCTTTTTGGTGTTTCTACCGCACAAAAAGATTTAAAAAAGATTAAATTTGACAGCACCTTCAAGAATGCAAATGGCGTTCCAATTTTTGTTATGAAGTGCGAATGAGACAGAATGTTTGATTCGTGTGAAACAATGAAGAACTGAATGCGAGTCTCGAATGAATCGTTCAGCACCATGTAAAAATAGGTTAGTTCGATTTGTAAAACTATTTGTCCTAGGAAGATTTAACAAGATTAATTTCTAATCTTAAGATTTACGAAATAAATTTGTATGGTAAATCTACGAGATTTATAGGAGATTTAAGGTTAATCTCATTAAATCTCAGATTAGCGCTAGGTGGAAATGTAGCATTACTTAGTCTTCATAAGAAAAAATGAAACACCATTTGCATTTTTAAAGGTGCTGTCAAAGTAAATTTTTGGACAAGAGAAGTGAGGGGTCAGAGATCCCGCCACTTCTCTTGTCAAGAAACTGCTGTGAGACCGGTCTCAATCTAAACACCGTCTTACTAAAATTCCCCATATTACAACACTTTGACATTTACAAATGTCAAAAAAAGTGTATTTGTTAGGCTTACTGTTTTAGTCGTGTTTAGCTAAGGAAATAGGTTTAACACGGTTCTAGCAAAAAAACTGTTTTTAAATAATTCAAACGTTTACGTTAGTGGGTTAACTGTTCTAAGGTAAGCGAAATGTTAAGTAAGTACCATACTTATATCTACCTAAGTTGGCGGGAGCTCTAAGACTTCTTTGAACGAACACACTAAGATCTGCAATAAAATTTTAATCTGATTCCATGTTGTTTGTATTTAAGTGTTAAATATTGATCCAGATCAGATCATGTACCATCTTAATTTTGTAGTCTCTTACCCCCATATTATTCACTCTGAATTTAAATTGGATTTAAGAAAGTTTTTAATCCAACAATTAAATCCGGATTTATTAAATCCAAAAATTTAAATCCATGTCCATATTTTTCACTCTGAACATGCCTTAAATCCAATGGATTTAAAATGCCCTTAATACAGATGTAAAATGTATTTAAATCCAGATTAAGATCGTTAAATCCAAATGTCAAATTTACGAAATGTCAAATTTACGAAATGTCAAATTTCTCCCGTGAAACTTCTTGTTTACTTTAATTAATTTATTTCACTATACATAGATATGTCTGTTCGCGTACCTCCCAAAACTACAAATTTCTACGAATTTAGCCCAAAGTTCTGTTAAAGCTCATATAAAAAAAAATATAATTCGTAGAAATTCGTAGTTGTGGGAAGTACACCAACAGACATGTTGATTCTGCGAGCGCACAAACAATCAGAAACTTGAAATGTCAAGAAAAAGTGAATTATATGAAATTGTGTTTTAATCTGGATTTAAGTACTAAACTGACCTCCGAAGGGCAGTTTAAAACCAATTGGATTAATCGAGATTGGATTTAAAAAAATTTGATTTAAAATACTTTTAATCTGGATTTAAGTTTTAATCTGGATTAAACGAGTGAATAATATGGGCGTTAGCAACGGAACTGGTACACCCATATTTAAAAAGACAGACTAATGCGCACTTCTTTTAAACGAAAAATGGTTGACTCCTTGCATATGTATGTATGTACTTATGTTAAGTAGTCCTGCCATGTAATTACAACACAAGCAACTCTGTTGAGTCTGTCTAGGCCTGTAGGAGAAACATCCTCCCCCCTAGCTACGTCCTTGTTTTACTTTCTAATGAGACAAAACCCTATGTCTTTAATTCTAAGTATATATAGTTTTGATAAGATTTCCTAGGTACGAGACCATAAGCAATGAAAAGTGAAGTTTTTCTATTTGAATATTATGTATGTACAATTAGTAATGATCGGTAACTTTTTAACTGTCACTTTGACTACTGTCATAGACTTTTAATTGTTTACATAAGGTATTATCATAACTTTAATTTACATAGGTTTTATAGTTATTTTTTAACGACTCATTTTAAGTAGAAAATTAACAAATAATAGAAGCAATAAGTTTGTAAAATGACAATTAATAAAATAGTTAACCATCAATTTGCGGATGGTTCAAAGGAAAGTGAGAAGAAGAAGAAGCTTTTGATGAATGCTGCGGTATTGTAATTTTTATTTCCATTTATTTCCTATTCTAAGAGAAAAACAAGATGTTGATGGATGGACAATGATAAATTGCTTTAAGCAAAAGTGAAAATTTAAATGTAGACTATTGGTTATATGGTAAAGTCTGATTATGCTGATGATAATAACGGAGAAGAGAAATTTTTACTGTCGTCTACACAGTCTGTCGTTCGTGTTTATGTTTTATTTTTTGTTATCTTCTTTAATCGATGAAAAAATCTTTAATTGTTAGAAAATCACCAGACTAAATTTTTTATAGAGATAAATTCCAGTCGATATGGAACTTTAGGTTTAGATTTTGTGTATGGAGTTTGTGAGGTTGAAAAAGTGAATTCACTTGTTTAATGGCAGCGCTTATGCTTAAGGCTTATTACGCAGCTGATGCGAAATGAAAAATCCCATACATAAATGATGCAATGAAATCATAAACGATAACATTTAGTTCTACTTTTCGTTTTGCACTTTATTCGACGAGAGCAATTGATAATTGTAGCAGATTTTTTCGAGAAGTCTACACTAATTTTTTGCACATACCTAATTAACTACCCGGACCATTTATTGTGTTCGGAAATATGACATTTTCATGTTAATAGCTTATAGTGATTTTTCTGCGATTGTTTTTATTTTATTTTTTTGCAATTCTTGAATCTCTATGAATATTTTCCACAGGAAAATTCATTTCTCATCAGCTGTGCACTAGACTTTAGAGAGATCTCTGTTACAGTCCTTACACATTCAATTATTGTTTCTGAAAAGTTTGTTTGTTTGTTGTTTGACACAGATCGAGAATTGACCCCCTGATAACTTACAATGGCTGAACAGGGGGTCAATTCTCGATCTGTGAAACTGTGAAGTGATAAATATGATAACGCCTTCACGCCAAATGCGATTCTCGAAGTGTGAAAAAATGAAAACAAATGCCAAAATGTTTTCATATGATAATTCGTTTATCACAATCATTTTATTCTGTGAAAACCTATGAAAAGAAAATGATAAACTGAAACAAATTGTGCTCATTTGATACACCCAAGTCGCCATCTTGGTCTTTTTCTATGAGCAAGTGGTAGCATTTTTCATGTTAGTACTTTTTAGAACTCACTTTGACAGCTGTTTTTCGTAACGAATTCCGGAATCGCCTTGTGCGTGTTTGTGAAGTGATAAAATGAAAAACTCTGTGAAAACTGAAATGATAACTTTGTTTTCATTTCACAGTTTCACAGATCGAGAATTGACCCCCATAATGGAGACGAGGCTGCAACTGGAACAGCAGTTGGAATAGTTGTCAAAATGTTGAATACACACAAATTCAATGATACGAACACAACACGGGCGGCGCAGCTACAGACGGAATTGTTGAATTAAATTTGCAAAAGTTTCACAGGTGAATTTAAATGACATCAACTGTCAGAAAGCTGTACAGCTCATTGTGGGTGCAAAAATAAAAAATCGCGTACGATATTTTTTGACAGCTAATAAAGCTGAAGCTCCAGTTCTAGTTGCAGGACTCTATTCTGTTCAGGCAATAAGGTGCCTTTGCCCTGAGCTGGGATCTGCGAATGCGAATAAATTTATTTAGGCAATTCCAAGTGTGAAATCAACAAATTCTTGTTTAACTTTTTGACAGAGTGAATAAACGATCGTATCTAAAGTAGCAGGGCCTAAAATAAGTTAAAATTTGTATATTTTCTCGCGACCGACAAGTTGTTTTCTATGAACTGTCAAACACGAATAACGCAATCCACAGCTTCAGGACGCATTCCATAGATCTGCGAATGAAAAATTCACCCGAATTTTACCTCAAATTTTGTTCAGCACCCAATTAACTGGTTTATTTTATTTGATAATTCGCCTCTGCCAATGACCACTCATGTAAAATATATGTCAAAAATCGCAATTCGCAGCTCATATGCAAGACACTTAACTCGTTAAATTCCACGTTCAATGAACTGACGACTTCTTAACGAACATACGGATAGGATACAGTTGAACAAATTATGTATTATTCCATATATATAATGTATAATCTACATTGCATAAATCCTTGCATTTATTTGACACAACATGACACGAGCTGTCAAACTGACACTGGAAGTAGAACGTTTCAGATGTCTGGATAGTACCTACTGGAAGCCTGTAAATGCATGAATCTGAAATAAATACGCCGTCACGACTTTAAACGACAGTTAAAATCTCGCCGGGGCCTCCTGTAGTACCTCGTGGCTTGATGGTTAGTGCGTAGGACTGTCATGCCGAAGGTGTGGGTTCGATTCCCAGCCGTGCCACCTAAAAACAGAAATGTTTTATTCGAGGTACTGCCTCTTTCGAGGAACTGACAAATCCTCCAAGAGTATACTTGTCATGAAAAAGTGCTTCTCATTTAGCCGTTCGGACTCGGCAAAAAACTGTAGGTCCCCTCCATTCCTGCCCAACAAACACGCACACAGGAATGGTTGTGAGTTGTAAGTCACTAGGCCCTGGTTCTCCTCGAGCTGTTGCGCCACCAAATTTTTTATTTTTTATTTTTATTTAAATTTTAATAGTTCAAAGATATATCTTAATATAAGTTGTTTAAGCTGGCAAATATAGAGTTTATCATATTGAAACTTCATCAGGTAAACTCCAGATTTGTGTAGCAACAGCTTAAACAACATTTACATATGAATTTGCCCCAATTAAGGTTTACTAAGGAACCTGGGTAAAATATTACAATATGTTTGTCTTTTTGAATATGTTTGAGAAGTTTTACCACATTCAAATACTTTTCGTTTAATAAGTCCAAACAGGAATAAGTTGAAGTCCTTATGTACATACCTACATAAATATCTTTAAAATATAAACTGAAACACAAATGAGATCCATTAAAATTTGACTTTTTTAATCAACATCAATGTTGACCCAATTTCGGGAAACCGACGAAAACAATTTTCTCCTTAAGTCCTGTTTCTTCTGCTTTAAAGAGATGGCTTTATGCTATCATCAATTATTATTAAACCTCCACACACTTCCACATCCCAATTTGTAGGTATAACCTTATAAATACCTTTTTTTATAATAAAATTTACACGCCAACATGCCAACGTAGAAGAAGAACAAACCAACCAAAAATATCAATTTGCCAGCAACTCGCGTCGAAATAATAACGCGGAAGTTCCAGGTTCCACCGAAGTTACCCACCGAAGAATCCGAATACATAAGACAGATAAGACAGGCACAGATTACATTTACAATTTACATAACGTGTAAAAAAGTTCGATGGTTGTCGTTGTGTCGTCTAAGGAATATTGTGCAGCCTCCACAACGCCGCGCGCCCGCCGCAGCCGTCGCGTTGTTGTGGACCGCTGCAAGATGATACGCTGAGAAGTTCTGCGCTACCATGATATGCCAAGATGAAGGTTCTTGGGTTTTGGTTTATGCGTGGAATGCATTGTGGTGGCCGGCACTATGCCTACGGTTGGCCATCAAATGGCGTGGTGTAGGACATAAACGCATTTATGCAAGCATAATAAGGTGAAATTTTTGGGGAAAAACTGGGTAGAATGGTGTGGTAGTTGAAAATTCTGACCTCTTTGGGAATACAGCTTTCACAACTTCTTTCCAATTTTTCAGTCGTAATTTTTAGTTTCTGCGTTTCTGTGTTTAGCTCAGCGCTCAGGCTCTATTCTTTTTATATCTCTCAACTTTTTTGTTGTTGTCATATTGAAGCTGAATGCTGTTAAACTGTCCCCCAAGAGGGAGAATCAAGTGGAAAATTGGTCTAACTTGACACACGAAGTTTAAAAAGAATTAAAAGATGAGGGGAAGTGATGCTAGTGCATAAGTTTGATGCACCCAAACAAAGTGCCTGTCTTATACGAATCCCCACCGGTCATTAGGTGTTATTATAATATTCATCTCCATACACAATCTACAAGATGCGATGGGTGTGAAAAATTGATATGAGTGTATCTCATTATCTTGTTGCTTGTTTGAAGAGAAAAAAGTGTCATAACATGATCACTGACGATGACGGCGACACGGAGAAGGGAAATACATAGAAGAGTTCTGGGTTTGTTGGTTATGGTTGGTTTTTGGATTAAGAATAGAGCTATGTTTGCTTTGAAATTATGTTTGTATACTTTGAATATTTGCTTTCCATTTTAACGGTTTCATTGATAATTTCGGCATGAATGAAGCCAGTTTATAAGTAACTATCTGATTGAATAAACAGATAGGTCACGAAACACTATCACAAATTGGAAGGTTCCTATAAAATATAATTATATATGTATAAATGCGTATAAATCATATTTATTAGGTAATTTAATGTTAATTTAAATTTGAAGCTGTTTATTAATGACTTTGCTTAGAATGAAGAAAGTTCTGTGATGATCCAAAGCGGGCGAGATATATGACTTGAAAAATATAAGCGAACCACCTTTTAACGATCTATAATGAAGAGGTACGAGTCAATATTTAATACTGAAGCGCCCGTGTTGCTGTAACTTTTTATTGCTTCTAGTTTCGATTAATGAAAAGTGTGCTCATCAGCTTTATTTTGGTGTATTTAAATATCATTTCACGTTTTCACAGGAAGTGAAATTTCACTTGAAACGCTCACATTTTCATTGAAAAATTCCAAAGAAATTGAAGGAGCTGAAAGCCATTACGGAAATCGCCTATAATAAGTTTTTCGATGACTGCAAAAAAAAAAAAAATGCTGGCGTAAATGTGTGTTTCATCAAATCGTTAGATCTTAATAATGGGGTCCGAGAGATATTCATGTTCAAAACACTTATAATAAATAAATTGGGTGGCGCAACAGCTCGTGGAGAACCAGGGCCTATAGTGACTTACAACTCTCAACCATTCCTTTGCGCGTGTTGTTGGCAGGAATGGAGGGGGTCTAAAGTTTTTTTCCGAGTCCGAACTGCTAGATGAGACGCACTTATTCATGACAAGTATACTCTTGGAAGGTTTGTCAGTTCCTCGCAAGAGGCAGTACCTCGTATAAAACATTTGATTGAAATAAATAGGAGACTGTGTTAAAAAAGACCGAACTTGGTAGAAATATACACTATGGTCGTGCTAAGATTTTACCAATTTTATTTAGCAGGAATTTCATGTTGAAATAATATGATATCTTGTTAAATTAACGCCCCACCACGGGGTAAGCCTTGACGTGGTGGTGGGGCTTATTGCCCGGTGACTACTACGATGAAACCTAGAGGCTAGAGCTATGCTATCGTGGAACTATTTTCTGCAGAAGGGCCTTGGTCGACAGGTTGAAGTAGAGTAGACTGTTACTACTATAATTACATTGCAACTAAAGAGTGCTGCCAAGGCAATCCGACGATTGGGCGGCAGTGAATGGGATCAACGATGGCGTCTACGGTTACAGTTTCCAGTAAGGCTGACCTGCTTGGTGAGTACCTTTATGGGCTACTCCGATTTCTCGAAGCTCAGGCCTAAAAAGAGCTGTTTATCCGGCTCTCCACTCATAGAGTTATTTCAGATTGTGGTCCTTCTGGATGGGGGCTGTGCGTCGGGGTAAGTTCCTTTCCATGAATAAAATATATGGTTCCGAAAAAACAACACGTCTCGGATATGGATGATTTTAATGTTGGTGACCCCAGCAAACGAAATAAGGACAACAAATTTCGGATCTGCACGTGGAATTTACTGTCCTTATACAGACCATTTGATGCCCTATTCCCCAACCGGGGGTGACAGGACACGATGATGGTACAGACCATGTGCTACCAAAAAATTAGTGGACACCCTGGATATGCTTAAGGCTGATGTTACAGCTATGCAAGAAGTGCGATTGGATGGGGAGGACATACGAAGGAAATCGTGTGACAACTACTACGGAAAGTGCTATAATGAGCAGGATCAGCGACTTTTGTATTGTTGTGAGTTTGTGATAAGAAGAAGACTTAGGCAAGAAGTATTAGGCTTTCAAAGTGTAAGCGAGCACCTGGTCACAATCCGCATCAAAGCCAAATTCAAGAACATCACGCTGATCTGCATCCACGCCCCCACAGAAAAGAGAGAAGACACAACCAAAAAAGCAAAAAGAACATGTACGATATGTGCCCTAAGTACGACATGAAGATAATTTTCGGAGACTTCAATGCCAGATTCGGAAAGGAGAGCATCTTTGGGTTAACATTTCGGACACAGCCTGCACGACGAAACTTCCGATAACGTACACCAAGATGGTGAAATGCCATCATAGCTAGTACTCGTTTCCCACACCGTGATATACACAAAGAGACTTGGCGATCTTGTGATAAAAAAAAACTGTCAACCAAGTTGATCACATCGCGATAAACGCCAAACATGCTTCCTGTATCTTGAATGAGTGAGCTTTCCGAGGGGCAAACATAGACTAGGACCACTATTATTTAATTTTAAAGTCGCATATGATACAATGGATAGAGACGAATTATACACAGCCATGTCTTATCTTGGTACCCCTGCCAAACTCGTCCGCTTGTGGAGGAAGACGATTAATTAACAATTACTATCCCCTCAAAAAACATTCTTTTACATCCTCGATATTTGGTAAAAAACGGTATCGAACTTGAAGTGTGATTAATAGGTTTAGGAATCACAGGCCAGGTTTATATTGTAAATACGATACGGCCGTATTGGGTTGACCTAAATACCAATGTTCCTGTGGATTGTTTTTTACTTGTCTTAAGTGCCACTGGTATTGCTTTGATGAGAAGCTTCTTCTGCAGAAAGCTTAAGTCGTAAAAGAATCCTCATGAATCGTTTACGTGCTATGAAGACACATTTTGTGTGTAGAGAGCCTTTAAGTTTTAAACTAAAGCTGCTACAACATAGCTATAAATCTACAAATCCTGGAGGCATAAAAGCAAGTGCGTGCAACCCTTTGCCAAGTGCCTTAATAGAAAGTTTCGCTTAAAAATGCTAAGTTGCTTTAAAGAGAACAAAATCCCACGAATAAAATGTCCACTTGAATTTCCAACTCAAACCGACAACGACGAAGCCTACTTCTACTTTTCGCAAAGCAATATATAGGCAGGCACACCAAGCGTAAGTATGCAAACTGTTATTCAAATACAAGGGTCATTCAGTCATCCCGCAAAATAGCATAAAAACAATCAATGTTATTTTAAGCTTCTCGAGATATGGTGTTTGACCTAGTGTTGGTGTTTGTTCTTAGATTGAATTTGAGATTCATGGTCCTCCAGACTGACAGTGCGCAGCTATGCACAGGAATTGGGTCGCATCTTTTATATCCACTCATTTTTATTGAAAGAAAGAAGGCTCAACGTCTTGTCGGTCATTCGTGGGTTAGAAGAAGTGCCCCATCAAATAACATCAACAACAACAACAAACAAACAAAAAAACACATCCCAATCAAAGTGAAGATTTTCGCAAATGTTTGGTGAAATTGTTGTAATATGTTCTGGGTTCCATGACAATCCTAATCAACAACAATTTGCTGCAGACCAAATGGAATTTATAAATCCGTGTGTATTCACTTGCGTACTCTGTTAGTGCCGCATGACATTTGCTCGTACTATCGACTTTAATGTGTTGTGCTTAAGATACACTGTCGATGATGAATGAAGGGGAACATCACATCTTCCTCATGGTCATATTGTCTTCACAAAAAATAAAAGGCACAAATGGGGAAAAACAAAAACAAAAAAAAAAAAAAAAATACACTCAGTGGAGCGCGATGTGATAAACTTTCTACTCGGACATCTTATCTTTGACCATAGAGTATACCTGGGTTATTCTTTGTTGGTTGGTTGATATTTTTTTTTCTCCAGTTTGCATAGGTTTTTTGTTGTTTTATTTTGTTGAAAGCAACCTATAGGTATATTGCTGAGGCAATAATATAAAGATTTGATTCCGATCGAGGGATTTTATGATGAAATCCTGTCAGAATTCGATCTATACTACTCCTTCCTTTGTCTTCGATCCTACCCCATATCCATATCACAATTCAATTCAATTAACTCGATTCAATCAAATTTTTTTCATAAGTTCTATGACATACACGAATCTGCTGACCCAGATAGTATTTTTCCCAGGTGCTGATCCAGAATTTCGTTCCAGGGGGGAGGGGGGTGCGTTAATTTTCGTGTAGCCTTGTTATCTATGCTGGGGTCACGCCACTGCAAAATTGTTTACAAAGTTTCCACAATCCTGATGAGGACTTCAGAAAATTGGATTACACCTTCATGCGCTCTACACAACTGGTCACACAAAGCGATGTGTGCCTCGAACAGTTGGTACTTTTGAACTTCGCGAAATGAAGTTATGTAGTTTGTGGCTGTAGCATGCTGTCTTTAGAGCGTTTTTTAATTCCTTTTGGATCTTCGTAGCACTACATCGAATTTCGGAAAGCATCATGAAACATCGGCATGTTCCTATTCCAACCCATGATGTTCGAGTTCGAATGAAAGTTTCAGCCTCATCTTTAGTTAATTTTGGCAATGGCCTTGCCAATTAAGGGCCGACGTACGGAAATATAAGTATTATTGCATTAGCCGTGTGTTCCATAATGCAGTTAGCTAAAGTCTCATGTTCGAAAACATCATCTCCGGTGCGATTCTGCAGTAAAAAATCGAGTTGACGGCAAAAATATTGAGAAGCCAGATATGGGGTAGGTTAGGGTTCGTAAACGTCAAATGCATGTGCAAAAAAATTGTTTGACGTTGATCAGAAAGACTGCGCAAGCAGTATGATTGCATATTTGATTCGCGGCAAAAAAAAGACAGTAATTTGACAGTCAAACTGAAGTTTACTAGACGTTTTTGAAAACTGTCGAATACAACTATCCCTAGGTGAAGAATTTCCATCCAACTTCTTTTCGGCAGTAACTGCAGTAAGTCGTTTTCTGGCTTCTCTCCAATCTTCTTCAAGGGATTTTTACATTTGACATTTATGGAAGGAAAAAGCTCCAGTAAATAGTTCATTATTTTAAGTAAGTGTATGTGTCATTATGAAGATGGATTCTGACATTCTGACAACAAAATACTTGAAGTGATATCAAAAGATAAAAAAACGAAACCACAAAAGTCTCGAATTGCATATATTGAAGCAAAATTATAGTCAGGTTATCCAAACACAAAAATAATGTTAGTATGACACAAGACAAAACTGACGTTTTCGTAAATTATAGATGACGTCAAACCTATACTTTATATTTAAACATTTGCATTGAAGTTGTAATCGTCAAAGCTTTATTTAAATGTATTAGTTCACCCTAGCTCGTATGACATCTGCCATATTTTTTCTTCAGAACTGTCATTGAAATGAAATGAAAGTTTCACGTTACGAAAAAGGCATTATGAATTTTTTCCGCTTCTATTTAGTGAAAAAATTTTATCAGGTGATATTCTGACACAAGTGCACTTGAATTATAATGCTAAAAAAGATTTTTCTTGACTAGAGCCGGATTACACTATTCGTTTTTTTTTTCGGTATGTTTCGTCTTTTTCACAGGTACGTACCTTCGTGATTACACGTTTTGTCAACAAACGAAAGAAGTCTATTCGAGATATTGATGTTCATTTATTGGAAAATAGACAGAAATAATAATTAAAAACATTTTCAAAGTTTACAAGCATCATCCCTTGTTGAGGCCAAGTCATAAACGTCAAAGTTCAACTGGAAAAAGTATTGAAATTTTCTTACGTGCTTTCGTTTCTTCGTTCCCTACATTTTTACACCTCTCATTATATGTGACAAAACACTAAACGACCGAAAAAAACGAATCGTGTCTCTTACTTTCCAGTCAATATTATATCAGGTGACTAATCAGAGACTTGAAACTTGCCTTACTTTCTTTTATCTTGGGTCGTATGAACGTCCCCAATGATTTTAGTGCGACACTTATAGTCCAGTTATATTAGTCATAATAGGTCTGTTCGTGTACTTCGCAAAACTGTAGTTTTCTACCCATTTTAGTCCAAAATTATGTCAAAGTTCATTCAAATAAACGAAATTGAAAAAAAACGTTGGACTAAAACGGGCTATTTTGGGAAGTATACGTACGAACAGAGGTAATATTTAGCATAGTTCTGGAAAAATCGCAGACAGCTGGATTTTGGCATATATCTTCCTCATAGCATTCTAAGGAAACTGTAAAAATTCCACACCGATATGAGCGCCGCTAACGATGTTACGAGGGGAGATATTGTTTAAAACTCATGTGCGGAGGCCTCCAAAAAAAATCGAAGCCTAGTTTGTAGCTTTTTCCATAGGACTATAGCTGTGTCGAGATAATTCAATCGGTAGAGTTGCGAATTTTATGTTTCTGAATGAAATCAACTATTTTACATCCCGTTAAAGTTTGAGTACACAAGTTCGTTTTTCTTGCGTGGAGTGCCCCAGGAAAATAAGAAAAACAATTATTTAAATATTTAAGGAAAGCACTCCACCGATCCGAGCTCCGCTACATTAATCACACGGGGTCAAAGGTCACAAAACATGGTATTTTCATAAACAAATACTTTACCGAACCACCAGCTTACAATAATATTTATGGGGTCATCTTAATTAAGGTGGTAGATTGGATGCGCCCAAAAACTATTCAAAAACAACACCCTGACTTCCATCAGCTTTAAAACGGCATGCATACCATTGCATCAGTGTGTTAGAATGAAAGTATGTATGTACTTAAAAATGCCTACTTAGTGGAACAGCCTCTGGGATATGTATCCAAGAGCATCATCATCTTACATCTCACAAGAGAAGGCGGAAATTGGTTAACAACAAAAAAAATCAGCAAAAGCGGCGAAAATAAAATTGAGATGAAGATGAAGAGCCAACAACAATTCCATAAAACAAAACAAAACAACAAAAAAAAAACTTCCAACAACTTAAAGTCAAATAAAAAAGAAAGAACCAACGACTTTCTTAATTCTTTCTTTCTCTGAATGTGTGTTTGCTTTGGGCTGTTTTGTATGCGAAGTGACCAAATGCGAGAGTGAGCCCCAGTCCCAATCCCAATCTCAACTTTGCACTGAGTTTCGTCCGTGGCTCTTTCAGTGTCAGTGCCAGTGCCAACCTCTTCTTCATCGTATTCGTATTTTTTTTTTCTTGTACGTATTCACTTCTATTACTTTTTTCATTTCGCCTTGAGGTCTCTCAATTTCGGTTGAAGACAGACCAGACCACTGCAGAAGCAAGAAGAGCCACAGAAGCAAAACCAGCAAGGTGGTGGCGAAGAAGGGTACTTATACTTAACTGTGCGGCTTCGTCTTTGGCTTTGACTTTGGCTGACGCTGAAGCTGGGGCAAGCAGCAAGTTGTGCGCGCATACATAACATTCATATGGGGTATGGGGACGGTCTCTTCAATTTACCAGTGCAGCAAACTAGGCAGTAGGCACTATACTCCTCGATATTAGAGAGGTATATGTTAACATGCTATTTCGATTCTTCAGCTCAGTAAGTTCTTAAGTCCGTTGAAGGTCTGGTCCTCTTCAGTTGGTTTCTGACCATCAATTCGATCACACGAGCAGCTCGTTCCTATATTTCATTCATCGATTGATCAGAGAGCAGGTTTCTGCCTCATATTTAAATTAAAAAAATCGCATCTTCAATTATTGCGACCATAAGTGATCAAATTAAATTAAATTAATAAAAAAAAACAATCAATTGAAAAACGAGAAGCAACTGGTTGTTCTGAAAATATCAATAATTACGATCATCATCATAATAGAGGAGACTTTCTTGTTGTTGGTTTTTTGAAAAGACTTTTGCGGCGGATAGTATAACCATATTCTTCTTATAACGGTGCAGAAAACTCCTCTTGGAACGAAGAACGAACCTTTTTGAGAGGCTACTCGTACACACACGATCCATTCTAGTGTCACTTCTTGATGTGTATCCGTTGAATGCATTTCCAGCAGCAGCCGCCTCAGTTAACACAACGAGCCTAGAATTTATAACTTTAGCGGTTTCGTTGGACTGACTCTCTTTCTGTTGGTCGTTTGGTCCTCTCGTCCTGTTCTACGTAAAGTCGCGAGTGTGTTTCGGTTTTAAATTCCGCAATTCTTTTTCATCTCCTCCCAAATAATATATCCCAACATATATATTGGGAAAGTATTGCATAAAATCAGCAAACAAAAAAACGCAAATCACATCATCGTAACCGGCATGCCTTCTGCATTAAATGTGTTCCATTAAAACAAAAAAGTTGTAAAACCCTCTCTTAACTGAATGACAAAAAGTTACAACTTTCGTAATCTTGGATAAAAAAATAAAAAAGCCGGCTTAAAAGTTGGTCTTTGTATAACAGCATCAGGTTCTAATTCCAAATAAATTTAATTTTTTTTGTTGGTTTGGATTTTAACGTGTGTGAACTCATAGAGATCTTTTTATTTTTTTTCTGGGACGGTTTTTTGAACTTGCAAGAAATTTCTCAAAAAGTGCGACTCAACGAGAGTTTAGTATAACTTTTGTGTGAAAATATGACGAGAATAAGACTTGTCAATAAGACCTTCTTTGCGTCTAATCGAGTGATGGTAAGTGTGAATACTTTAACTGTGGTTATATATTTTTTTAATTATATTTTTCGTGTTGAGGATGATTAAAGTTCTCAACGATGTTAACCGCCGCACGGTTTATTGAAATATTTTTTTTTTGGTATTTTATTTTTGTTCTTCATTCTGTTCTGTATGTTGCTTAAGACTCAAGTTTAGCGATAAATTGTGTGCCATGGTAGCTGTAGCTTGATTATTTTCAATGAAAATGTTTCATAGTTTTTTTTAAGAAGAAAATATTTAAGTGCAGTCTGCTTTGTATAAAGAGTAGTTGTGTCAATTTAAGGTTCAAAGCTTCAGGGTATTATAAAAAAAGCATTGATTGTTTCTCAGTCTGAGTTAGTATTTATAGTTGAGAAAGTTCCAGTTCCAGAGTTCAGTGAAAAACTAGAAGATTTGCTTTAAAAAATATGACGGAGGCTCATAAGGACAGTGAAGCTGAGAGATTCTCTTCAGTTCATAGATTTCCTCTCAAAAAGTGTTCTTCTTTTTTAGTTCCGAGCTGATCCTGAGTTGTCAAACAAAAAATTGTGTTTCATCTTTAGCTCACAGCGTTTTGAACTTCGAACATAAGCTTCTTTTTTCAATAAAGTACTCCGTTACGTGCGGGACACTTACGAAATGATTGTTTCAAAACCGAAGTGATTTGGAGCTCATTTTATGAAAACTTTAATTTAATGAATGCTGCTCGAAAGTTTCTCTTAGAATTTATTGGCATAAGCATACTTTACAGTTTCAATGTGAAAAAAAATCTAAATTTTCAAAACAATTGCCCACGTTTCTGTGCACCATATTGTATAATATTCAAGGCAAAAAATATTTGCCTTCGCCTAAACCACCCATTCAGTCATTAATATACCCTTAATAAATAACTATAGGCCTAAAAATGGAAAACAATTATTTTTGGATGCAAAAAACCATTTGCATGCAAATAATGCCTTGAAATAAATATATTTTATTTTTTTAAGTGTAAACTAACCATCCAAAAAATATAATTTATTCGCCACACTTTTTTTGCATGCAAAACATTCCTTGACAGCAATGTTTTTGTTAGCATGAAACTGCAATCATGCAAAATAATAATTTTGTTTTTCACCTCAATAATTTATGACGTGCGAAAATACTCGCACATATTTTTTCGCACGGTGACTGCAGTTTATAGAAATAATTTACTGGGAAAATTTGGCTTTCATTTCATAGAATTTTTTGTTCGGAAGACATTTATCCCCGGGGAGGTTCACGATAATAAAAAAAATTCTGAGGAATAAAATATTTCGGGGGAAAAAATTCCTTTCGAGACTGAGAAATGATGCTATTGCCTTTTGAAATGGGAGTAAAATATTTCGGAGGCCCCCCCCCTCCCTAAATCTTTTCGAGACTGAGAAAAGGGGCCATAGTCTTTTGATAGGATGACCAGCACAAATGCAGCTGTAGTTGAAGAAAAATAAATACTGCATAAAAAGTGCGAAAATTCCATTAAAAATTTGTATGCGAAAAGTATGGCCTTAAAGGCACGAGTTAAAGACCTTTGACGAATAAGCTACAAAATTTTGATACATATTTTGTTTGCCTTCTTTTGCTTTCTTTGAATGAATGCATGGATTGGAATTTCACATGAAATTTCCACAAGATCACTATATTTTTGGTTATCTGCGATCTTTTCCAAATCAAATTAAAATTTTGAAAAAAAGTTTACATTCCGTGGGCTTTCTCGGTCAAAGTCATAAATCGTTTAATATGAACATGAAACCGTAACTCCTTTTAGCAATCGTCAAATTTGTTGGTTGTCGAAAAAAAATTTGGTGTACCACCCAGTGGAAGGAAGCTTTCTGCGGTTCATTTTGTGATTTCCAAAGTCAAATTAAATAAATCACATTTTTGATAAAGATTTCGAACAAATTTTTATTTCAATTTATTGGCTGGATTTAACCGCTATGAATGGAATATTAACTAATATAAATATCCCCCACAATAGTTCCTATTCCTGCAGGACTCGATTCTGACAAAGTACCTAGTTTTTGATGGATTTTCGATATATATCGGGCAATAACTCGTCCATAGCCATGAAGAATATTCGTTTTCGTTGTCAAAGCGTCTCAAGTTTGCGTGGAAAATGATACAATCTGTCTTGCAGTAAAGCCAAAGCTGGGACCACCGTCTCATTGAAATCACATGTCTTCCACTTTATATCTTTGATTAAACAAATAAGTTATCATTTGGCTATAGTGAAAGGAATTCCCGGTGACGGACGGTTAAATTTTGTCTTATTTTCAAAAAAAGCATGGAATCAATCAAACTTCTAGACAAAATTGCACATTGGCAATTGACAGTCTGTCTAATTTGGATGAAATTCTCCCAGATAGACACAGATTGCCGAAAATTTGTGCAGAACAGGAATTGGGCAAAACTTGGTGCCAAAAACGGTAACAATTGACAGTTTTGGTCAATGTTTGGATCAGAACTATACAGTCTCGGATAACAGTTCGTGTGTGATTGAAACAGGGAAGTTAATATCCGAACCACGAATTGAAAGATCCTTGAAAATATATTTGAATCAATAAGGTTATTCATGCAACGGCGCGTAAGGTAGTCGTTAACATAGCAAATAAAGTTGTAAACTACATAAATCTGTCTAATGTCGTAGTACGGAGTACTCCTTTTCCACTCCATTTTAACTCCTACTACTTCAAAAGTCTTCGATTTGCTTTTCCGAGTAATGTTTTCGGAGTATATTTCTGTTCCCAATTTAATGATGGAGTAGATTTGGAACACACGCATACATATACAGTTTTTCGTCGCACTACTTGTCAAAAGTGGTTAATGCTTGAAGAAGCCATTTTATAGCCATTCAATAGTTTGTTTTCATATTCGATTGGAATCAAAAAGGAATATAATCTTCCATAAACATTATGACAGATTTACGAAGTTTTAAACTTTACTACGTTTACGACGGTTTTACGCCGTTTTATACCCTTAATATTTTCATAAATTTTCTTTTTATGAATAAGAACAAACGGATTAATTTAACTTTGATCTCCATATTTGATATAATTCCATTTATGTTTTCTACAAATTTATGTTCCATATAAAAATGCAAATTTGTTAAAAAAAAAACGTTGGTAGGTACATACTCATCATTTTTGAATCAAATCATCTTGATTGACGCTAACTCATTTGCGAACTTTTTTTTTAAAATAAAATAAATGTATTTGACTCATCAAATTAATCATTCTAGTTTCAGTAAAATTTTCACTAAGCCCATGCATCTTTCAATTAAATTTCTAATAGCTACTTTAAATTCATTAGCTGCTGAAAGTTGGTGAAATTAAAAAAAAAAAACAAAAACACAATAAAATGATATGGGAATCTAGAAAGTCGTTAAGAAATACTGAATTTTATTCAAACCCCTTTTTTATATGTATCCATTACTTATCAGATGTTATTATTATTTTTTCTTTTTTTTATTTCATGCAAAATAAGTTGTATTACAGTTGCAAACAAAAAATTCAACATTCAAAACATAATAAAAAGTAGGCCAACAAACTTTGTGTTTTTTTGTCAAAATATTTTGAGCTGAAAATATTTTAAAGGTGGTATTACCAAGAAGTAGGTAGGTACCTCTAGATCCGACACGACAATCATTTTGACGATTCATTTTTGTTTTATTCCACCCGCTAATAGAATAAAAGAATAAATTAAAATACCTGCCACTTGAAATGGCAAACATTATAGGTCAACAAAATCATCATCAAATGATGGCAAACCCAAAAATTCGGTAAATTTCTCACGGGCTTTGAAAAACATTAGACACTTTATTATAATGTAGCAGAGTTACCTATAATAAATTTAATATTCTCCTACACTAGTCTACACTTTAAAAAGTAATTAATGAGTGTGCACGATTCCTTTCAACTTGATTGAGGTGTTAACAAAAATAAGCACCTCATCTCGTATCAGATCCAAATACCAGAGATATTAATTTAAGTAAACTAGGACTTCATTATAAGAAACTCCAAGTTACTTTAGACCTTCTGGTAGAAAATAATTTCTTAGGAATAATTCTTAATCTGGCTTCAAGGCACATGGTGTTTCTGCTTGTGGTTGTGATTCAATCTGCTCTGGGCCAACAATTTGGAATGATACCCGCACATCGACAGAACCAACCAAATTACGCCGTTTTCGAATACGTCAAATCAACGTCAATTTGATCGTCAAATGATCGCCATTTTTGTCGCAAATATTGCTTTCGTCAAATAATATGTAATCGTCTTGTTTGCAAACACGTGTTTGGCTTCTCAATGTTTTATTTGTCAATTGGATTTATTTAATTCCAAACTGCAGACGATGTGACTTCAGCGAACTGCTTTATCGAACACATGCAGATGCAGTAAAACTTGTATTTGCGTTTTCGAACAGAAGACTTTTGCAGTTTGTGTTTATAGTCTGGGAGACGACCGTAAGACTACCTCAACACGATACCAATGGTCGGGCAGACTTTTTTTGGCTGTTGCAGCGAGTCCGAACACTTTTTTTTTTTAAATGGTCTTGTTTTAACATTGCGTACATCAGGGAAAACTGAGTAAAACCACTTTTTTTCATTTTCATCCAAGGATGCACAAAATCCCAAATTTTAGATAAGCGGTCGAATTCGCCGCAGCAGCCAACAAAAGTCTGTACGTCCATTGCATTGGTACCCTGTAGAGGACTGTCTTAGCTTTCATTTGATACCCCATTTATATCCGTGGTGGTCGTGAAGAACCAGGTAACACAAACTTAAAAACAAAATAGAAGGTCGGGTTCTAGGTTTAATATCATTCACAAAATCTAACTAATGTCAAAACAAGTGATTATCGTATTGTAAAATATTTTTGGAAAGCATAAAACTTTGTAAAATAAGGTAAAATAAGGTGTACAAAAAAAAAAATTCACTTCAGGTATCTCGACTTACCTGGTTCTTCACGACCGCCATGGATTATATTATAGCAACATTTAGCGGAAAATGCAACCTGTAAAGTGCATTTTCTTACCATTACGACCACATAAAGCTTGTCCGACCAGCAGTTTTGTAAATGTTTGGACTAAAGCAATCGGTTGGCATCCAATTTTTGCGTGGCCGTGATGGGATATAGGTAATCTTACGGTCGGCTCCTGGACTATTGATAGCGTTATCGTTTGGTCGTCCGGAAGCATTCCGAATGCTTTTGAAAACGTTCGTTTGGCACAAGAGGACAGTTCCTCTTCTGAAAAGAAGAGAAAATCGATTCTGGATTTAAAAAAGGAATCAAACCAGAAGCACGCACACATATAATAATAATAATTTTATAATAAAACAAGCTTTAAACGTCAAAACGTGAAATGTAATTTTGTTGGTTATTTAAATTTGGAATTGTGATTTTGCATTTTACTTAAATACTAAAATTGAAAGCAGACAATGAGAAGAAACGGATATTGATAAAACATTTCATCCTCTCCATCATCGTTTCGTAATCTTCATGTGATTCTGTGTTGTTGCCCGTACAACGAAGGTGTAAATGATAACACCGAACACGAACAAAGAGAAATTCAAAGGTCTTTTGAACTGTCGATGAACTTTGTTGTTCGTTGTTTGTGGAATGACGGTCTAAATGCAGCACACATAAACACACCCCCATTACCATTGTCAATAATCAAATTGATTATTTGACAAGTTTCGAAATGTGATGTTTAAAAAACCCAAGTAATAAAAGTTTTAATAATAAAGAATGCTACAGGCCATTTCAAACTACATGAAAATTGAAAAATAAAGAAAAGTTGAACTGTTTTTTTAGGAATAAAGTTTAAAAAAACAAACTTCAAGATTTGTAAATTCGATAATAATGTTAAACTTACAAATTTTTAGGCTTGGTTCTAAAACCATTGCACATTGTATTAAGTTTGTGTGTTTTATGATGAAACTGATTTGTTTTAAGATTAGCTCCAGTTTTTCCTAGCAACAGCTTAATCTATATCTATCAATATGGCCCATTGTGGAACATCATTTAAAATACTTTTTTGGAATAATTCAGGCAAAACCGAACTAAGAATATTTATCTTTAGATTTAAAAAAAGAAGATCCTAGGTGCATCATAAGCATGACCTTACTTTCTCAAGAAGCTCAAAAAATTAAGTTACCCTCAGACTTATTTATTAGATTTCCCTAGAACACACTTAGACAGTTTTCCAGGGAGTCATTTCCTAGTTCAGACATCTCCGTATTTATAAACGCATTCAAAAAGTTGTCCTAATATGACCTCATTTATTCAGTGGAATACCTGTATTCATTAATTTTCGAATAGATTCATGAATTTTAGTAAACTCTTGGGAACGTTCCATTAGCTTTTCATTAATTTCAAAACTTCTCAGTTAGAAAATAAGAAATGTTTGCCTTACCTTGTTCATTGAACATGAACTTGTCTACTTTTAATTTAAAAAAAAATATTTAGACCACCCATTTCAGTATCTAGGTTGGGCAATCGTTGAAAAATGTTTATAAACAAGGTTTTGGAGTTGGACAAGTGTCTAAAGTAAGACATTGCTTGTAATGTTTTTATAAAAATACGATGATTGCTAGTTCTTAGTTCTGGCAATCAAGTGGAATTGGATTATAATTAAAATTCCCTCACATTTTTTCCTCTTTAAAAAAATGATTACTAGATACTTGACTGAACATTGAACATACAACTTACTCTACGGTGCAGGTATGTTAAATAAATCCTTAATAATATGCATATGTGTGTGCAGGTCAGGTACTATAGTACATTCATTAGTTTAGTCTGAAGTATTACAGTCATAAGTTGAAAGTTACCACCCGATAAGTCTGCACTATCTGCACGTGAACAGATTATTGCCTAAGGCATCATTGGTGTAAATTCAAGCAAAGAACGAAATGAATAAACTCAAGGGGAGTAAATCTGTTCGTCATGTTTATCATCTGTTGATCCATCGTGAGATTTCGCCTGGGGATTATTGAAGATCTTTGGATATAAATAAATGTGTTTCATTTTCATTTTGTTTATTTTTATGATACATTGAAAAAAATCATCGTTAAAGATATAATTTTGTTAAAAGGAATGTTATAATAACTTAAAGGTTAGTACAGTCGAATCCGCTTAACTTAAGTGAATCTCGGGTAGTTAAAAAAGTTTAATTAGAAATATCAAATATGAAGTCCTAAGAAATTAGATATATGTAGTTTCACGCGAAGCATTTTCATTGCTAAGGAGTCGAATTGTAAAAAGAAATCACTAAAAATTGAATTCATATTTTGTTTATGTCATACTAGTATAACAGCGAGAATTAAGTGTCCTGTTAAGTAGTGTGTTCAGTTAAAGAAGCAATCTTTATGCAAAATACACGAGGTTTTCATTATTTTCAATAAATAGATTTTCTAGTCAAACATCAAACTTTCCCATTAGAGTTCATTGTTCGATTCAGACCTGGCTGGCAAACGAAAGCTTAAAACTTCTTTTCAATTTTATGGGACAGTTTAGTTATAGAAAATATAATAATACTGAAGTTTCACTAAAATAGATAATGACACATTCTCGAATAGAGCACTTTCGGATGTCGACCGGAGATGAAAGTGGGTCTTCAGTTGGTACTTAAGACTTAACCACTAATATTAAGTGATTCTACCTATACAATGTTTTCTAATCCGATCATGATCATCAACACATAATCCATCATATTACAAACCACAATACTATAACTTGTGCCACAGGAGATTTGTTGTTGCTGTGGCACGCGTATATGCGTGGTATCTCTTACTGCTTCTTAGTGTCATCAGTGTCCCATTTTAGATGAACACTTAAAACCCTTATGGCAGCTTGATTGTTTTGGTTTTTTTTAATTGAAGTTGGTTAATTTTCAATTCAAGGTGTACAATGTTGTAGGATATAAAAAAAGTTGTATTTTATACAAATTCGATTAAGGCTATTAACCATTTGAATACAAATATTGTTTATGTATTGTACATTGTTGGCATAATATTATAATCGTCATATAGTCTGCTCAGTATCTTAATTTATTTGCACCTGAAATATCTACTTGCCTGCATCTCAAGACCAAATCTCATTGCTCATTGAAAATCAGTGGGGCCTTAATAATTCACAAGAGTAAAATTAAATTAAAACGATTAAAAATGCCTTATCTCTTTCGATTATAAAAAAAAAACAGCCCCAAATATCAGTGTTGCCGCTGAATAAAATTAAAAAGTATCCCAGAAAAGGGTCCCGAGTGCCGAGAGAAAAACAAGAGTCCCATATACGAAAATTCCATTATGATGAATATAAATAAACAGTATATGTACCTACGGCAATAAAACATTTCATAAATATTTATTAAGGAACTATTAAATCTGCATTAAACATTGGCTGAGTTCCTAAGCACACATCTTGAGAAAAATATACTTAGCAAACTGTTCCTAAATGCAATAATAAAAATCCCTGCTATAAACATAAAGGCTTTGCCAAAGACTGGACTGAAAAACAGGATTTTTTTGACGTTTCAGTATTCACATCTCGCTCCCATTCCTTCAGTAAAAAGAGATGTGAGTACTGATACATCAAAGAAAATACAGTTTTTCAGTCCAATATTAACACCGTCAAACGGAGTAACAGGCAGCGTTTTTAATCCCCGTGGTGAAATTATTAAACGCGACATTAATAGCCTTTCCACACTATCCCACTGAGTATTAATACATGTCAAAAAAGTGTGAAGAAAATGATGTATAATAGTGTGGAAACAAAATATGAAATTTAATCACACACAAATTAAAAGTGCATCTGACACGATTTGACATGTGTTTATATATGGAAATATTAAGGATTGGTTCTAAAACCAACTGATTTGTTTTGACGCAAGTGTGGAAGCAAAATATGAAAATCATCAAATTCATCACACAAATTTGGCAGTCGTATGAAACTCCTTCCCACTTTCTTCTGACAAGTGTTAATACTTGTAGGATAATGAAGAGACACTTTAAGTATGAAATCAACGCAGCGTTGAAAAATGCTCTGTGTGATAGGTCTTATGCATTGACATATAATTGGTGTTTCTTTTTTCCTTGCCCAAATGGAAGTTCTTGCGTAGCTAAACACAGATAATTTTCGGGGTTTAACTTTAGCCCAGATAAAAACTGTGTTACCGGCACGAATTTCATAGTCCCTGATCACACGTGAAGAAATTCAAGCATTTTCTGCGATTTGTGATGGTGAGCGGGGTAACTTGCAGAAGAGGGAGGGGGATAAAATATTTATAAATATTTGAAAATATTCAGTGTAGAAAATTGACGTTCTCTTTTGTGTTGCTTTTCCTATCCAATTCAGCCAATCAAATCGTGTCTTTCATTATGAAAATACGAAAAACACAAAGAGGAGAACAAAATCTGCAGAATAATTTTCTTCACATCTGAACACTTTCGTTCTTCACGTGTAAGCAAGCACATACATGCTATCGATAGTTTGTATGGAAACTCCATTTTTTTTCTTGGATGGCGTTGCTAACACCTTATACAGGGTGTCCCGCACCTGAGTTGAAGTATCTTAGGATGTGGTTCCTGGGTATATTCTAAGAATAAAATTGTATGGGGGGAAAGTTGTATCTCCCCTCCCTGAGGCAGGGGGGGCAGTTTCTGAAAAATTGACTTAAAATGCCAAAAAAAACATTTAAAATCATCGAAAATATGTACATCTAATAATGTGCTATAATTTTTTTGAAAGCTAATACTCCATTCTTGCATTTGGTTTTTAAATCAAGTTATTTAAGCCAATAGTTTTACTTTTACCAATAAAGCCCGAAAAAAGGGTTAAATTATGGATAATTCATGAATAAATTAATTTGTTCTGGTTTTTTTGGGAAAAGTACCTTTTGTTTTTTCTTAATTTCTCAAAAACTAAGAAAGATTTTTACATTAAGTTTTCGGTAATGGATTATAAAATAATGAGAGCAATGAATATTGAACACAAAAATAGCACTTAATTACGTAAAATTTTGAAAAATATCGACTAAAGAAAAAAAATCACAATTTTTTTAAACAAATTCGACTTTGAAATTTAATTTCTCAAAAACTATTGGCTTAAACAACTTGATTTAAAAACCAAATGCAAGAATGGAGTATTAGCTTTCAAAAAAATTATAGCACATTATTAGATGTACATATTTTCATTGATTTTTAATGTTTTTTTGGAATTTTAAGTCAATTTTTCAGAAACTGTCCCCCCTGCTTCAGGGAGGGGAGATACAACTTTCCCCCTATACAATTTTTTTCTTAGAATATACCCAGGAACCACACCCTAAGATACTTCCACTCAGGTGCGGGACACCCTGTATATTATAATAACACAGATGTCATATGGTGCGAAATGCGCTCTGTTTGACTGAGCAGACTGTTCGAAAATGCAGAAGACCATAATGTGCAAATATTAAAATTATATTGCGGAATTCTCTTGCATTTGCGTATTGTGTGTTGTTATATTATATCTGTGTTTGTGTTTGTTTTTCAAGGAATTTCCAAAAAAATAATAAATTGAAGTGTTGTCCGTTTCTTCTGTCAGTTTTCTGAATGACATAGATAGGTTTATTCGAGGTTAAATGACAGCTTTTAGAGGTGAAATTAAATAATTTTATAAAAAAGTTCAAATTTGTGAAACAATATACCTGTTTGGTAACATGATATTTTCACCAAGTTTCCCACACTTGGTTGTTTTCTAATTTGGTTTCTGACAGCAAATTGTGAAAATTTGGAAGAAATTTCAAGTTACCAAACACACCTGATAAAAAAATTACTGTTGTTTAAACAGATACGAATACAACAGAACAACAGAGCTGCTGCTGGGCGAGTTGGTCAACTTCTAACTTTTGTGTGCAGCGTTTTTGACGTTTCAAATATGTACGTTTAACTGCCTTAACAGAATGGGTGACGGAGCTGGAATTGATGTCAAAAATGCTGCAGCAAAAGTTTAAAACTCAACTCTTGAAGCTCCGGCTGCAGCATTTCTGACATCTATGCCAGCTCCGTCTTGCATTCCGTTCAGGCAGTGGGTTTACATTGTGGTCGAAGCAAGATCCAAAGTCTGATTTTCATCTTATCTGAACTGTTATAAACTCGCAAAAGATTCACAGCTGACCCAAACAATAACAGAAAGCCTTACAGCTGCATTGTGGGGTGTGGGCACTTTAAAAAATACCACGTATGAATCTTTTTGACAGCTATTCCAGTTGCAGTTGTGTTCAGGCAGTTATTAGCATTGTTCATCGAAGACATATAGATAAGGCCAAAAATTTGTAATATACGCCTCTGCTTTTTGCAGATGACACTGTTCTGTTATAGCCTTTTCACACCGAACCCAAAACGCGGTTTTCGCGAAAATATCGGTTTTGGGGAAAAACCTAATCGAAAACACTAGTTTTCCCAAAAATTTTTTTGTAGCTTCAGGTTTTCGTAAAACACAAGTTTTATATAAAACCAGTCGAAAACATGTTGGAATTCAGAGATGAACAAAACAAACAAACCTTTTAATAAGTTCAGCGCCTATTGAAGTGTCAGAAAAGAAACTGATGGGATGCTTTCAAAAGAAATTGAAAACAGCTGACGAAATTCTGTCATATCAAATTTAAAATTTCAATCTCAAAATAAATTATTTTATTTAAAATTGATAAATAATTGTTTTTGGCAAGTCAAATTGTTCACATGGATCCTCTTTATAAAATAAATCACCGATTTTATTTCTAAAAAAATGGAGAAAGTGCGTGGTTTGTGTAAAAAAGACTGGAATGTCAAACGAAAACGTGTAATGTTCAGTGTGAATGGTTTTCGCGATTTTGAAAAGTTTTCGCCGAAAACCGGTTTTGGGGTTTGGTGTGAAAAGCCTATTAGAATGCAATCCGGAGCATAAATAAATTATAAGTTATAATTTAAAAGTGATGAAGTCGTATTTAATAGATTTCTCTAGAACACTCTTGGTTAGTTTTCCAGCTAGTCATTGTCTAAATATTTTAATCACCTCAATATTTTTAAACGCATTCCAACAGTTGTACAAGTTAATTCTTTCATTCTCGAATGAATTAATGAATTGGAGCGAACTTTTGGGTACGTTCATTAAAAAAAAAACAAGTAGGCAAACACACCTTTTTTGACATTGGTAAATGTCATACCAACATTATTTTATTCAATTGCGCAAAAATGCCTCATTTTTTTCATAGAAACCCCACAGTGTTTTCGATATTTGTTATTTATCATTAGTTCAGGCACACTCATGGCGAAGTTGCGACTGCAAATGCGCGCCATGGAACAAGTAACTCTGATAGGTCTTATACCTAGTTTACACAAGGTGAAGGTAAAACTGGCGTGGCACTGGCAGTGAAATTCACTGTCAACTCCGCAACCAAAGAGCTCGGGGTTCGAGCAGTAGATTGCGGCAGCGTGATGTAGGATGATGGCATTTGCATCTATCTCGTGCTCGTGCGTGGCAATGATGTTTCTTTCGCGGCTTTCAAGCAAAAACTTCTTCATCGTCTTCGTCTTCATACAGGGATTTCAGTGCTCTTTTTTTGTATGGTCTTCGCATTTTATTTCAACTTCAGCCTCTAGTCTTGAAGATGGTTGAAGTTTGAAGTGGAGTGTTTATTATTTAATTCTGCTGCAATGTCTATTTATTTTGCGTACTTGTACTGTTATCCCATGGAATGAATATAGCTTTCAAGTTATAAGGATAGCGTTTTTTTTGTATAGACGCGTTAGTAGGTATTGATTACGTTTTATGGCATGGAATGTGCGTTACTATGAATCATGTGTGTGGAGTGGATGTGTATGTCTTCAAGCACTTGCTCTGTG
This sequence comes from Dasysyrphus tricinctus, assembly GCA_963921185.1. Classification (NCBI taxonomy): domain Eukaryota; kingdom Metazoa; phylum Arthropoda; class Insecta; order Diptera; family Syrphidae; genus Dasysyrphus; species Dasysyrphus tricinctus. The sequence goes on from OY992532.1 coordinate 254,384,836, forward strand.
TTTTCTGAACATAATATTGGAGAACAAGGTAGGTGCAACTTATGTGTTTGGTTACATAATTAGAAGGAACATACATACCTACCTACAGTACAATTTATACATGTGTATGTATCTATTTTTAAGCAATTCGCAAAGCTTGTAGTCGGAAAAAAGATTTTTGATGTAAGATGACTTATTTAAAAAAAGAATGCGATGAAAACATGTTTTTGAAGAATAGTACATAAGCGGTTAAAAGTCAATAACTGAGCCATCGAAACAGCACAGCTCGACATTAGTTCAAAAAATGTTTCCAAAATTGACCTTAAAAAGGGTTTCTGATGAAACTTGAATGATGTACTTGATAATATAGAAGAGAGTCGAAAATAAAAGCAGCTGGTCGCAAGTCTGCTTTGAGAACTCAATTCGTATTTAGAAAAATACAATTCTGCTATTCTGTAACATTTATTTTATACACGAAAATAAACAGAAAGAAATGTTCAAGTTTGTCATAAAAGGAATTCGCCAAAGTTTCAAAAGAGAATCTTTGAAAGATCAAACTTAGGAAGAACGTTTAACAAATTTAGAAATCTTAAATTTTTTGATATTTTTTAGGTTGGTTTGTGTAAACTTTTCCTGCTTTAATTTTTTTATAAAATTTTTTAAATCATCCATTTCGATATAAAATTCAATTCTGAACAAAAAGTTTTAAGTGCAAAATTGTCAAATTCGGCTTAGTTTCCGAGTTATTCCAAAAGTGTGACCATTCTCTCAGAAATGCATGGGTGAATTTAGTAGTATTAGTACATTATTCAATAATAAAAACCCTTGCACTTAATTATTCCATCTTGAAAGGTATATATTTTCAATAGCCTTAAAATCAGTGTTCAAAATTCTCTGCAAATAATAAACCAGTATTCTTAAAGGCTGATTTGTGAAAAGGAGAAAAGTATTCTCATCGAATTCCATAATCAGACCATGGAATTGAAAACCTCAAATATATGCAAATATTCCTTCGCACCACTTAACATTCCTTGTATTGTACACACTTGAACGAACAGGTGAAAAATTCCACAGGTGGATGTGGAAAAATGCTTGATCCTGTAGCATCAAACATCGAAAGGCAAGATGATTTCATTGATCTTTACCGCACTCAGAACTCTCTTCAAGTTACAGGTGATTCTTTCGCCCATGGAAAAAATACCAATCGTACGTCCATATTATGTACAAAACTGAGCGTATATGTATACATTATGTACTTTCAAAGATCCAAACAAAATTGGTTGGGGCTATTCATAAATAATTCTCTCGAAGGATTATCGTGACGTCGGATTAACCAGCCCAACGGAGGTCTGCAATTAATGTCGATTGGATGATGTATATAAAATGTATGTGAGGAGGATAAATCTGGTGCAATGTTTAGGTCAACGAACGCATTAAAGTGCGAACTGTTCTGAGAATTCCATTTTTATTTTCTGTGTTTTTTTTTTTTATATGCGACGACAACGGCGGATGCTGTATAATCAAAAAATGATTTAATGCGAGGAAGTGATTATTATTTTTTTTTTTCGTTTTTAAAAAAAGCACACAAAGTATTGCAACTGAAACGCAAGACATGCAATCCAATCCAAGATCAACGCATGGCTTTGTTTTACTTTTGCCGTTTTTGATGGGATGATTTATACGGTTGCTCAAAAATTATATTGAGGATAAAATTGGAAAAAAAGAAGAGGTATAATGCTGGTGAGCTGGGGTATCTTATATTGTACGGAATTCAAATCTAGACGATGATGTGTTAAGGGCCATTTATAGCTATGTACATATAATTTAAATGCTTCTGTGGAATACAAATATGTGGATAATTGAAATTTTAATGTTGAGAGAATGTGACAGCCAAAATTAATGAAAATTGCTGTCAGAAAATACAGAAAGTTAAAAAAAAACCGTCACAGAATTTCTCTTGACCATTGCCGAGCGACCTTTGCTGCCAGCAGCGCTATTTATTAAAAAAATGCGAAAATGGCATTTACTTACCTTTTACCATTTCTGATTGAACATGACACTTTCTCAGGCTCGTAAACAAAATCTTTTGCTCAAAATTATAGACATCCTATTTTAAGGGCCTTAAGCGTGACACTAGTCAAACATTATTTAACTTTCATGTAGTTCTCTAACTTTTCCTAAAATAGATATGTTTTTCAACGTGAAATTTCTGGCAAATTTTCAAAAATTTTAAAATTTGATGTCAGAAATCATAGTAGAAAAAACCCAAATTAGGAAAACTTAGTGAAAATTATACGTTACCAAACAGCCATATTATAAACACATTGCTAGTTAGTGTTAAAGATGTCATACGAGCAAGTGTGACACTGAAAAATTAAAGTCAGACATGAAGTCGGTTTGACATCGTCTATAATTTAAGAAAATGTCATTTTTAACTAGTGTTACACTAAAATTGTTTTAATGTCGAGTTAACTTCACTATAATTTTGTACCTCGATTTATAAAATCACCATCACGAATTAAATTCACAAATCAGATAACTTTACTTTTCTTACTACGAACCCCTTTATTATTAATGAATGTGCACCACTTAATAACACAGAATTCATTTTCGAAAATCTTTTCTTACAACCAATTAATCATTTACAACCAATTTAATAATTTATATGTCGTTTTTGGACGCTCGAATTACTCTTTTTGTATTCCTATGTCACTTCTTCGATTGATTCCGAGCAATATATTCGTAGTCTTTTTGTCAGGGTTGCCAGGTCAAGAAGCACTTGTGTAGCTCAATTTCAGAATTCTTGTAGCCCAACATCGCTGTCCTAAAAACTAGCCCAATTTCCTTAAAAAAATTTAGAACTACTTCGTTCTTCTTGTTCTTTGGAATAGTTTCTGAACGCGAATCCTTAAAATCTGGACTAATTTAAATATATTGTAGGCCTTAAGTAACGAATTTTCTTAAAAGTACTAGAAGTTATGCGAAATTGGGCTACTTTTTTGAAATCCTTGTCGCAAATCTGGAAAAAAAGATAGTCCAATTTATGATAAATAGCCCAATCTGACAACCCTGGTAGCAGTAGTAGAAATTCCAGGAATTCCAAATTGGAAATTCAGGCAGTCGAAAGTGATGCCAAGTAGCTTTACAAAAAAGGATTTAAATCTATTTTAGACAAATGACACCACTCGTGTGTTATATTTAAAAAATCTTTAAGTGCTTAAAGTTCATTACAATACAAACAATTTGCTCTGTGGAATCATAACTGACAAGCGACTTATTAATTATATTTCAGTTATTTTAATTATTAAAATTTTTTGTTATTATTTGTTTATTTGTTCCTCTTGGATTTGAAAAAAAACACACCTTTAAATATTGAAGAAAACTCCATAAAAAAGCATGCCCTAACTATCTTTTAAAAATGATCAACTTTGAGGTTTTCTGTCTCACTTGATTTGTTTAGGGAACAAAATTTAAGCGAAAAATTTCCTTGCAATCTGTCAAATAGTCACATAGCCACCATTTGTTAATAGTGCTGAAACTTTGTTTTAATTTAGGTAACTGTAGCTGAACACGCCTAAAACAGTGACAATTGTGGGAAACCAAAACTTAGTTTTGCGATTCACTGTACAGCTACTTACTATTATACATTTGAATAATTTCTTAATCATTTCAAGTATGTATGTAGAATATCACAAATTATTCTTGCCATTGGTCAAATAGATACCGCATGTAAAATTGCACATCTAAATTGACTTTCAACAACACTTAAGGGCACTTAACGAAATCAAATCATACCGACGAGGCACACAAAAGAAGAAAATATAATTTTTGTTGGACGATCTTCTTATTTAGAAATGATTTGCGAAATAAATTATCTTCTGTTTAGTTTTGTTTTTTTTTTCCAATGCTATTTTGTGTCTAGACAATTTGAGAGAAACAAAATGAAATTAATAACTGTTTTATTGACAAAGAAGTTTATCCTTCAAATTTTCGGATCTTGGCAAAGGGCAATAATTTAGAAAGATGGCTTTGGAGTAGTGAGGATCCCTGTAATAAGAAAAGTTGATTATATTTATGCTACCAAAACAGTGATAACTACGCAAATTAGCACCAAACTTATATGCCTGTTTGGTAACGTGAAATTTTCACCAAGCTTCCCAAACTTGTTTTTTTATCCTATAGTTTCTGAAAGCAAATAGTGAAGATTTGTGAAAATTAGCAAGAAATTTCACGATACGAAACACACCTTATATCTTCCGTTTGAGATGACAGTTCAGTTTGACGTACGGTACATGTCATAGAAACAGGGATGTCAAATCTGAACTACGAATTGGATGACCCTTTGCAATTGAGGGTAATACTATTTCATTCAAAAATGGGGGTAGAAGTTAAATTATTTTTAAATATAAGCATAGATCTTTAAAAACAAAGTCCACTTTAATTCGCCAATGACCACATACAACATGACGTGCTAAAAGCATTGAGTAATTGGTGTTCAATGTCAATGGCTCCAACGGCACTTTGTATATAACATAACATGTGCGTGTCAGTCCAATAGCAGCACCATCAAATCAGTTTTTTAATATTTTATGCACGAAGACATCCAATTAAGCATTATTTATTCAAATATATGAATTAATTGCGTTTGCTTCCTTTTTTTAAATTGTTTCTTATTTTTTATTGATTTATTGGAGACACACTTAAAAAGCCATGCATTATAATTCATTGAACATGCCACACATGACTGTGGCCTTGCTCGAGAATATGTGTGGCGAATCCAGAAGCAGTTTGCCCGGTCTTCCTAGATATACCTATACCACACCGTCGATATAGAAACGCACGAATTTTCGTGATAGGATAGATGAAAAAGTAAAAAAAAAAAATAGAAAGAGCGGAAGACGTTTTATGTTGCTTTTGGTTTGCATTTGTGCCATTCAATAGATGCCAAATTCATATTTAGCATGCTGTCATGTGAATGCTGCAATTGGCCACCACAGTAGCACCCAGCTTGCAACAGCATGGAGGCTGAAGCATTCAGCAAGCATCAGCATGCCAAACCATTTCTGGTGTCCATTTTCAGAGATGATTCAAAAAGCAAATACGCAAAGAATGCGGCAGCAATATAACAGTTCTTTGTGCCACTCTTGGTCTTTTGGTGTGGTTGGTTTCTTTGGATGTGGCAAACATGCGGTGGTCAGTATAAGAGATGCGCAATAACAACTAAATAGGCATATAGTATCCTTGGGAAATTGTCAGCATACTCAATGACTATTGAATAAATTGACTGTAAAGAGGAACAACCAAGATAATATGTCGCGTTGTCTTGGATCTTCATTTTTGGAATTTTACTTCTCCTTTTTCATTTGTATATTTATTCAATGGCACACGCATGTTTTTTTTTTTTTTGAAGTCTCCACTCATTCGATTTGATCATTGACACATTTGTGCATTAGTACCAGAAACATTCCATTCTGATTATTTAAACATGCCGAAGTATTTAAGAATGGACAGAAGAAAAGGGAAGAGAAATCTCAACATTTTCACTAATTTTAATTGATCGTTTTAATTGATACTTAAGATTAGAGGAATTGCATATAAGCAATTAGCTGCATTGATAATTTAAATACTTTGAAACATTTAAACGGAAAATAGTTTTGCTTGAAAAATTAAATATTACGTTGGGCGCCATTTTATATTCATAGATTGAATTGCTGCAATAAAAGAATGAATACATTTAACCATTTAAGTACCACCAAATAGAATAGGACAAACGTCATAAGTGCAGGAACGCAGTCTAGAATTTAAAAAAATCCAAAGAAACTGGGAGTTATTCAAAATTAACGTTTTAAAAATCATGGGCTGATATAAAGTGCGTTTTATTGGTATTTATAGCTAGCACAGCAATGCCAACACCATTAAAACGCTATACTCACTTTTATATTCAACCCAAGACCAGCTCCACCTAAGTTTAAACTTAACGAAACTTTATCTCAACTTTTATATCCACATTTTACTATTGGCGTTTTTCTTTTTTAACTCAGAGCAGATCACTGAACTGTCAAACAAAAATTCTATGTTTTTTTTTAGCTCAGATATATCAGAGCATAAAAAGTGTGTTTCTTTTCTCCATCGGAGCTAGCTCAGAGCTTGCTCAATGTCAATTAGCTCAGGATTAAATGACCGAGCGAATCGAGCGAAGCCAACTTCACCTGTGTTTTAAGTGATACATAATTTAAAATGAATTCTCTGGACAGTCGCCTGTCAATTGTAAAAAAAATTGCAAGAAATCTCACGAAATTTACCAAAAACACCTATGAAATGACAGTTCAGTGCTCAAGTGTGTTTCATAAGTAAATCTGAGGAATCTGATCATAATCTGCTCGGATCTATACACTTGAAAAATAATCCCAGCCATTGACAAATCAAGCGAATTAAATGAAAAAAAGAATTCCAACTTCATTCCAACTTTCCAACAAGACCACATCTCAATAGATGCCAATACTCATACTATGTAGCTTTTGCCATGGGAATATTTTTTTACGGTAAATCAGTTTGCTGCAATTTCATCCCCATCTATGTATGCCACATGTAGGGCAATGAATACGATTCCGTGAGATAGCAACATGCAGTAACAGCAACATCAGTGGCCAGCTATACAGCTACAGGTGGGTGACGATGCAAATATAAGTGAGGTGCTAGGCGGACGGGGGGTGCTCTGCTATGAACCACACCGTGTGCACCTTAAGTGTGAATGTAACATGATCTTTCTCTTCCTATTGTTAACTCGGCTGGAAGATTTAGAGGTTCTTTTTTAGATGACAGAGAGTGCATTGGCAGTATTCATACATATATAGGCACGGCTCTATCCAATCCAGTCTATGGCATTCCCCAAACCCAGTCACAAGTTCTAAACTTCATATTCAAAGATGCCTATCTATCTTTCCTTTTCTATTGTGTGCGCCTTTTATCTGGGTGGATGCAACAGACGATGGACGTGACGACGACGGCGACGGGGAAGAGAATGTCAAAATGAAGCGAAATTGTTTCGTGAGTTACGATAAGGATCAGATAAGGGAAGGAAGAAGCCGAAGCAGGCAAACCTTACACCCTATATAGAGACAACATCAACAATGTACTATTTATGCTTCTATTTAGAACATAAAGCCTTCCTAGTTCTAATGCAGCCATTCACTTCTCTTGCTTCTAGAGATTCTAGATCTGCTTCTGCTGCAGCAACTTACAGGTGAAATTAATGATGATGGTTTATTCAGCTTGCAATTTTCTAGATTACCACCTTATAGCCATGGGTTGCATTATTCTTCTTCTCCTCGGTTGGTATAGTGGAAAAAGTCTTGTCATTGTGGCTTAAATTAATTCGTTCCACTCAATTAACACAAATTTAAAATTTTTAATTGGATTGTCTTTTCCTTAGGAGTACGTATATATATGCATAGTTACATGTATATTTAGCCATTTAAAATAAAGTGAATGGCATCTTATGGTATCTGTGAATCTCATTGTTTCTCTTCCCGAAACAAATTGGATTGAGATTTGTTTTTCAATTAAGTTTTATACAAACTTTTTGGCCGTTGCACTTTAGATCATTGTTTTGCAGGGTAACCATTGAAGCAATGTTTAAATTTGCTTGTTGCTTTATTCAAATAATTAACAATCATATATTTTTGTTATTTGACTTTGGAAGACTCAACACTTGTGTATGTTTGTATGTGTGTTGTAACCTCCAAACCGATTGATTTCAGATTTTCAGACAATCTTTGGTGGAGACCCAAGAGTGTTTCTGTTAGGACTGGCCATGGATACCAGAAAAGTCTAGGTATGGTTTGGTATCGGAATCGGAAATTGAAATGATACCAGCTCTAAAGCATTTGAAATGATACCGAGACGATACCAAGCCGATATCATACTTTTTGGACCTAAATTTACCAAGACTTTCGGTAGTATCGTTTGGTATCGAAAGAACCAATAAATTTTTGAATATTATAATTCTTTATTATAAGCAAACAATTCTTGAAATTGGTTTTCTCGGAAACTAAATCGGGGCTTTTATAAAAGCCTTATTAATATGGCACGAATAACTTTTCAAAAACAAAACTTTGTAACTATTTTTTCTTAAATACACTTTCTGTGAAGTTTGGTCAAATTTGATCCGGAAATTCGCTAAGAAATTTTATTTGGAAATTATATTTTTATTTTTGAAAATAAACATAAGCACGCGAAATCTCTGAGATTTCAAAAGTAAAAAAACGTGCTGCAGGTTATTCTCTTGTTTTTGAAATTGAAATTCAACAAATACAAATAGAATGTCCAAAAACAACAGTAAAGTCATCAAGTGGATTCTTAAAAACAGGTGAAAATGGCAAATCCAGAGGTCTGTGTTTACTTGTCTAATGTCAATATTTGTTGTTGGGTTTACATGTTCTTTGAATAGCCATTTTAAGAAACTGATACTTTTAATTTACTTATTACCTTAAAGTTGTGTACTGTGGCGTATACTTACTTTTTATAACAAACAACGATTCTATACTCTAAGTCATTTTAGTATGGCTGGTTTTTTGACATATGCTCCCTCTATAACTCCTTAGATTTGGTTGAGGGCAGTCTGACTGATGAGAAATGTTGCGTTAGCCGCCATTTTGAAACAGGGTGTAGAAAAACATAAATGCAATTTTCTCGGCACCTATTGAACTTAGAATAAAAATTTTTGTTTGATTTTGTAGATTAAAATATATTTCGAAATTCGCGTTCACAAATATTTTTCACAACTCTTTTCAATGAAAAATTACTGTCGAAAAACTAAAATTTTGTTAGTAAAAAAATGATTTTTAGCTTTTATCTCGCCTCTTGTTCATCTGAACATAAAATGATTAAAGAGTTTTTTGAAGAGCACGTGATTTCCTACATATTTTTATATTGAAATTTTATGTGAGAAAAAAATGTTTTAAAGACAGTGTACCAAAGTTGCCAATATGCAACAAATAATTCCTTAGGGGAGTTGTTGATTCACACGGTGAAGCACTTAAAATGATAAAAAATTGTTAAAAAAAAGTATTTTGTGAAAACACCTCCTTTCATGCATTGTGTCTAGTGCAAATGGTTTTCTGGATTATATCTTAATTGATCATAATTGCTTTTGTAATGAATAATCCATATTCATGTACCTACTAGCCTGTGCCTTCTTCTGAATCGCCCTATCCACCTTTGTTTTCATGAAAAAGCACTTTGTTATTTAAAATACAAAAATTGTCATAGCAAAAGGAGAATGAACAAAAATGTATGTGAGCTCGTTTATTTCTGAACATGAACCTGTTATACATCGTTGAAGAGGTTATTATGAGTACTTCTTTTCATTATATAGCCGTTAAGCTCTTAACCATGGGGTTCGCGTGATATTTGACTTCAAAGCACCGAAAAGAAAAATAATGGACATTGTCTTCCTATTCAACATGAATGTGTTGTACATCGTGGCAAAGGTTATAAAATGTTCTTCATTTTATTATACAACCGTTTAGCTGTAGACCATGGGGTTCAAGAGATATTTCGAATCAAAAAAGCCGAATAGAAAAATAATGCAAGTCTGGCCTACCTACTCAACACGAATGTGTCATACGTCGTTGAAAAGATTATTATGAGAACTTAATTTTATTATAAATAGTCGTTATGCTCTACGAGTTCAAAGAGCAATATCGCAACCAGTTCAGTGACTTAATGGCCAGCGACTAAGTTGAACTGACGGAGCTCATTCCGGAAGGATGTGAGAAGAAGGGAAGTATTTCTTTGTTTTCGATTTACTACTTAAGTGACCCTTCGACAGTGATGCTTCTCCAACCTAGGTCAACCCTGGCTAATCTTCAACGAACGAACCTATTGACTGACTGATTGATTTATTCCGGAAATTTGCCTGCGTAAAGATTTTTCTGCAAGAGGTCAAAAGCGGATTCAAAAAATTTTATTCAACTTTTTATTTTTTAATATTTTTGAGAACAAAAATACTATAGTTTGTTCAAGAATTGCGTTCAGATTGATAAGACGCAGCCGAAAGTTTTCGACAATGAACGTACGTACCATGATTCATGAGGAATTGTATGCTTAAGTTATCAAAGCTACGATTCTGGAGATATCAACATTTCTTTCTGCAATTTAAGGTACATAACAAATGGCAAGCTCTGTGAGGCACGTAGCGCCATCCACATGTAAACGGTATCTTTATCTATGTACATCTGGCTTAGGTAACATAAAATTGCTCAGAATGGTTCTGTAACGTTCACCGTTGATGACGGTTATGGCAAGGCCAGTTTCGTTTTGGATGAGCGCGGATTGATGATTCCGCGAGACTTGCTATGGTCTATTTCGAGGGGCTCAACGCTTTAAAAATACACTCCTTAATACCTACGATATTACAGGACGACTTTTGAGACCTGACTTTTTTTCTCTTATTTTTTTTCTCGTTTGCACTCATTTAATTTCGAAAAATGTCAGGACTCAAAAGTCGTCGTGTAATAGGGCACTTAGTGTGGTATTACACGACGACTTTTGAGTCATGACTTTTTCGAAATCAAATGAGTGCGAATGTGTGGAATCGAATTGTTTTTCTCGTACGCACTCATTTTATTTCGTAAAAAGTCAGGACTCAAAAGTCACTGTGTATTAAAAAACTTAATAATTCACAAAAAGTTTCACAGATGTTGCTCTAACAAAACTGGGCTTTCAAATTTCAAGCGTTCCTATTGAAAGACTCTTTAAAATAAGATTGTTCTCCCAGCGTTAAAGTGTCGATTTGTTTGAATTTTGAGGAATTTGAATACAAACGCATTCCCGTACTCAGGCTGAAATAAGTACACGACTGGATAACAAGAATTTTTTTCTTGTGGTTCAAGGCTCAGTTCAGGCAGGGCCTGAGTCGCAAGAACATGCTCTTGATACTTGACAAACTTGTGAAATATTTTTATAACACGTTTTCTGGTGCTTTTCTAAAAATATCAAAACCATAAAGGCATTTTTAGTTCCCAATATTGACCTTAAGTTTTTTTTTTCAGCAAACAGTTTTCTTATGCACAAAATTGTGATATTTGCTCAAATATTTCATGCAACGAGTTGTCTATTTGTAAATTTGTTCGTTGAGCTCTGAAGTCACCTTGGGGTCACCCCTAACGCTTTTTTTGAAAAACATGGTCAACAAATTCTGTGTTTTTTAAACCAAGGGCTACCCTGAACTCGCCCTTAAGTAGAACTTATTTATTAGATTTCCATAATACTCTGTTCAACCTCGGAATACTTAAACCAAGTCACAGCACTTACTCCGTCTTTACGCCTCGTCAAACAAATACTTATTTATAAAATATTTTCGGAGCCGTTTTATCTACACCCTTCTTATGTCAATACTCCGTCGTCGCTAAAACTAGTTTATAAATAAGGCTGTCAATGTTCAAAGCGGCATGAGCTCTGAAGCATTTTGCTGTGGATTCACGCGCTATGCATGTACTCTCTTGTTTTTGAAATATAAATTCCTGGAATACAAAAATTTACTTTAATAACAACAAATAGAAATAAAAAATGGAAGCTGTGGTTTGTTCTTATTAATTTTTAAAGCAAAATTGGGACCCTTTAAGGGATTTTTGAGAACCGAGAAGGGTTGTTAAGAAAACCTGGCTTTACTTTGGGTGAACTTCAACCAACGAACTTTGTAGGTATTCTTTGATAGAATGAAAAAACAAGAACAAGTAGTCATGGGGTTAAGAAGGCTTTTAGAGCGTTATATGTTATAGATCTATTAATTATCGCCGCAAATCATAATTCCATACTCTTAAATTGTATTTCAATTAATTTTTTTTTTTTTTTTTTATTTCCAGATCCTGGTTGTCATCTTAGCCGCCCTACTGGAACACTGTCTAGCCAGCAGCTTGGGATCCAAATGCCAACATGACATGGACTGCACAGATTTCATAAAAGGCAGTACGTGTTCAATGAATGGATATTGCGAGTGCGCACCATATTTTGTCCAGTACAACGTAACGACTTGTTTGTCATGTAAGTATAAAGAACGTTTTTTCTTAGGTATGATGGTATATTCCACCACTAAATAATACAATAGCTTGGATGTGGATGCAATGGAGTAGAACGTTATAATTCTAGGTTGTCCGTCCATTCCGTTCGTCCGTCTGTTATTCTGAGGTTTTCCGTTTACTGAATAAGTATGGCATGTGTCCTCGTTTTGCCATACAATAAATGCTGGAAGTGGCACCTTCGTGCACTCTCATATAATGTCGTCTCGTAGTCGTAATATGTATATGACCACGATCACTTAGAATCCCACATCTGAAATATACTAGCATCCGCCTATGGCAGTTGGTATGTTTGCAATGGTAATTAGACTGGTGAAGGCGATAGGCGTGTCCTCCTCTCTTGTTGTACATTCCGTTCAGGCTCAGCTCAGGGTGTTTGCTTCCCGAAAATTTTCGAGTTGGATGCCCGGTAACCAGGCCATCGGTAAATTGATGTTTGCCATAGTGATCTTGCCGTTACTGGAAATGCATTCCTAAGAATGTTCTATCTGCACACAGCACACCAGATTGCTATAGCACCAGCACCATTCATCCGTCCATTTCATTCAATATTTGTCCGTCCACATTATTGTATATTGTTGGGCAAACATAGTGGAACCCTGTGACTTTCAAGAATATGTCTAAATGTCTGCTTACACAATGAATTCTTTTCTTTTACTTATAGCGCAACTACTCGGAGGGGATTGCATTTTGGCCGATCAGTGCACAATGAAAGTGGCCAACAGCAGTTGCTTGGATGGAGCTTGCCGTTGCGTCGAGGGATTCTTGCAGTTCCGGAAGCATACATGTCTTGGACGTAAGTGATTCAATTTCTATCAACATTCTCGCTTGCTATATATGTTTGGCTGATGGGTGCGCATGCTTATTTATTAACATGCACACGTCTTCGCCCCTTTTCAAACGATGATCATCAATCATTTGTGTAAATATACTTTTCTGATATATCTAGGTATCGAATGGATGTTTCAACAAAGTTGCACTATGAGGAAGAGGATGAACTGTGATGAGTTGAGATGAAAATTGAAAATGTTTACATTTCTTAAGCTATTGCACGGTTAAGTCAATATGAGAGTAGCAAATAAATGAAAAGAGAAGAACTGTAGATAAAAATGTTTGTGTTTAAAGGAATACAAATTAATGGTGTCAATGCAGTTAATGCTGCCTTATGGTTGTTGTTTTAGGTTAGCATTAAAATATAATCCCATAAATGCTTAATCATAAAAATCAGAACTACGAGTGAAATCATCCTCATATAAAAGAAATCCTTGAAAAAAAATGTTAGTTACCTCTATCAATCTACGAAATCCCGAATGCCAAAATCACAAATATGTAGCTAAAATTCCGCCATTCTGCCAGAATCCTGAATGTCAAAATCCCAAATGACACAATCCCGAATGCCAAAATCCCGAAAGGCTTAGTACTGTTTGTGGTATTAAAAATCGCGCGTGCGATTTTCTAGTTCTAGCCTTCAAACTGGACTTATAATTATTTTGATATTCCAAATGGGTTAAGAAATTTTGTTTGGTATTATCGTCGGTTTTCTGTCAAAACCTCGAATTCCTTATATCTGTCAAAACCTCGTTAGTCCTTATATGACATTTTAATATACTTTCGCTCAAGAAATTATCACTGAATTCAAATATCAATGGCACTGGTTCTTAGTTAATTTTAAATCTATCAATCAGTTTTTAAACCTTTTAATACTCGTATGTAAAAACTCCATTTTATGCATTTTTAAAGCGGGTTTTTATGTCCCCTGATCGATTTTTCAATTTGTACTTCCGAGCTTTTGACAGAAAGCTGGCATTGTACAGTTCGTGATTGATTTTTGTGCATACTAAATTTATTTTATTTTACTTAGAGAATTTTTGCATTCGAGATTCTTGTGATTCGAGATCCCAAAATGAATAGAAATCAAACCATAGCAGTTTCTTTGAAAGTCATGAAATAGTACTACAAAAATTTTAGAATCCGAGATCTTCACCCCGATTACAGAACTCGACAAATAAGCTGCGGAGGGAGTCAGAATCAATTTTGACATTTGGCTCTTAGTACAAATTTCAAAATCAAGTCTGATTTCTTCCGCAGCTCATTCGTCGGATTCTGTAATTGGGGTGCTTATCTCGAATGCACTCGCGGGATTCTGTACATTCGAGATATTGGGCATGCGGGATTGTGGCCTGCACGATTCTTTTTTTTTGCAATTCGGTAATTTTGAATTTGGGATATTGTACCTTTCCCATATCAAGAAGTACAAGATTTCTTTCAAGCAAATGAATATTTTATTCGAAATGTTTTGGAAGATCAACTGCTTATCGTTTCTGAATTTAAATTTCGAGATTTTAATTCGTTTTGAGATGATTCTTAACGACACTCAGAGACTCCAGTCTAAGTCTTTCAAAACGTACTCTTTTAAGTCTGAGTTAAGCTAGAGTTTATTAACTTTGCATGTGAATTAATTGATAAAACCAGAGAGTAAACTCACCAAATTTAGTGGGCTTACTACGAGTTGACAGTTGATTGAGTTGACAGTTGACTCTACATTTCAATTGACTGTAAAATATGTTTTAGAAGTCGACGTTAACCCGATATTCGCATTATATTCATTAAATCAGATCACAAATGGTCGATTTTTTCTAAAAACCTTGAAGAAATAGAAGTTGTGTTTTTTGCAAGTTTGAATTACGTGTGAAAATAGGTGTTCTCAGAATAATAAGGTCTTAGAGCCCAGCTAATGTTGCTCCTTCAAAATGTGAGCAAATAGATCTAATTTTTCTTTTCTCAGTAATTTGACAGCAAAACTAAGAAATTTTGCTGGGGTATCCTGTTCACTAAACTAAGATTGCTAAGGGCTCTGAGATCTCATTTTCCTGAACATGCCTTAAAAAAACCGTTAAAACAAGCTGGCAGCCAAATGACTCAAAGTGCAATTGTTAAAAATGTGTTTTTGGTTCGTTTGCTAATACCCTTTCGAAAATCGGAAATCGAAGTCAAATTTGATGTCGAAATTATTTCCCAGCAAAAGTCTAACTACCTCGGAATATGAAGCGAAATTAACATTTAGTACAATTATAGGAGTACAAAAAAGTAATAGATGATTAAGTACAGTATGGGTGTGTTCCACTTTTGACTATTCGGAAAGCTACTTTTCGTTGATTTATGACATTTTCTTTAGTGACCTTCCGACAATTATACTGCCGTCATAGGGAAAAAGGACGCTTCTCTATTTTAGTAGTTTTGAGATAAATGCATTTTAATTTGGAATTTGAAATATGAATTTTCAGCTTTACACAAACATAATAAACTATTTAATGGTTCCAATTTTGGAACTAATTCAATTTTTGAGCTTTGGCGCTTACGTCCTTTTTTCTTAGGATGACAGTATACTCTATACCTTTATTATAGTGGCCGTCTACCAATATCTAAACTGTTCTATAATTAATCAAGCATTTGCTTAGTTAATTAATTTATTTATAATTAAACATAGGTGAGTCCAAAGCCATTAGGTATTCAACACGTCGCCGTCGTCGCTGCGTCTTCAAGACTCAGTGACAACTAAAACACATATACCTCTATACTGGAAGTTAATTGGACTTTTTGAGTATGCATTGTCAAGAACTTTTCAACGTTGATATTGCTTATCGATACTAGCCACACTTAAGTACATAATGTGTTTCATCATATTATTCAATCAATTAAAATACAATTATCAAGCAAATAGCTGCTTCTTATGTATATTGATTGTATTCCATTTAACTGCAAATTTTCTAGCTAACAAAACATAGTTAACCCGGTGGTGATTAATCGTTGACAAATCGAATAAACGCGATTACTGTCACCACACGCAATGCCACAAAGAAGAAAATGCCAACAACAATCCGATCACATTCGCGTTCAGTTTGTTTAGTCTGGTTTCTTCGTGGTGGACTGGAGTGGTGGACTGCACTGGATGGAACGTAATCACTGGCATTGGTGTTGGACATGAACGCAATGCTGGACAGCACCACATGACTATGACCAGACCAAAGAAACCAATTCCGAGCATATCTACATTTAGGTATATATACATACATATACGTATGTATGTACATTATATATGTATATACAAAAATTGGTAGTAGGCTGCAAGAAGTATGCAGCTTCTTAATTGAATTGTCTTGCACCTTTGCGGCTAATGAAAGTTATTTTGTAATTTGTTGTTTTTTTCTCGACTGATGGCTATCGAAGTGTGATCTTGAAAATATGTCTTTCAGCTTTTTTTGTATGCTGTCACAATGTTAGTAGGTATTCAGTAATTTATATTTTTTTATTTTTAACTCATTTTCAGTTGATTAAATAGCTCTAGAAGAATGTTAACAATGTAATGTGGGCATGGCCTCCTACCTTCAAGTAAAGATATTAAAAGGCTGAAGGTGCGACATTTATAGGTTGTACAGCATATAATTAATTAAGTGTTAATTTGATCTAAAGTAGTCTAAATTTAGGGGAATAATATAATATAATTCACGTGTTGTTTTTTTTTAAGTAGGTAGGTATATCATAAAATTGGATTTGTGAGCTTTTAAGTTGCTACCTTTTATTATAACTAGGGCTATAGTATTTCTGTGTGACTTAACATATCTGTTCTGGTTCAATGCAGAAGGTAACGAAAAACACATCGTCAACTTAGAGTGAAAACTGGCTAATTCCATATTTTTTGTTTGATAATTTCTTCCAAAATTTGCTTAAAAATACAAAAAATTATCATAGGAGTGTATAAAAAAAGTCTTTGAGTTTATTCAAATATAACGAATATTATTTGTAGTTTTTTTTGTAAAAAATTCACTCACTAAGTTAAGATTCTTCGAATCCAATATCAAATCCGTGGTTTTATATGCTTGCCAAACCTGGAAAGTCATGACTAACCTCTCGGAGAAATTGCAGGCTTTTGTGAACCGTTGTGTGCGACATATTCTAAAAATTCTCTGGCCACAAAATTTTTCAAACGAAGAAATTTGGTGCAGGAAAGGTCAAAAGCGGCTGGATGTTGACATAAGAAAGCGTAAATGGCAATGGATTGGTCACACACTGAGGAAACCAAACGATGAAATTGCTAAGCAGTCGATTGAATGGAATCCTCAGGGTGCACGGTGGGTTGGAATATCAAGAACAACATGGAAATCAACAGTTCTAGCAGAAGCAGACTCCAAGAGAAAGACGTGGTCACAGTTAAAATATCTAGCTGCAGACCGTGAAGGAACGATTTGATGGCGCCCTATGCCCCAGTCGGGGTTACAGGACTTGATGAAACAATTCAAGAGAGGAGTTAGCTATTTTTCACTCTAAGCCGAAGATATGTAGGTATGTAAAATTTTGAAAAGAGGGGACAATTCTATCAGAGTTGGGGCAATTTGAAAAAAGTTAACAAACGCATTGAACCATGAACTGCACCAATTTTTGTTAGGAGCGTCATTTTTGTGTATAAACAGCGTTGCCACTTAGCCATGATTTCAAAAGATTTAATGCACTTTTTTCGTAGAACAAATCTACTGCTTTTAAATCGAGCCTACTGCACTTTTATTTTTCGGGAAAGTAAATTATCATCCATCAAAATGCAGTCCCATAATTTTCAATTCTATTCTTACGGCTTCCGGCTATTGGCTTGCTTTGATAACAATCGTGATAGCATATTTAATTATATTATGTTATTTTTAATTTCTTTTGTTCTTTTTTAAAAATTGGAATATACAGATCTTCTGTAAGAAAACTGAATATACTGCATTTTTGTGTTGAAAACCTGCAGAAAATTTTCCGATTAGTGGCAACGCTGTGAGAGAAACTGACCACAACGATTTTTGACAGTAGTTGTAACACTTCGTGTTCATAGATATTTGTGTAGCAAAAATTCGCAAGTTTCCCAACGGAGGGGAAATTATTTACTTTCTCATTGCTCACTCTCAAAACAACTTTTTTGACTTAACAAACAGGAATTTGTGACAGTTTGTGAAAATTTGTGAAAATTTGCAAGAAATTTCAAGGAAACAAACATACCTCTTATTAGAAATACATACATACATATGTAGTATTTCAACAATAGCTGCGTTTTATCATCTCTGGGTCTGGGTCGAGGTTATCTTTTAACATGCATTACAAAAACAACATGGGATCTAGGTTTCTATCGAGGTTAATTTCAATAACCCAGATAGAGGTTTTCACTCTGACCGGCAGAGGGCTATTTACCATTGTGAATGGATGTCAGCGATTTGTCAGCAGTATTAGGAATAGAGAGGAAAAGAGACAAGTGCTTACATGAAAAACAAATAAACATAAGAAAAAAAGAGACTGATATACAGCACTGCTTTTGCACTAACCCACATTGTTTTATTTTCACGAGGTGAACCATATGGGTTATGAGCGATAATAAAACGCGGCTAGTGATGCACAGTAGTATTTAGTGCACATTTTTAAAATCTTGAACTTTTTCTTTGCCGAAAGTGCATTACCCAACTTAAAAATTTTGTTTCAATTTCCAGGGAAAAACTTGGCAGCACTAAACAAAATTCCAGCTGTCATGTTATTCCAATATAATTCACGTGCTCAATTCCAGAGATTATCAAATAAGATGCCAAACTTTCGTACGTTTCAACCACACATATAATACTAGGCCCGTTTTGTTGAGTTCCTTAAAAGCCGTTTTTTTATTATCTGAGCTAGAGCTTGAGCTATCGGTGTTAGCAAAGAATGTTCAGAGCTCTCCGATATAATTTTGAAACACATCTGAGCACTGAACTGTCATACGATTGTAATGCGTTCTACTCACCAAAATTAAGTAATGACTTAATCAAAAACTCGAAAATTTCAAAATTGTGAACTGAAATTGATGTGTTGAATTTAAATGAGGGGAAAAAGAGGGAAGTTGGCTGCACTCAGGTATTCGCTCCATTCACTCACTCTTTTTATTCTGAGCTAATGGAGCGTACTCCGAACTAGCTCTGATTTAAAAAAGAAACACAAGTTGAGCGCTCTGAGGGGAGGGCTCTGAACTAAAAAAGAAACACAGATCTCTTTTTGACAGCTCAGTGCTATGCTCGGAGCTAAAAAAGAAAAACGCCTAATGTCAACTTTATGATACGTTCCACATTCAGGCTGGAGTTATTGAACTTCAAATGTGAAGTTAACTTATTGTTGTTGGAATTTACATATGAAAATTTGGCTTAATATGAAGCATTTGTTAATGTTCACATTAAGGAGGTCAACAAAACATGCCTCTTAAAGGTTATATAATTTAGCGTTTTCATTTTTCTGCATATCTAATAAAATCAGTGGAAAATGGGAAAATGGAGGATCATGCGACCCCAACTTGTTGAACGTCGAAATTTGTTCTGTGCTGTATGTTCATTTGTTACTTGTTTAGCAAATAAGATTCTTTCAAGCTTTTCAGTGTTAATTTTTAATATTTTATTATTTTGGGAAAAAAATGTCTCCTTAGGTATGAACCACTTTTTTTTGCGGTTTGCTTTTTGCAGTCACGTGTTCGTGTAAAGTACTTTTGCAAATAACATTCCTTCCTGGTTTTTAGTGTTCTTTAAATTATTCTTTCGTGTTTGTTCTGGTAAATTATATTCTTAAAACAAATAAATATGGCAGACGGGGTCACAGCGACGGTCATCTTGAATTTCTTTTGACAGTTCTCATTTTTGATAAGCTGGGCAAAATAATACCTTTGATATGTGTACTGTGTACTGTGCATTTCACCCTCCAAAACCCATTTGCTTACATTGTTGTATTTGTTATTTCATTTCGTATCGAAGAATAGATGTGAATTGCAACTACAACAACCACTTCTTTCGGAACTGTGCCGAATGACAAGTTGATTCTATGTTTGCGTTTTTTACTAATACATACTTTGCAAATCTAATCAAGCCGTTCGTTTCAGCTTGTAGGCAAATTACAGCCGAGGTTTGTCATGCCAAAGCTGAAAGAAAAGTTTTGTGCAGCAAAGCTCTTGCTAACGGTAAGAAAAACCACAAGTGGATCAACATCTGAAGAGTCAAAATCTCAAACAACTTTTTGAACGAAGCCCTGCAAATTCCAACTACCACAATTATAACGGTAAAGAACAACTTCTGCATTCGTTAATTAAAATGAACGGCTGGGTCGTACGTCCTTAATCTTATAGCAGAAGTAACGTAGAAATTGTAAAATTTGTTAATTGAACTAAGTACGCTACGAATTATTTAATTTTAGACTTTTTCTTGCTTGGTAGACTCGTCATATTCACAAATCCTTTCTATCCTTTTTTTAGGGCTATAGAGGCATAGTATTCATCCGCCAAAACATCGTTATAATAATTATTTTCTTTGACTTCCATCCGCAGAATAAAAAAATATTTCAGGTTTTCAGCTGCTGGTTTATTCCTCACCTAATTAAATAAAAAAAAAAGACTTTCCTTTCCAGCAGATAATCAACTCGTAAT
Organism: Dasysyrphus tricinctus; assembly: GCA_963921185.1. Taxonomy (NCBI): domain Eukaryota; kingdom Metazoa; phylum Arthropoda; class Insecta; order Diptera; family Syrphidae; genus Dasysyrphus; species Dasysyrphus tricinctus. Next base: position 254,405,350 of record OY992532.1, read on the forward strand.
ATTTCAAGGACTTGCTCAAAGATGCGCTAAAGATCGTAAATCCCTTAGCAATAGATACTACGTATTCTACCCTACGTCCCAGAGCATGGATAAAACCTGAAACTGTGACGTTTCTGTTAAGTTATGCTTGGCGTTTTTCTCACCACAGCACAGGTTATAATGAGGCTGCACCACGCTCTTGCTCTTGGTTCAGATTTTATGACTCCCATCCCATTTGGTGTATTCATACTCGTACTCGTATGTCGTATAATATTCTTGGCATTCCGTACATGTTTTCCCGGAAATGAGCAATGTGTGTGATTGAGTTGAGCGATGTAATATTTATTTATTTTTTGTTCAGTTTTATGAGAGTTGGTAGGTACAATTTGATTATTCTGCGATATTTCTGCTTTCGTTATTTTTTTTTCTCCGTTTTTTTTTTTTTAGTTTTATTTTTTTGCTTAACACTGACTCGAACTATCGGCACAAGAAGTGGATGAAATGAAAGTGTGTCAGCGACAGAGATGTGCTTGGAATGGTAATTCCTCTGGCTCTGACTCTCGACTTGCTGATGGGAGAATGAGTCACATTATTGCACCTTTAGCTCTCCATTTGTTGGTTAAAGGAATGTTTGTTTGGAATTCTAAGTAAAGAGATATTGTTGTGCTACTTTGTATGCTAACTTGGACTTGATCTATTATTATGGGGCATCAGAATGTTCATTATAGAGGGGCTATTAAAATGTTCCTAAGACATCAACGAAATTCATAAACTTGGCCACCAATAACATAGGTACATACCTTTAAAGGTTTTGCCTATGGGGTAATAAAGATGAGCGTATTTTTTACTGCAGTCATCCATCCATCCATCCGACCGTCCTGTATAAGTCTAGTTGCTTCCATCTGCAATGCATATACCTAGGCGTGTTAAAATTCATGCCATAACATTCGATCAGATAAGCTAATGGCGCCAAAGTGCTCAGCCTCTTTGCCATCGCCCAAGGCAGATGAATCACCAACATGTCGTTCGAAGAGGCGGTACGCGATTGATCGTAGCGACTTTGGTCTACTTTAAGATGCATGCATAGCTATGCTATCTTTATAAGCTCGTATTTATTTACATATTCATTCGAAAGTGAAGATATTTATGTTGGTTGTGTTAGATAAATGGTGAGGCGACACTTTGAGTAGGTACTATCCGCGCATACGTGTGGACTTTTTTTTACAATGCCAGTTTCAAACCTGTCTCAGCCTCCCATGTGACAAATTAAATCAATTTCAACTAAAACGGTTTAAAATCACTTCGTCAAACTAGTAAAAATGGAAGTTTACACAACTAAAATCAGTCGACTTTGTATATGTGGCACGAGGAACAAGAATCGATTACAAATTATTTAAATATGGAACCCATTTTAAGTTTCATTGCAAACTGGCTGGAGTGGATAAAACGACGAAACTTTTTCTTCATATTGTGCCTATTTAGTTTATTTTCTAACCTTAATTCGAATGTGATAAATATTTTGGTTAGTTCCAATGTTTGCTTTGTTCTTATAAAAGCTTAGGGGCATTATCTTGTTCTTAAATATTCTTTTACAAAAAACTATAAATCAAAGCAAAGGAAAACATTCATCATTGTATAATTTAACAACTCTCGGATTTTCCAGATATTATAATTTCAGCTTCGGAACAAATCTCTAATAAAAAAAAATCCCATAAGATTTATGACCTTCCAAATCAAACTTCGAAAGCGAAGATGCGAACTGTACCTACGTTCATCGTTTTCCAAAGCGTTTTGTGAAATTTCAGTAGCCAAAAAAAAATGTTATCTTGCATTTTTAATCGAATTAAAAAAAGAACAACCAAAAATTCCTCAAATGAAAGTGAACTTAATCTTATAATCAATAAATATATTCAAGTCGAGGAGAGTTAACATCTAATTAAAAATAAAAGTAAAAAGAAAAAAATAGAAGAAGAACGAAAGCTGAAAGAATCCATTCGCATTCAGGTTAACCTACATTTTATTGAGAGATTGTGAAAATTTTCACTCCAAATTCTTAATTTAAAAAAAGAGATAAACATTTAAAATTGAAAGCTCACTTGGAATAAGTAATTGTTGAATTTCCTAAATTTGCGAGTGTAGGTTAATAGTATAGTTTTAATCATGGGCGGACTTGGCCATAGAGCGGAACAAGTCTCGATGGCTAGATGATAGCATTTTGTTGACCGCTTTGCGTTTTATTTGTATTTTTTATAGCTAGCGCAACAATGCAAGCACCAATAAAACTCTAAACTCACTTTTATATTACTGTTTTTTTTTTTATCTTAAGGTTGGTAGGCATTTGCCACTAAAAAGGCAAACAAATCTTTACATAAAAGCAGGGGCTTCTAACCTTCAATTAATATTTCTTACCACACGCCTATAAAAGATGTGTTTTATTATCTATCGGGAAGATAACTTTAATGGATTAACTTTTAATACGAACTTCAAAAACCATTTTGAAAGTTTCCCATTATTTTTGTCGAACCAGATCCGGAACCCGATAAATGATAATAAAACAAAGCTAATGATTCCTATTTGATAAGTTGAAAAAGTTCTACAAAGTGTCGCGAATTGGGTTTTGACAGCAAACTATGACAATTTACAAGAAACTTTAAGTTGTCAAACACACCTAATTTTTGACAGATAAATGAAAGGGTTTTCAATACGATTGCATAAGACGCTGTTTGGATTGGGAAGATTGAGATCGGTCTCATGCCAATTTCTGGACGAGAGAAGTGAAGAAGAAAACATAAACATCCGACTCATGAGTCTCATTTGTTGGTGTTTCATAGGGCAAAACATTGAAGTTCTTGTGGTTTCTATACGTTTTGAGGAGCCTCAAATTTTCTAATGTAGACACGATAGGACTCACGAGTCCGGACTCTATTTTCCCAATCTTAACAGGCTCTAAGTATGTCTGAAAGTGATACACTGATGACCATGAACTGCCAAAATATTTTCACCAGGAAAAAGTTAGCCGTCAAACTGTTACACAAGAAGTTTTGCCAAAACAGTAAACATACATAAATTCAATTTTCCACAAAAGAAAGAACGCATTTATTTTTTCATATATTTGATATATCTCACAAAATGGCATCCCCCAATATTTAAACGGTGCAATTATAATTAAATTTCAGTTGCCCAAAAATCGATTAAGTTAAAAATTATCGACGCTGTTCTGAAAGTCTGCATATTGTGTGCAATGACTGGCCCGTAGTATTTTCCAATAGTTATTACTGAAATAAATCTTAGCTTTAGCACAATTTAAGTGAGAATTCCGCGCCGGGACTAAACGCCGATCTTTGTGAACTAATGGCTGCTTAATTCAATTGGTTTGAATCTGAAAAATGAGGAAAACTTGAACGTCAAAACAACCCAAACCTAAACCAAGAATTGACACACGAGGGCGGCGGCGGGCGCGGTTCCCTTCAAGGCACCTATTAAATTCAATTAATACAAATACAAATATTCAGTTTTTATATCAGAGATCAGACGAATCCATAATTTGTTTTCCTTAGTATTTGACAGCAAAACTGGAGAAATTCTCTGAGCCCTCAGAATTATAAACTGAACAAATCCAGCACTGATCTCTATATTCACAGAGCTGGTTTAGCCTCTCTTATATTTATTGGAGGAGGAAAGAAAGTTATTTTTTTTTGTTTGTTCAAGTGAGATATCTTAATCTTGATCTTTAGTGATTGGCAAAAAACTACGGATTCATTTGCAATTTGTTTAAATTGAAAATCGTGCTCTCATTTTTTTTTGTTTTGTTGTGTGTTATGGATATGCCATGCCCAAGTCCATGTGATCTTATTGCAAGGCAAATCACGCCATAGGTCGACAAACCTTCTCTGGTTCTGATTCTTAGCCATCAACCGTATTGTAAGATTTTTGACTCCATAGAGTCAAAGCACATCTTGTACAACTTGTTCAAATATATGTTCATGTGTGTGTGTGTGTGTGTGTGTGTAAAGTTTGAGCCAAAAATGGTTTTGAATTTCCTTTTCAAAATATTTGCATTTGGTGCACGCGTCTACTTCCATCACATTACTGTTACTAAGACTAGTCATATACTAGAGTGTAATTAGAGTGAGGGGATAAAAGTAGCAGCAGCAGCAGAAGCACAGGTTTTATGAGAGTTTTCCAGTGAATTCAATTCATCCTATCCAATTGTTATGCCTTATGCCTCACATAAATAAGACACTCTATATCCACTACTCTAATGTGAATCTCAGAATCTGTGAAACTATAGTGAAGGATTCAGATACACTTTAATGCTCATAAGTTAGTGCACGTTTTTTGTACATCATGTCGACATTGAACAGTGGGGCAGCAAGCAGTTAGTTGAGCGTTGAATCCCACGCAGCCGCACCTAACTATTCTATTTTTTGAAAATTTGGAGGTACTCGTATCGATAGTAATTTATATTTTCATTTTGTAATAAGTCTAAATAAATTGTATTTTTATGCCTTAACAAAGCTATCATCTATGAGAAAATGAAATTTTAACTAAGATTAATACAATTAAATAAACACTGTCAATTAATAAAAAGAAATTCCAACATAAGGTTCCGTAAGCATTTTACGCAGAGGTGCTGGGAAATAATTCCACAGGCATCTATTCCACATGGGAATTTATTCCACTTTAGTGAAAGTCTATACCACTTTTCAAAGTGGAACTTATTTCCACCGGGAGAGGGAATTTACTACACCCGAAAGTTTGTTGAATTTTTTCCCACTTAAAATTTTGAATTTAATTTAAACTATTGTGGGTGCATCACTAAATAGTTCAATGGATTCTCCGTCTTGGGAACTAACTCCACTTTTAAAAACGTGGACCACATTCCCACTAAAAGTGGTATAAATTCCCATGTGAAGCAGATGCCCGTGTGATTTTTTGCCTGCATCTGGATAGATAGAAGTCATAGTCGAGCCGAACTGGAAGAAACTTATTGGTTGAGGCCTAGGTCTACGCGGATCTTAGCGCCACCTTAAATAAGTAAGTTATTCACAGTCAAGGACTCTATCTGTAAATACTTATCTACCTTTGGAGGATAATTTATAGCTATAGCTTCAAACTAGAGCTTCGATAATACTCCGAGAAAAAAAAATACTTATAGAGCTCTGAACTTGCATAATCCAATTTTGGATGTTTAATAGAAATATAAGTGAAACCCCCACGTAATAGAAACAGATTCGCATAAAAGATTTTTCTTTAAAACCAAAATTTCTTAAAAAAAAAAATTAATGCTTAATGTTCAGTTCTGCGCATATGTATATCAAAATTTGTGTCAAATGCCAATATTTGTTGTTATTTTTACGTGTATTTAAGTCATCACGTTCACAGCAATTTTTATTTCTGACAATCTCTATTTCAATTTGCTGTTGTTGTTTTTACGTGTGTTTTCGTCATTATGTTCACAGCCATTTTTAATTCCAACACTCAGTTTTGACAACCAGCGCAATATATGTAATACCTTAGATTTGTGTATTGTGATACCAAAGAGGTTTAAAATACGAGTCAACTATCACGGATTGCACAAAACAGCAGTAGAAAAGACGAAGCTATAAGTATGTATACATGTGCATGTAAGTACATATGTATGTAAATATAACGGGAAATGGATCATACATTTAAAGAAATATCATTAACTTTTCAATTTGTATTCAAATTCGGTGAAAATGGTGGATGCAGAGGTCAGTTTACTTGTCAAATGTCAAAATGTTAGTTGTTGTGATTACGTGTTATTTTCAATCCGAATTTTAAATTTTGACAACCTGGTAATATATTACTAGATTTGTGTACTGTGGCGAATACTTTTTTTTTTATAAGGGACACTTATTCGAATTCTTACGATTTTAGGTATTTGTTTGATTACCTTTTTAAAAACTTGGTTTGATAGCACCATTTCGTTAATTGTGGCCTTTCACTGAAACTAAGACAGTGTTGTTGTTGCAGATTTTTTGGTGACCCATCGAAAGTTTTTGGAGTACCGAATAAATAACATGGATCAACTACAAGAGGTAGGTATGCGTCGTTTTTTTCATGTCAAATCTTAGATAATGTGAACAAACGTTAAAGAGCATTATGGGATGTCATATTTTACACTTTTTTGTATTGGTTACACAGATTGCTTTTGATGGTTCAAGAGTATTAATGCTTTTCTTGTTGTCAAAAAATCTATTATACAATGCTGCGGCCGGCGTGGCTAGCTCCACCAGCACGAACAGTCCCAAAACATCGATCGATAATTTTCTGGATTCCATCTTCATTGATCATGATAGCATGGTTCCAGCTATGTGGTTTTTGTAATAAATATCTAATCATTCATAACTGTGAACATGTGTCTTTTTCTGAATCGCCTTTACCAAATTCGTTTTTTTTTCATGAAAAATCACTTTGTTATTAAAAATACAAGAAATGTCATAGCCAGACTGATGGGTATAACTTTTCTTAGAAAATAATTTCATGTTTATTATTTGCAAGTTATGACCTTTCAATCCACATAATGTTTCATTTTAAACGATTCTGGGTTTTTCGCCAATACATTTTACTCTGAACAATATCTCAATTTTGATTAGTTGGTGTTTTAGTCTCGTTGGAGACAACATTGCCTTTAAGCTTCATTAAGCTTCTTAAAAGACTCGAAAAGCAAATTTAACGATGGTCATTCGAAATTCTACATAAAACTTACTACTTATTTCTATAGAATCTCCATAAAACCTACCTTCGCCCAGGTACAACAACTGATGAGCCCAGTAAACTTAACTTAAAGAAGTTAGAGAAAAGAAGAATACTAAAGGGTATTCAAACAAAGCCGACCCAAGCGTAGTGAAGTTTTAAACTCCGTAAATCTGTAACAATTTGTATGGAAAATTAGACAGATAGTACAGTTTACAACTTTACTTTGTTTACGGCAACTTTACACCTTTGCATGAATACCCTTTCTTTGTTCTTTCAATTTTTTTTCCAAATTCAACGCATATTTACCTTGCGTTTATAATTATATCAAATTATTTGGAAAATTACGATTCACAACAGAATTTTTAAAAATTACTTCAACATTTCATTGTTCTTAGAAATATTCCATAATAATTCTATTTACCTAATTATCTTAGTAACTTTTCTTGCAAACTGGATGAAACTAACTATGATTCAAGCTGAAATTAAAATTAACTCATAACATTAACTACGAGAACCTTTATAGAGCTATAAGCTTCCTTCAAGGTATTTACTCTTGTCTACTCAAATTTATTGAAAGTGCTGGTCTAAAACTCGTGAAAAACTGAATGAAAACATTTTTTTACTTTTAAACTTATAGTTTTTCGTCTGGAACCTTCATAAAGTTGTCAATTTCTTTTATGTTTTGCATTTTCACTCATTTACCCTTAAGTTCATTGAAAATAATCGTAATAAACTCATTCCAAACTGAATAAATCAACTTCGAATCAATTTAAAATTTAAATAAACTAAGAGTTCAACATCTACTGAAAGCTTTATAGAGGTGTCAGCTTCTTCAAAAGTTCTACACTCATTTACCCAAGCTCATTAGAAAAATTTGTCTTAAACAAAGTTGCAAAGTGAATGAAAACATTTCTGATTCAATTTAAAATTAAAACAAACTTTCAATTAACCTATTACCGTAAGCTTTATAGAACTGTCAACCTCTATAAAGATTCATACATTCATTTAGCCATGTTCATTCAAAGTATTCGTCATAAACTCGTTAATTGTTCTTGTATTTAATTATTTTGCAAACTAGATTTACCTAATAATACCCTAGACCTATAGAGAGAGGTCAGGATTTCTGTACAACAAATTTAACTCCGTCGAAAACCTTATAGAAGGTCCAGAGAAGGCAAAATTTCCCATATAGAAATGTATGTGTTTGAGGATTTTCATGCTACTGTACCTATTCATTTTATTTCATTAAATAAATTTGAAAGTAGGTGATACTTAGTTTAAAAATGTCCAGGTGTTTTCATAGAATTAAAATAATTCCAATTGTTATCCCAATCTGCCCCACAGTACATCGGGTCGGTCGTCGTCATCATCGACTCTTCAAGCTTGAAGATCATCTTATATACGTGCAGTAAGAATAAGAAGGCATATCTTATGAAAGGTATCTGCTCTGGTTAAAACTATGGATACGGATGTTACTCTACGGATGCAGGCTTTAATTTCGTCTTTTCCGAATTAATAATTAATGAGAGGAAAGAAGCTGCTTTGTGAGACTCGCTGCTCTGCACTTAGCTTGTTCTTTAGTATTCGCTAATGATGGGTTTGGTTGGGAAGATACAATAACACCAACAAAAACAACCTTTACAATCTAATGCACTAGATGCATATAGTAGGTAGGTACAACCCGAAGAAGTGTATGGTGATTGAAATTCTTATAAACAGTTTTAAAATAATAATCACCTGGCAATTCTAGGTGTAGTACCTATACGTTCTTCGTATAATTGGACACTAATGCAGCATTAAGAGCCATATAAAAGATACGATTTTTTGTTTTTTTGTTATTCCAGTTACATTTTTTGAAACGAACTCCTTTCGACAGTTATCTCTGCGCGCACATTCACAATTAAGCTATTCAGCACCACGATGCAATGGACCCGCAAGCGAATTGATTTATCGCGGTCGTCAATTCGCCTACAGGAATTCCAAAACCTATTCAGCCCATAACCACCTAAGTTCGGTCGATCGTCCGTCGTCGTTAGGAACATAAATTTATAACGGAATCCGATCTATTGTGAGTACCTACAGGTGAGTTCCCATTAAGGAGGTGTGCTGCTGCGCACACACATCTTGTAAGAGTATCCTCCACATACATATATTATGGATTCATTGAAGACAAATTGTGGAAAAGGTTGTGTTGTGTTGTTTTGTTGTTGTTGTTATTGTTTTTTCCTCATTTTATGGCTTGTTGCAATCTGAAAGATCGTAAAATTTGTTTACCAATTTTGTATACATCAGGAATTTGGTGCTGTTAACAGCTTTAAATGCATTTTAAGGAGAGAAATCAGCACATGGAATGTGCGCTGCACAAATGCACAATGGAATGGACATACAAAAATGGGCGGGCGGGAATGTTGAAGGATATAACTTTTGCCTATGATGCTTCTGCATATTTATTATTATATAGTTATTAATGAATCCCTTGATTTGCATTTCATCGGTTTTACCGACAAAAATACCGTTTCTAATTTCTTTTAAATGAAGTAGGTATAAGTACACTTAATTTAGTTTCGAGATATAAAAATTTATGAATATTGAATGGATGTGTTTTTGTGTGCTATAGCCCTCTGGGGGGCAGATGAATCTTTTTTATTTCAAGTTAATGCAAATGAAAACGGTAAATCTATCTATCATTAGTGTTTTCCTTACACTAAAATGCCAATAGCAAAGAAACGCGGACAGCAAATTCTTACGGTAGAAATATTTTATGTATATTTTAGCTATAGTTAGGCTAAGGGAGAAGACCATTCTCGAAGCTATGTAGACCTATTATAAGAGCTCCCGTATTTAAACATTTTAGGTTTTTACCAAGTTTAGTTAAAGCCTTTGAAAATGAAGAAAACATTTCACGTGTTTTGGCATTCTATCAAAAATATTTCGTTCCACGCAAAGAAAACAAAATCTCTTTAAGGATCATATTCTGGTATTAAAATTTCTAGTAAAGTTGTTCATTTTCAACTTAAAATATCTGTATTGTGGAATTGACCCAGTAGATAGCATATTAGACTAGTGCACAGAATATCCCAGGATCAAAGAGGAAACTTTACGAATCTGTCAATTTCAAGATTGACAGCTAACATTGTGGGGAAAGTCACAAATTCCAAAGTTAAAAAAAAAATGCAAAAAAATAATTCCACTGCAAATCTCGATTCGATAGATATGTTATTCCACACAATGGGAATGTTGATTTTGACGTTAAAAAATGAACGAGAGAGTTATATACCTATACCTAAAGAGCTCTTTTCGAGGTTACGCAAGTTTTCTTTATTTTTGTTTACCTCACATGGCAAAAGGTAACATAACTACCACATTTAGCCAATCAACATTGTTTAAAAAAAATGTGTAAGACCTGTCAAATTTTGAAAAAGGGAACAATTCTATCAGAGTTGGGTAAATTTGAAAAAAGTTCACAAACGCATTGAACCATGAACTGCGCCACTTTTTGTTAGAAACGTCATTTTTGTGTATAATCAGCGGCGTTGCCACTTTGCCATGATTTCAATAGATCTAATGCACTTTTTTCGTAAAACAAATCTACTACTTTTAAATCGAGTCTAATGCACTCTTATTTTTCGGAAAACTAAATTATCATTCGTCAAAAGCCAGTCCCCCAATTTTTCAGTTTTATTCTTACAGCTTCCGGCTATTGGCTTGCTTTGATAACAATCGTGACAGCATAATTTATTATACTCATACTATACTATTTTTATTTTTTTTTATTTTGAAATTAAAAGTAAAAATTGGAATATTCAGATCTTCTGTAAGAAAACTGAATAAACTGCATTTTTTTTGAAAACCTACTTCGGAAAATTTTCCGATTAGTGGCAACGCTATGACAAAAACTGACCACCACGATTTTTGACAGTAATATGTAATACTTCGTGTTCACAGAAGTTCGCAAATTTTCCAACGGAGGGGAAATTATTTGCTCTCTCATTACGCTCTCTCCATGAAACTTTTTTGAGTTAACAAACAGGCATTTGTGACATTTTGTAAGAATTTGTGAAAATTTGCAAGAAATTTCACGATAACAAACAGACCTATTGCTATTGTCGATCGACAGCTCAACAATTTAACCTGTTCAAATAGACGCAGGTAGTGTGTACATGTTTTTGTAATTGTAACCACTCATGGTTTGATCAGATAACAACGGAAATTCCCTATACATTTTCAGAAAGTTCAGGGTCTTCTTTCCACCAATTCAATAGCAAATAATCAAACTAAATGCACTGACTGACAAAATCAAAATCACTGCTGACAAATTGTCTTGATAAACTCGAGCAGACTTAAAAAGTTATTCTTCAGTCGATTGACAGAAGATTGAGTTTTACCAATTTTAATCAAGCTGAAATTGGCTTGAAGTTAACAGAAGTTGCTAATGTGGACGCAGCATCACTTTTGCGATGCCCTTTTAGCATCAATGTAAAATTTCCAAGGCCTGGTTTTAAAGGAGAATGGGCGTTTCGTCCCATATGTTGTAATACTTTCCGACCTATATCATTGGAAAGGTCACAATAAGTGCTATTTTTTGCTGTGGGCATTAGTCTGTATCTCGTGCAGGGAAAGTGTAATAGTCCAATAACTGTTACACTGCGCTACAACTACTTTAACAGTTATTGGGCAACTATATTTTCCAAAAATAACACTCATTAAGACCTTTCCAATGACATAACTAGGTCAGAAGGTGTTACAACACTTGGGACGCAACTTGCACTGGGAAAGAGTTATAGTGCAGTGCAACAGCTATTATCGGCTATTACACTTTCCCTGCACGATATTCAGACTTATGGCCTCACAAGCACTCATTGAGACCTTTCCATTGATATACAACATACTCAACTAGTTTTTTTTTTATAAGAGCCACCCGAGTGTTTGACATGTTTTCGCCGTATAAATTTTCAATACTGAAAACTTACTAGAGCCTTGTCTAACTTGGTAAGAATTTGCCATTTTCACGGCGGCGGGTTGTAATATTTAACCTTAATTACATAAATATTCATATGTTTTATGTCAAAGAGCGGCCAAATAAATTCATCTCGATTGCACAAGCCACAATCCAATGAGCAGAACCATTTGTACGGATATGTCACTGCTCGGACATGGATTTTTGTGGCTGCATTGGTTTTTTCAAGGCATGTTCATAGTCTGAGTATGGATCATGCACAGTGGAACCGGCATGTCACTTCACACATTTTTTAGATAAAATGCAGCTTGTTTTTAAAACTGAACGAAAAAATTATCCAGTGCAAGTGAGATAGCAATAAAGGCATTGTGAATACACAATAAACAGAAACAAGGTATTATCAGATGCAGCCAATTCGCCATCTTGGTATTTTTGTATTGGTATTTTTTTTAACAAGATTGTTTCTAGAGCTTATGGGCTGCAAATGGATACAAATTAACACTAATAGTTTTTTGACACAATACTTGGAAACTATTAACCGAAATTTTAAAGCCACGTCATCGAATTCAGAAAATGAATTTCTGTGAACACGAACAACTCTTCGACGTCTCGCCATTTATTGCTGTAGTTCGACATGAGATAAATGAATAATGAACAGCCTATAATTCTGGAATAAATTATTTATTTAAATAGTGAATTATAAATAAGAAATATAGTGCCTTCACCTGTTCATTTTTATTTTCGTTTATTTTAATTTTTAATCAACAATATTCCGTCAGATAAATTAGGTATAGGTAGATATATTCTTTAAAACTTGCTTTTAAAATGTATCTGGAGGAAAACGAAACTTTAGTTTATTGGTTCGTTTATTGGCCTGTAAGATTTATAAATGGTTGGTGCAACCGATAAATGTCATTTTAAAATTAAACGAATCAATATAAATTTAAAAGAAGTCGGTGCAACTGGCCATTAGTTAAGTTTAAGAATCATTTAGTTAAAATGTTGACTCATAATTTGCTAGTAGATAGGGTAATATTTTGGTTTTTGGTGCATCTTTAATTCAGAAATTTATTTATCTCGATCAAATTTTTGGTGGAGATAGTTCAATATTACCTACAATCAACGACACATAATTTTGTCAAATAACTTTTCTAAACTAAATGTCTCTCCTATACTTTTAAATCTAACGAAATTTACTACACAGTCAACAGATAAGAGCACAATAATTTCTTGATATCAGAACTAGCAATTTCATCAGGTCAACACAAGAAAACACAACTCAATAATTCCTCATCCAAACAATCAGTATTTTTTCCCATAGTTTCATCAAGATGATTGCAATGATTCTTTGTTGGTTAAATCTTTAACGGCAATTTAATAGAAATTCCTAAGCAGGGACTGATTATTTGTTAATACAAAACTCCACGCCATTTAAGGGATACCATCATCATACACCATCCATATTTACTTCGTCTTCGATCAGCTCACATCATCATCATCATCATCCAATAAAGATGTGGCTGTACTGCTGCTATAGGAGTTCATACTTATATAGTTAAAGTTGGAAAAGTGCGCTCAATGGCATAACCTAATGATCAATTTTGTGAAAGTAGCTTTTTAGAGCTGGGCGTACTGTGAAAGTATCGTTGGATAAATCTTGCGATATAATCGTGGTGTGGTGCATTTATCCTGCAGTCATTGGCCAAATTGCGCTGTAAGAGTGCCTATGTCCAGGAAAACTACACATGATTAACCTGGCTACAACAAGGTGCTCTTTGTTCTCTCTCAACGAGTGTACAGTGTACACGCGCGTGTAGGATAAAGTCCATATTACAGCGGTAAGTGTTCAATTCCGGGATAACAACGGTACACGCTGATGCATGTGTCAGAGCTCAGAGGAGCTATAGGAACGGAGGCAATATCACAATAACAACCACACCAACTCTATCCTAAACCCTCCCCGCAACCTTAAATCGTTGATTGGCTTTGATTTCAACGGTCGTCGGTTGGTGCAGCAGTCGTTCTTGTCCGCTTCGAAGCGTGACCCCATTGACTATATTTGGGGATCACTTGCGTGCAATGCACCCATTGTTGGATTATCCCATTCGAAAACCAGCCTCCGTCTGTCGCTAAGTAATTATTGGACGTCAATTAGGAAATTGTGTTCTATGTATGTAATGTATTCTCCCTTTCTCCCACCAATCATCACATCGTCGGATCGATCACATCCCATTACCGATCCTCACCGACGACGATGGAGACGCATTGCTTTCCAATTGAGCTTCACAAGAACGATTCTCATTAAAATGAAAATCGTCAATCAGTCTTAGCTATAGCTGGCTCCAGCCCGCCGCCACTGACGTGCACTCGGTTCTCTGTAACCATGGGAATATGATCATCGCCTATGCGCTTTGATTGAATAAGGTGGAGTGAACGACGATTGATCGACTAGGTTACCAAGTCGGAAGGAATCCCGTCTCGCGTCAATGGTGCGCTCCAGCGCGCACGTCAGATTGTCTGGCCTGATTTTCTTTTTTTACTTTTGTCTCCGGTGGTGCTTCACTTGCTGTTCGATTATCGAAAAGTATATGAAACGGTATACGGTGTAAGTATTTTTTTTTTTTTCATCTGAGTGATGCCCGCTGCTGATCTTGCACCGACTGACTTGACTTAGAGGCACGCATTGAGTCTTGAGTCTGGGGAGTCTTCTCAGATAGATGAATGTTAAAGATGATCAAGCGTCTTAAATCTTTCTATATAGATTCCATCCAACTGAAGAGCACACAGATGGGGATGGTGATGGGGATACATGGCGCACGGGCATAGCACCTTATGGGAATTTTTTTGTAGATTTATTCCCGTAGCACCAAAGTAGAAGCAGTGCAATTGAAGGCATCAAGTGCAATGAAAAAGACTTAGTACTAAAGAGTATAGCTTTGGAACACCATCTAAAAACGAATGTGGGTCAGGAAAAAAATATAAACTTCGCACAGGTGCACACATATCAAAGATACCACCAGCCACAAGCTGGTCTCGGGAAGGCCTAAACTATTCAGAAGTGGAATGTGAGACGATCGTTTTATTTTGCGTTTTTGTTTTATGTTTCTTTTCTCTGGGATGTGTTATTTTTGTTTCTATAATGGTATGCCCGATGTGACCGCATGAGATTTGCATTATTACCTATTTCGCTGCGGGTCTTCTTAAGTTTTTTTTTTTCTCTGATATAGGCGGGTTTGCTATTTTTAGAATCAAGACGAAGTTGAAGGTAAAAAATGTGTAGCCAGAAAGCTTCATTAGTTTGACCGTTTTTTTATTTTTTTTATTTTTCTAGGGTTTGCAAAAGGATATTTAAAACAAAAACAAAATACTAACAATAATCAGAGTCGGATTAATTTTTAAATAAAATGCTCCATTATGTGGCAGGTAATGGCATTTTGAAATTGGATACTTTTTTAGTTGAATGCACAAAAATAGCATGTTGATGGTTAAGATGCAGCTTTTTGTGTTATTTTAATATCTACGGCCTTACTTTGACATCTGGTTGACCATTGTCAAAGCAAATCATGTTTTGCTATAGGAATGATGTGATATCTTTTTAGCGGTCTTTTAACGTTCAATGGATTGACGTATAAATGTAATTTGAGATGCAAAAATTCATGTTTTGTCTTCTGTCTTGTCTTCTGAAATGACGAGATGTCTTTTAAGTGGTCTTAAGAACTTCAACGGAATGTTGTTAAAGTTTAATAAAGGTCCCTGAATTTTGTACATGAATATAGCTGGACAAATATTTATTTGAGCAAAACCTGACCAGTTCAGAAAAATGAGATAGTACAATTTTTCCTCCGTCAGAAAGTGAGGAAGCGAATCCAATTTTGTTTACCTACTCAGTATTTGACAGTAAGACTGAGAAATTTTGCTGATGAATCCTGGTCATGGCTCTGACATTTCTGAGATCTCTCATTTTTCTGAATATGCTTGTGTCATTTTCATTGTTGAAAAGATTTGATCTAATTGAGAAAACAGTTGCACTTTTTCCATTTTTCATATTTTATTTATAGAAAAGATATGAGATCTGCAGACGAAAGCAGCAACGTTTCTAGTTTGAGAGAATTAATCTGCATTCTCTCATATAGCAAACATTCTCTCGTTAAACGTCAAATTGAAATAAGGCAATTTTTTTTATATTATCTATGTATTTGTGTCGAAGAAGAAGAAGTATTTAAATTGATTCTACTGAAAAATATGCCCGGTGTTTCATTCATGACAACAATTCTGGATTTTGAAATCAATTCTTTCAGATTTGGGCTTTGGAAATATGTCAAATAAGAGATTTCAAAAAGTTTTCCCAAGAAGTCCTCTTTTTCTCGCACGATCAAGAGGGATCAAGATACTTATATTGAAACGCAAAAATAGGTCGATGGATTTCAAGAATTTTGACTTTGTAATTTTTGATCTAAAACCTTAAATTGTTGAACTGAAAAAATTTGAACCTAAAAGGTCCTTGAATTTTGTACATGAATATAGCTGGACAAATATTTATTTGAGCAAAAACTGACCAGTTCAGAAAAATGAGATATCACAAATTTTTCTCCGTCAGAAAGTGAGGAAGCGAATCCAATTTTACCTAATCAGTATTTGACAGTAAGACTGAGACATTTTACTGATGAATCCTGGTGATGGCTCTGACGTTTCTGAGATCTCTAAATGGAATTTTCATTTTTCATTGTTGAAAAGATTTAATCTGTTTGAGAAAAGATTTGCACTTTTTCCATTTTTTCTTGTTTTATTACAAAAAAAAAGATGAGATCTGCAGACGAAAAATGCAACGTTTCTAGTTTGAGAGATTTGATCTGCATTCTCTCATACATGCAAACATTCTCTTGTCAAACGTCAAATTGAAATAAGGCAATTTGTTTTATATTATCTATGTATTTGTGTCGAAGAAGAAGAAGTATGCAAATTGATTCTACTCAAAAAAATGCCCGGTATCTCATTCAGGACAACAATTCTGGATTTTGAAATCAATTCTTTCAGATTTGGGATTTTGAAATATGTCAAATAAGAAATTTCAAAAAGTTTTCCCAAGAAGTTCTCTTTTTCTCGCACGATCAAGAGGGAGCAAGATACTTATATTGAAACGGCAAAATAAGTCGATGGATTTCAAGAATTTTGACTTTGTAATTTTTGATCTCAAACCTTAAATTGTTCACTTTGTTATTTTTAAGTTTCTGGTTATATAAACTTTCATTTAAAATTTAAGAACTTTGTTTTTGCATACTTAAAAGTTTAAAAAAATCTTAATTTTTATTTTCTTATTTACAGCTGCCCATCCAGGAGCTGTTTGTTACAGCCACGCCCATTGTCAAATGAATGACAAAAGGAGCCATTGTGATTTTCTCATTCCCAACTTGTTTGGACGTTGCCAATGTACCTCACCGGCTAAGCAATATGGAGGAATGTGCATTGCAGATGATAGTTTAGTTGAATCCAATGCAACTTTAAGTCAAACCACAACCTATGCACCATTGATTACTCCACCTCCAACTGTGTTCCGACCAATCGATTTGATTTCTCACTACGAGCTTTCAACGCAAGGTAAACCTTCGTTGGTCAACAATGATGAAATCAGCCTGCCTTCGTCAACTGATAACCAGGTTGAGTTTACAAAACTACCTGAATTATTTGTAAGCTCTTCGAGTGAACAATCGGGTG